>JACJUM010002477.1:13271827-13355014 GCA_020976665.1 Heortia vitessoides
GCCCGCGGGGCCGGCGGCGGGGGCGGCCGGCGGCGCGAGGGCCGCACTGGGCGGGAGGGCGGGAGCGGCGGATGCTGCGGGCTCGGGTTTAGTCTGTAGCCTCTGCCGCTGCGTCTCTCGGAGATTCTCTAAGAAATCTGTATAATAAATTAATTTGCCATGTAATTTGTTTTGGTCGTACTTATAATGTAGAGAATGACTCGTTGTTTGTACTTTTCATGATGCTAATCTATTATAAATAACTAGCTTTATTCATTACACGTTTTTAATTTGTAGATAATAGCCTTTACAAAAAACGAGATCAAAGCTTATAAAGAATTAAATTAAAGTAATATTACAAAGAATGTCCATTTCTAATTATGAGAAAATAATTAATAAGAAACTATACGTTTTTACAGGATTTGATACATCAAATTATTATAATTGTTGTTTACATTCTACATGGGGTAGACCACATACTAAAGGTCGTCTGCATCGGTACCTCACCCTCACTTATTTCTACCGCCAAATAGTTCGCATTGCTGTGTTTCGGTCTGAAGGGTGAGAGAGGCTGAGGGAGTAAAGTGAATTCACTGGGTAATGTGGCATAATATCATCAAGTCACAAGGTTGGCAACGCGTTAGTAATATCCTTGTGATATAACGAGCGTCTATAGGCTGCAGTGACGTTTACTATCACGCGGACTGTATGCTTGTTTGTCGACCTAGTTAGTAAAGAAACCAAAAAAATATCATGTTTTTTACCCATTATATGATATTAAAAGTACTAACCAGCTGGGTGATGATGCAACGGCGGTCCAGAGCGTAACGCCGCCCGCACCCGGCCGCCCGGCCCCGCAGCGCCGGAGCCGGCGCCGGCGGCGGCGCCGTTGGGGAGCGCGGCGCCGGCCGGCCCGAGCCCGGTGCCGTTCACAGTGACGTCGGTGCGACTTCGACTCGAACTCGCTACGCTTACACTCTGTTGGAGGAAAATAGTTTAAAATTAATTAAATCGTTTTTATTGAGTAATAAGGATATCTTTGAAATTTCTTGTTTGTGTAAATGTTTCTTAAATACAGATAATAAGATTGAAATAACACCGCAAATCGATCCTAATATTGTCCAGATTCCTGACTCTGAACAAACTTAGTTCTGTGTCTGTGTGTCAGTGTCAATGTGGGCGTAATGTGTGTAAGAGCAGGTGCATGCTGTCGGTGTGCGACTGCGTGTGTAGGTCCTGACCTGAGCGTCATCTTCATGCAGGCGGAGCGCGAGGTCGCTGAGCGAGTCGGTGTCGTCGTCGCGAACGTCCAGCGACGTCGGCACGCGGTACTCGCCGCTATCCGACACCTCCACTATCTGCAGCTTGGCACCGTCCAGGTCCTGCGAGCGTGCGTCTCGTTAATTATTGCCGTTAAAACGTGATACAAAAATTTTTCAGTGGCAAGCTTTAGGTTAGAGTCAGATTATAACTGTGTAAAGCTTACAACTTAAGTGGTAAGCTTTACACAGTTATAATATGATCGTTAAAGTAATTCAATGATGCGCTTTAATATTGTTGAGTGATGATCGGCCAACTCGAGAATAATTTTTTTTGGGTAGCTCGTGAATAACTCAGTTCTAAGACCCGTTTGTTGACGGCAAACAGTTTTAAGTTACGTTTCATTTACATATGTTAGATTATCTTTTAATCTCGGCAGATCATTAGGGTCATTATAATTACGAGCATACTAGAATCTAGTACCTACGATTTTTGAAGTATGACGCTTTCATTCATGAAAGTTTTAATGATTCCAAAGTGTTTCGTTATGGGCATCCCAGTTTATTTTCTTCATTAATTAGACCAGATCGATAATTAAGCATACAGTCGTCGTCAGTAGTAAGCGTACATTCGCTTGTAATATCGCAAGAATATAACTAACGCGTTGTCAATCTTGAGACTTGAAAATACTTGTGCGACTTGTGTTACGGAAGTTAGACAACATAGGAATCACAAAAATACACATATTTAACACCCAGATACAGAGCAAACGAAAATATAATCATATCAATATTTGTCTCGGGTGGGGGATCGAACCCACGACCTTTGGCGCACAAGATAAGGTCGCTACCATCTGCGCCAACGGGTCAGCCTGGTTTAGGCCCCGCGTCGATATGTCAGCGACCAGAGTCAAAGCAAGAGACCTGCATGAGCGTGTCGGGATGCACGTGGCAGCCGTCGCGCAGCACGAGGCGCGCGCGCGCGCGCGGGCGCGGGTCGTAGCGCGCCAGCACGGGCCGCAGCACGTGGCGCAGGCGGCGCGCGGCGCGGCAGCGCACGGCCACGCAGCGCCCGCACAGCTCCACGCGCACCAGCGCGCGCCGCTCCACCGCCACCTCGCGCCCGCCCAGCACGGTGGACGGCAGGCCCGGCTCCACCGTCGCCGCCTCGCCCTGTCGGCCGCCGAGACTCGTTACTTACTGCGCCCGCTTCGCGACCCTCTTTCGTCATCTCGACCCCTTTGCCGAAATGGACTTTCGACTTTTCGACCGACTTTGGCCTCCCCGAGAAAGAGGGAATTTTGTCCATAACTACCGCGCCGGGCGAGCGTGTCGGCAAACGCAGAGCGCAGCTTCCGCGACAGGAATGCTGCTGCCCGACCCCACTCTGTGTATTTGGCCTACGCTGTTTCGGATGGATATATCGTCGTCTGTCGGTTCTCGTACCTTAGTCGCATGTTGCGACACCTGGTACGGAGTGAAGTCCTGTTCTATTGTGTCGATACGTCGCAATTTTTTTTTACTATTAATAAATTATTCGTCATGTTAGATTGACGACGAAACCGCAAGAACGACACTTAAAAACATATTTATTACTCGACAGGTAACGGACCCGAGAATACATCGAACAACAAACAAATATTCACCATATAAATATGCGCCCGGAGTGTGAGGGATCGAACCCGCGACCCGGGGCGCGCAAGACAGAATCGCCCCCATCCGCGTGAAAGTAAACATCCCGCATATAGACACTCATATCACAAGGAGCGCGCATCATTAGCGCATTAACCTTGTGACTTGGAAGATATTATATCACATTACCCTATGTAGTGTATACCTAAGTACTTTAAGACTATGTAATCGCATATATAATGATATGATATCCCAATAAACGGACAGTTACAACATATTCATTCGTATCATTTACTCCTTTGCCGCCTATCCTTACACCTACTACCTCTTTCATTCTTCAAACTGACTACCTCTTTTATCCTTCAAACTGATACACTGAAATCCAAACACCGCTGTTCATCGGTAGAAATATAGGGGAGGTACCAATACTCGACATTTGTATGAGGCCTACCTGAAGAGAACACGTGGAAACATCGTGAATCTTAAAAGACTTCTCCTATATATCGGCCGTGGTGACCCACCTGTGCCAGTTCCCGCAGCAGCACGTCGTAGGAGCCGGCGAGCAGGTTGCGGCGCGCGAGCAAGCGGTCCACCAGCGCGCGCACCGTCACGCCCGCGTCCACGCCCACCACGGACGTCGCGCCGTCGGGCAACACCACGCGGCACAGCGAACATTGACCCGCTGACGACTGACTCGACTTTACCACCTGCAAGTGATAAAACTACTTCACTACATAGTATATAACAAAAACCCTTTCCGCTGTCTATACCCTATGTATGCTTATATCTTTAAAACTACGCAACGGATTTTGATTCGGTTTTTTTTAGTAAATAGAGTGATTCAAGAAGTTTCATATGTATAATACATGCATAATATAGTAGAGAAATATTGTAAATTTTTGATGTTTCTTGCGATTACCTTTTAATGGTGTACACCATTAAAAGGTCTAGATAAAAGTACGCAGTGGTATATATAGTATCCAAATCTTAGGGGTAAACCACAACAACAATTTTTTATCCCCATTGCACCCGTGTAAAGCCGGGGCGGATCTAGTTCAATATATACTAATAACTAGCTATACTGACTGAGGTTGTCCTGTTTCAACTACAGGTATATGATTGTTATTAAAAAAATTGCTACTATAAATTAGACATACGAAGCAAAACTTTAAAAGTTCACCCCGGACAACGTGACAAGAAATTTTTGTATCTATACAAATATGATACAAACAAAATTTTTTATTTATATGGTTGTAATGATTATTGTGTGTAAGCCGTGAGGTGCGGGCAGAGTAGAATAGCTCCCCCTGTACCAGGTGTTGTAAGAGACGACTAAGTTACCAGAACCGAAAGATGGCCGTCTATCCATCGGAAACAGTGTAGCTCAAATGCAAAGCGCGGGGATGGGCAACAACTACTCCTTCGTAAAAGCTGCGCTCTGCGATTGCTAACACGCTTGCCCAGCTCGGCAATTATGGATAAAATTCCCCCTACCTTGTTAAGCCCAGTGGACTTTCAATATGGCTGATATATAGGTTCATTCCACAATAAATATTTTTTATCATCATTGCATCATTGGGTCCGATCTTCTAAACATATTGATTTAATAGATTTTGGCTTACAGTGTACAGTTTAATCCAACTTGAGAGATAGCATAGTTTCAAACTGAATTTATAGTCGCAATTTTCTTCATGATACCTATATATAATTAAG
This sequence comes from Heortia vitessoides, assembly GCA_020976665.1. NCBI lineage: Eukaryota > Metazoa > Arthropoda > Insecta > Lepidoptera > Crambidae > Heortia > Heortia vitessoides. The sequence goes on from JACJUM010002477.1 coordinate 13,276,411, forward strand.
ACAATGGTTACACAACAAACTTATCACTCGCCTTAAACCATGCAGAACCGTTAAAGTTATTAAATAGAATATATAAAAATAAAAATAGCATACATCACTCAACTGCATGCAGGTCGAGATGCGAGATAAGATATACATACATCAGATATTCTAATTACATGTGTATATACGTATATATATGTAGAAAATAAACATATGCGTGTATAAAAATAGTTCGCGAACAAATGTTTGCGTTCATTATCGTTATTTTCCACGCGCTTGTTTATATAAGGCAACGGGCACACACTGAAGGTATTCTGAAGACATGAAAGGCAATATACAATCGACAGTACATAATAATAATAAATGTCCACAACATCTTATACATTTACCCGACTCCGTGATAACGCGACATGTACGCGGCACAAAAGAATCACAAATGAAGTGACATAAAAAATGACATAATAAAAAAACATCATTTAAATCAAACATCAATAAAAAAAACAACATCTCATTCATTAACCTGACTCTGAGACAAGTCACGTAATAACAAAATACTTACATGCATATATTTCACACCCAAACATAAAACTAAACATTATATAAATATTCGTCCAGGGTGGGTGTCGAACCCACGACCACCGCGCACAAGAAAGATCACTACCAACCGCGCCAACGGGCCCAAATCTTACTTACTCTTCTAATCTTACATGAATACGCCTTTAGGTGGCTCGGTGACAGTACAGAACAATGCAGGGAAAACGATGCAATATTGACTATGAATGATTCTGAAGCTCACAATTACGGGCGAATACAAACATATTGACGGGTCCGATGACGCGTTCGGTAGTGTCCCTAATTCATGCACTACAGGTCCTGGTGTCGATCCCCAAGAAAATCATGTATGGGCTGAACAAATATTTGTTTTGTGTTTGGTTGTTAAATGTTTTCAGTATTACGTGTGTAAACCTGAGCATAATATGACGGGCCGCATGGCGCCGATGGTAGTGATCCTAGCTTGTGCGCCAAAGGGAGTGGGTTCAACACCTCCCAGTACAAAAATTTATATCATTATATTTGTGTTTGTTCTATTTCTGGGTGCTAAATATATGTTTAAATACATATATTTGTAAAGTATTTTGTGATTCCTCTATTGTCCGATGTCCGTATCACAAGTGCATTACGCGACTTATCTTAGAGTCAGGTTAATGAATGAGATATTGTGTTTTTTTATTATATCACATTACCCAGCGACTTTCTAGAATAAAGATAAATGAGAGTCAGGTACAGACACAAATTTAGTGCCAGGTCTACTGAAGTTTTTACTCACATCAGTGGCGGTCGGGGCTGAAGCAGGTGCCGGCGCAGGCGCAGGTGCGGGGGCGGGGGCGGGGGCGCGGTCCCTCGAGGGCGCGCGTAGCTTCCACGGCAATAGCGATGCGCCCCCGCTGCGCCGACGCTCCGATGCATTACTTGCTGACTTTTTAAGCTGAAAATCAATATTACACTTGAATATTTTGCCATTTTAAGAAAGGCAGGTGTAATATAATTGTGTGGCATCCCGGCAGAGTAGAATATTAGCTCTGTACTAGGTGTCGTAAGACATGACCATGGTATCAACATTGACAGATGGCAGCCATGCGAAATATCGTGATGGGCAGAAAACTAAAGGTCTGAATCTGATCACCACAAGGATATCACTAGTGTGTCGCCAACCTTGTGACTTAGTCGTGAAGTAATTTCACGTACCCTCACGCTACAAACCAGAGCACAGCACCGGTTTTAAGGGTGAGACTGGTAGTGTAATTATTAGGTAATGTGACACAATATCCTCAAGTCACAAGTTAGTTAGCTGGTGATATCCTTGCAATATTACGAGCATGTGCAGGCTGTTGAGGCGCTGTCTATCAAGCGGTATGCTTTTTGCTGACCTGGTCTCATATGAGTTACCTTAGTGGGGGTGTTGTCGTGGTCGGGGTGGTGCGGCTGGTAGGGCGGCGGCAGGCCGCACAGGTCGGCGCGCGCGCACTCCGCGTGCACGCCCGAGCGCAAGAAGCGCGGGTAGCTGTCGAACTTCATCACGTTGAAGATCTGCTTCTGGGCCTGGTGATGACAGAACGTGACCAGTTAAGTTTTTGTGTGCATTTTCCATTGTGGGGTATCAGTAGATTAGTACCTCCCACTATACCAGGCAACGTAAGAAACGACAACGACCACAGATGACGGTATACCCCTCCGAAAGGTTAATGCAATAAGACGTGGGGGAAAAGGTATTGCCAGCACGCCTGCCCAGCGCTGCAATAATAAGCAATATTCCCTCTCTCTTCGAAAGGCCTTTGTTCAGCAGTGGACGCTTTGCAGCTGATTGACTGACATATCAACGCAGTGCTTAAACTATAAGGTATATTTAAAAAAATCTACTTATCAAGAAAGGTTATAGGTTAGATATCATTACGCTAGAACCAAAAACAACTAGTTTTGTATTACGGGGGTGAAAACGCAGGAAGCTGCTAGTTTCTATATAAAAAAAGATTACAGGGTTCAAAGTTAAAGTTACCTGCTGGAATAGGTCCGGGGGCGATGGATCGTGGTAAAGCCTCAAGAGTGCTGCTCTGCGCGCCGCCGCGTCCACGTTGACAGGCTCCGAGGCGCCCTCCGCTAGATGGCGCTGCCAGATCTCAGTGGCCATGGCGGCGCGCTTCGCGGGGTCTTCGGTGGCACTGTACTGCTCGCAGGACCACCAAAATCTAAGGGTAGAAATGGAATACGATGAAAACATATAAATTAAAAATATGACTAGCTGGTGTAGAATCAGAAACAAACACCATGGAAAAATATTTAGCAACTTGAACGTAAGCAAAAGTGAATATTGGCTTAGCTAATAGATACTGACATTATTGGAAACGAGTGTTAGCTAATATCTCTACTATAATCTCTCTAACGATGATCTACCATATTTAAGTGGAAGTATTAGAATAAATAAAAATGAAAACTGTAAAATAGTTTAAAACAATAATATAATATCGCAGCGTGGTACCACTCTTATTAATCAAATCAGCTAATAGGACATAGCCCTCCTGAAGAAAGGAGGAATTTGCCCATAATTGCCACGCTAGGCAAACCTAGTGGTAAGCGCATACCGTAGCTGCACGACGGGATCGCTGCAGCCCATTCCTGCCCATTTGTCTTACACTACTTCGGAAGGATATACCGCCATCTATCGGTCCCGGTATCTAAGTCACCTCTTACGACACCTGATACTTTGACTTTGTATACCTGATGTTCTCAGCCGCGAACTCCTTAGCTAGGAAGTGCGCAAAGGCAGCGGCGCCAGCAGGGTCTGCGAGCAGCTGCTCCAGCCCCAGTGACCAGCGAGACACACCGCCCCCGCCTCCCCCACCAGCCACGTTGCTGCACACACCTGCTGCTCCCTCGCTCATTTGCTACAAAAAATAACCTTGCTAGTTACTCGGTTCATTCGAATAGAGAAACAGCATAAGCTTTATTCGAATTATTTTAAAGCTGTGCTGAACGCATTGCTGATACCCTGGGAACATTAATTATTACATTTTAAGAAATTCATCATCATCATATCAGCCTTTGGAATTCGTCAGCTGGATATAGGCCTTCCCAAGATTACCACGCTGGGCAGGTGTGGTGGCAATTGCAGAGTTCAGCTGCCCATCCACACGCTGTAGTATTTATGTTGTGCTGTTTCGGATGGATATATACGGTGCTGTCGGTTCTGATACCATGGTGTCGCTTATTGGTAGTTACTGGTCCAGGGGAGGTACAATTCTAATCTGCCGGAACCTCACGGCTGAATACACTTAATTAAAATATTATTAATAACTAGCTGTGCCCGCGACTTTGTCCGCGTAGAATAGTTTTTCTGTATATGTACACCTCTTTACTTTAAGTTATAGACACTTGGAATGACATGTTTATTTATATCAAATCAAGGGCCTAAAAAATAAGTTTCAAGTTTCTAGCTCTAAAAATAGCGATACTTCCATACAAATTTTCATCCCCCTGTTTGATCGATTACAACCCTTATTTCGAATTAAATAATAAATATAATATAATAATAGCCTATGTCCTTTCTCAGGGTCTAAATATTGTCTGTGCTAAATTTCATCAAAATCGGTTAAGAGGTAAAAGCGGGAAAGCGTAACAGACAGACAGACAGAGTTACTTTCGCATTTATAATATTAGTAGGGATTACTTTAGAAAATTGTTGGGTAAAGGAAAGCCAGAGGTCAATGCTCGGGATTATTCCAGTCTACCAATATCCAGCCATCTACGGCACTTTTGTTGGATGGTGTGTTGTGGTATAATCATAGAAGAGAATTAATAGCCATTGTTGTTTCGTAACATAACAATTATATATTCGACTATTTTAGGATTTATATACATAAATATAATATCCTCTCCCTCATATGAAGGTCGTCTGCATTGTTATGTCAGGCTCCACTATTTCTACAAACAAACAGCAGCGTTCGTGTTGCTGTGAATCGCATACCAGTTTGAAGGATGAAAGAGTCAGTGACATTATTGGGTAATGTCTTTAAGTCACAAAGTAGGCACCGCGTTATTGTCATCTTTGTGATTATACAAACGTATATACTACTACACGTTTCATAAAGAAAATAATGCACATTTAGTTTCTGTTAGCAGTGAAGTACTCGCAGAGTGGAATAGTACCGCTCTCTATACCAGGTGGGCGACGTAATTATGGGCAAAGTCCCCCTTTTTTAGGGCGGCCTATGTCCTGCAGTGGACTTTCTACGGCTGGTGTGATGATGAAGATTTTTTTTATATTATAGAGGTCAAATGAGCATGACTTACAGACACCTGCAACATATATAACTCACAGGCGCGTTGTCGACCTTGCCAAAGAAATGTTGCTCTTCCAAGTCCCTAAGCCGTAACGGTCTAGATCCAAGGTGTTGGAATAGGCTTACTTAAATGAAGTATAAATTCAGTTTGTATAGACATAAGGTTTCAAGAAAGAGTTCCACAGGATATATATATTTCTCGCTGAACCGACCGACTTGTTTCGTTTTAATAATGTACCTATGGTCGTCATAAAAAATGCGACTTAAAATCTATGCTGGGGACCATAAAGCTAGATGATAATAAGAATTAATATAAAGTTCTGTTTATATCTGTTTAACAGTGGACGTCCAACGGCAGATACCATGACCTAGTTTTAATTATTTTTTCTTGCAAATTATAAGAGCGTTGTATTGAGTAATATATACCTTATTGTACATGTTCCTGTGGTCGTGGTGCCGGTAGGAGCTGCCGGCGCCGCTGCCGGTCGTCCAACGCCGGAACGGCGACGACTGTTCACTCTGGGGACAAGGAAAAAGTTCAAAATTTCAAATCAAACAACACTCATATCCCTTAATTTTGCATGTTCATACTAATCGAAGGTAATACGTGCTATATTTGATAAACGTAATTGCAATCGAGTTTAAATATATAAAAAAGTATTACGATATTATTATGTATTTGAAACCAATTATTAAACATGAAAATAATTGTTTGTTGCACAGTTGTGATGTAATTTGCTTAAACATTCGTCAGTTATAAGCAAATTATATACAAGTATCTGTTTTGTTGGTACTTTAGATCCACCTATTTCTACCGCCAAAAATATATAAATATAATATTATATATAATGTACTACACTGCTAAACGGATATGTGAATGATGACCACCAAAAAAAGTATTTGCTCCGAGGGGGACCCAAAAGCCCTTCAAATATTGTGATTACAGTGACAGTCACACTTCAAGGTTTAGGTTAATTTTCCAAATTTTTTTAAGTGAAACCTTTGTAATGTTAACAATATTTATAATCAACTATGACTCCAAATACCATAATGCCAATAACTGCATTATTTTTTGTCATTCTTATCAAGCTTTTCATATTATTAATTAGTTAAAAGTAATGATGGATTCTTGATTGTTTATGTCCAGCAGTGGAGGTCTTGCGGTTAAAAAGTTGATGAACTATGTATTGTCATAATGTCACATTGTTTGTCTGAGGAAAAATAAATAAATTATTATGAAATTTTCTAATACCTTTCAACATTCGCAATAAAAACTTTTATTGCAAAAATTTTCGATAAATTATTAAATATTACTAACATTATATTCGGCAGTAAGTATCTTTATTAGCTTTTCACGTCCGACCGACTGAATACATCTAGATAAAATTTGACACAGTGATGGATCACAATCTGGAAGAACACGCAAGCTTTATCCCGAAAAATCGCACGGTTCCCGTTGGACAGTTCCGCATTTTCCACAAAATGATGCGCGCGGACGAGGTCGCGCCAACCGGCTGGTTACTACACATAACGCAAATAAACATGCGCAGGCGCCAATGAAATTTTCTACGAACGAAAAAGATACGATTCCAGCTGACTGGGAGTTCCCGGTATTGTCGGGTTATGACATGAATCACTTGGCGAAAGACAAACAACACTCGTATACACGACTTATCCAGTTATTGCCACGGACTTCGCAATTGTTGGAAACTTGCAAGCTTCTCCGTATTATGTGTAATTTGACGTAAAATTACAATATGCAAGGGTAACAGTGAAAACTTCCATAGAGACAGCTAAACTATTGATTTATAAACAAAACTCCCCAACGGCTTCAACTCGGGTTCTCGTTTCGCGCTTTAAACTAACATAAAGTAGAGCCTCGTACAAAGGTCGTCTGCATTGGTACCTCACTGTCATTTATCTACCGCTAAATAGCATTGTTTGAAGGCTAAGAGAAGCAGTGAAATTACTGAATAATGTGACATAATATTTTAAACCGCAAGGTTGGCAAGGTTGGTGTTATCCTCGTGATGTAAGCATCTATAGGCTGTGATGACGCTCACTATCACGTGGACTGTATGTTTGTTGTCGTGATTTCATTAGATCAGGTGGTCTAATAACAAAAAACAAAAAGTTATCCCTGATATCTTTTAATTGTAAAAGATATGTTACGTAAGAAACTAGCAATATGTTAAAAGTAATTAGATTTGAGCAGCAGCATTCCAGTCGCGTACACTCTTGGATTCGCAATACGACTGCCCAGCGCGGCAATTATAGGCAAAATCCCCCGTTTACCCCGAGCCTACCCAAAAAAAATTTGGTTACGCTTATGTCCATCAGTGGACTATCTACGAATGCCATGATAAAGTACTTGTTGTAACATTTGTTAATGCAAACCACACGGTTTATGAAGTTCATCATTGAAGGATATCACGTAGACGTGTTACGACCACTTAAATAGGGTGTTACGACAACTTAAATGGAGTGTTATTGTATTATGTGTCAAAAAACAAATCAACAAACAGTCTAAAAGGTAAACCGCGTTTAAAAGCCGTTAAAATAAAATATAAGTACTGAAGGCGTAAACATCATTTTCATATATAAAAAAAAATCGCGTCATGGTGTTTGTTCGAGTTAAACTCCTAAACTACCGAGCCGATTTTAATCAATATTTGCTTACTCTGTACAGTTTTAACCGACTTGAGAGATATATCTCAATTTATAGTACATAAATATGTAATAATAGTAATAGTTTATTCATAATAAATATATAACTAATGGGTAAACAGCCAACATAAAAGAACTATATATCTATACTATATAACTATATATAATAATATCACAATCACGCGACGTTCTCCGAAATATTAGCCCACTCCCACGAGCTATCGAGTGACCTGAAATATGGAAAATCCTCCGAAGCGGACACATATTTACATGCCGAAAGATACCGGCAGGGTTGTCTCTATTTTATGTCAAAGTCTAATATATTTTATTCAAGAAGGCCCATTTTCCACAAGCACTTTCAAATTATCAATTAATATGTACATATAAAAAAGTTAGTGATTATATGCATAATAATAACACAAACGACCCTGATGACCCGAAGGATCATAAAAGTCACTGCCTGCACTAGACGAGTCTTAAAACTAAGTTTAGTTAATTTTTATTGTGTAATATAATTATGTCTTTTCGCCGTGTGGTACCGGCATGGAATAAATAAGAGGCGACTGAGGTACCAGAAACTACAGACGGTGATATATCCATCCGTAATAGTGTAGTTCAAATGCACAGAACGGGGTTGGGCAGCAGCATCCCAGCCGCGAGACTTCGCCCTGCATTTACCATATAGCTTAGTCAGCGCGGCAATTAGGGTCGAAATTCCCCTTTTCTTAGGGATGCCTATGTACAGTAGTAGACTTCCAATGGCTGATATAATGAATAAAATACACGTGCATTGTAGGTGGAAGTCTTAACCATCACCACGTATCATCAAGATCACATAATGGACTGTCTTTTTTAACATAAACAACAAACTACCGCATTTCACGTATAATTTAATGCGTCACAGAAATTAGGTTAAAAAACATTTTGCTAAATTAAAAGTGTTTTGGCAGCCCTACATGTGAAATATCTGGCGCCTTGACTATTTGTCCATGTCAGATACATATGTACATATAACAGGTCTGATGGACGGCTTGTTTGTTGGTGTAGAACCCGCAAATGGAGTTATGAAAACAAATATTTGTTAGTTACATTACACACTCAACAGGAAAAGTATTGGACGATTACAACGAAACGAGGATTTAACAATCATTTATTATTAATGGACGGACCCGATGGCGCAATCGGTAGTGAACTTATTTTATGCGACAAGGGTTGTGGGTTCGAATCCCATTCAAGACAAATATTTATGTAAATATATTTATTTTAGTATTAATATATTTGTTGTTTGATATCGTTAACACGAGTGCTTTATATATATATAATAGCTACTGCTAATTAGAAAGCTGCAATTATATTTTAGACTAGCATGACAGCATGACTAAAATGGGAGTCAATATGGGAGCGTCGAACGCGTATATATTGTCATTATGGCATTTGGCAACATAATTTGTCTAATATTATACCCCCTTTATACTAATATTATAAATGGGGAAATATTTGTTTGATTAAGCTACTTGACCCATTTAAACAATTCTTTCACCGTTAGAAAGCTACAGCACCTGTAACATAGGCTATATATTATATGTTATAACTAATAAACTCCAAAGACTCGACTGATGAACTATTATTCTTTTGCTAACGGATTATCATCAAATAATATAAGCTTTATTTTATCTCTGATTTGGGTACATGATAATTTGAACTCGAAAACCGCTGTGCCTTACTAGTTATTCATATTAAAAAAGCCACAAATTTAAATAAATAAATCTTTTATTTGCACAAAAACGTGGCATAAATGATGACAAACAACACAACTAAAGGAGCTCATGTTTCACTAATAAAATAGCATGCAAACCATTAACAATCTCAGATTTTATATTTGGTTAGTAAATTTTACTACATTGACTCAAGAATTTAACACTATAAAATTTTTGTCAAATTGCCATTCCCTTATCTTTTTTTAAATAAGAAGCTATTAATTTGGGATCTAGTTACGAGTACATATTATGTTGCGTGTGCGTTTGCACATTGCAACACAACTTTAATTATTATCTATATGTTTTGGGGACATTTCCTAACACCAGTTCATATATATCTCTGCGCACTCTAGTATTCTTTGCATGACATGCTTCAGCGAGCCTGATCCCTATGGTGATGGACAAACTGACAAGCCTTATATAAGTAAAACTATGGCGAGGCCATCAGACCTAGGATTTTGAATATAGGTTTGTAAGATTCTTCAAGCGAATTATACTAAATCTACCTATAACTAAAATAACCAAAAAAAAATCACCTTAGTTTAAAAGCTGTCATTCTAATCAAGCTATTAAAGGACTAATTCACCTGTTGCTTGGAGTCCTCCGGCAAATACCATACAACCATTTTCAGCGAAGACACAACACACGCATCAATGCAGGTACATTCACTAAAACTCTATCAACACAATCACAATAGCACTTACAACAAAGTTTTATATTCCACGCACGTGTCGCAATCGGCAACCGGTTATACGTCCATCCGCTGCGAGATCCGCGCGCCGACTGCCCGATAAACGTATGTTCCCGGCGTCTTTACGGGCACAATGCGAAATTACAATAACAATACGGCCCCGCAAACAGCCCTGTATCCGGAGCTTGCTGACATTACAACGTGAATTTTATTGGCCGGCTGATGTCACTCGGCCATGTTTTAGCTTTGGGCTGAGCGTATAGACATAACACGCAACCATTGTCGACACTTGCCCATCTAGATGGACATCGCGACGCTATCTAATCCTTGATTATCCTTGCGTTAGTTCATATGATTACGAACAAGAGATTAATTAACAATCGATTTCTTTTTGACGTACCTTTATGGCACAGTAAAGCCTTGAGGTACCGACAGAGTAGAATCGTAGCAAGTGTCGAAAGAGACGACTAAGGTACCAGCACCATGAGTTGATGGTGGGGATAGGCAGCAGCATCCCCTTCGCGCTCTGCGATTGCTAATACGCTTGGCCTATGGATGGGAAAGCTTATGTCCAGCAGTAGACTTCTAATAGCTGTAATGATGATGAAAGGCGCAGTTGGTAGTGATCCTATCTTGAGCGCCAAGGGTCGTGGGTTCTATCCCAGAGCAAATATTTATATGTACCAAAGCATTATATTTGTAATCCCTCTGTTATCTGATATCTGTAACACAAGTGCTTTAAGCTACTTATCTCGGAGTCAGGTCAATATATGAAATGTCATGTGAATTCATGATTAATTATTATAAATGAAAAATAAATAACAAACGAAGTGAAAGAACAAAGTTAATGAAAAATATAACACTAACTTAATCACAAATACAATGAAAAAAAAATTGCTTAGAAGTAAAATTATAATTTGATTTCGAGAGCAAATACGAGTACAGGCATAATGCACTTTCCTCAAATATATCTACAAAAATAAAGGGAGTAAATATACTAGAACAATTGACAGATAAACAAAAGAGAGTTGGCCAGTAATTCTCTGTGCTTGGTAAATCTTCGTTACTGCTATTGATTATTGAATTTTGTGACCCTTAGAATAATAAACGATACAAATCGAGGGTTTTCTTAAAAGTTCTCCTTTGTGTGTTAAGTGTCAACCATTGAAACTATGGATCTAACGAATCAAACAAAATTATAGCGTTTGTTTGTAATGTAAAAGAGATAAGCTTTTATATTCAAGTAAAAATATAAATGTGAAAAATAGTATACATTTATGTGTAGACATTGGCTACTTTTTAGTTTTTATTACTGGAAAATATACATATTTTTTGACACAAAAATCGTCTTGATCTTTTTTATAGTAAGTTAACATAACAGGGAATGAATATTGGATCCTTTGGTGGACGCAATAAAAAGTCGCCAAAGCTAGTTAATAAATATAAGAAGCAGATATATAATTTGACGGGCCTGATGGCGAAGATGGTAGTAGGTTTGACAAATATTAAGACGATTTAATTAGTGTTTGTTCTGTGTCTGGGTGTTAAAATTTGTATTTAAGTATTATATTTAAGATTCCTCTTTTGTCTGTCACTGGTCACGTAGTCAGGTCAATGTATAAGAAGTTGTGTGAATTTATTATTATTATTTTGAACTAAATAAATAAAAAACAAGTATATAATAACAGCAAAAATATAAGATTAAGTATTAATAAGATAGAAATTGCAATTAATTACGTATTTACCACGATAACGTTTATACAAAATGAAAAATAGCTAAGAAGAAATCTTCGGCATGCATTGAACAAATTCCAAGAAATGACGGCAACAATTCCTTTTCATCTTCACTGTTACATTCAAGCGCGTAGTATATTTTATTTATAACACGTTGTTGAATGAAACTACGTGGTGTTAACGAGTTTGTTTATTTTCTTTAGACTAATAGACAAAATCATAGCACCAAGATAAAAATAATCATAACAATTTGTATATGTATATATATATAAATATTCTTATAGAGGTGAGGTACCGGCAGAGTAGAATAGTAAGAGGCGACTAAGGTCCCAGAACCGACAGATGGCGGTATATCAATCCATAACCGTGTAGCTCAAATATACGGAGCGGGGATGGGCAGCAGCATCCCCGTCACAAAAGCCGCGCTCTGCGTTTGCTAAAACGCTTGCCCAGCGCGGCAATTATGGGCAATGGTCCCCCTTTCTTGGAGAATCGTTTTGTTTTTTCTGCCTGGGTGTTCAAAATCTATTTATGTATTATATTTATAATTCACATATTCTGGTATCAGTAATTAAAGCTTTTTATAGAGTCAGTCGTATGTGATGTTTTGGATTTATTGCAATTAAATAATTTTGATAAAATAATAAAAATATTCCACAATAATTTAACAATTTAACAACTAATCGGATTTGAAAATCGTAAGCTACGTTTATCACTTAAATCAAACCATTTCTTCCTGTTTGGTTATGGCGTTCATAGATCATTAACATTATGCATGCGGCGCTTTCAGGGACCAATACCAGTGCAAGCACCAGATGCGTCAGGTCATTACCAATAAACCAAAGCACATTACTGGGCAACGACTAGTACGCTCGTGTCATCACAAAGATATCACTAGCGCATCGCCAACCTTGTGAATTGAAGACACTGTTACCACATTTACCTAGTCAACCATCATACCCAAACACAGCAATACAATAAGTAAGTAAGTTACCAATTAAATCCCAGTCAAACATTTGCAACTGTCCAGTACTATAATACATTTTAAATTTCTCTCCCACGCCGGCGTTGAGTCATGAACTGATAGCACAGCTCCTTATCAACACCACCGACATGTCATTTGTCTCGGTAACTGCTTGTATAATTTATTGGTTCGCTTTCTCTCGCGCTACGATAATGAGAATTTAATCAGTTCAATTTCATATGTCGAATTTCATCGGTGCGTATTTTACGAGATGGGTAGAGCAAGAAATTTTGCAGTCAATATTAAATAACACAAGTGCTAGACTGTTTATAGAAATTGAAATGTATCGTAATAATATTAGTAAATTCCCACAACATTTCAATTGTTGACTTTACACCCGAAATAAGTAGCTTAAAGCCCTTATGTAAATTTAAGAAATATGTTAAATATAAGCTTACTATTGCGTAAGGGATTATGTCAACGATAAAACTAACTAACTAGCTTTAAGACAATGGTTAGTTAGCGCCGACGCCGGTAGGGGTTTTATTGTGTGTGTTACATGACTTTTATGATCCTTTGGGTCATCGAGGTCATCTGTATTATGTATAAATATGCATAAAATCACTTCCTTATTGGAAAGTCTAATGTTATTATTATTACTTATTTTAATGGCGATTTAAAAGTGCTGATAATTGATTATTGGCCAAATTGCTTCAGGCTTTGACGCATGACCAAGAAAAATGTGGCTTCATTCTTATATTTCTTAGATTTGTTTGATGTCGTCGAAATTGAACGAAACCAATCATTGATAAAACATAATGATAATTACAACTCCGTGTAATGTAATTTCATTCATAACTTGACGGTAATTAGTCCAAACACGATATAGTTGCATAAATGTGAATTATTAATTAATACATAAACATTCATTAGATTTCAAAGTAGCGTATATGTACAGTCATGACAGACTGTATGCTTGTTTGTGGACTTAATTACAATTGCAAAAAATGAAACCAAATTTTAATTTTAGTAGCCGCAGTTAAGACAGAATAACATCTGGCAGATCAACAAGTCATCAATAACCATAAAATCTCATACATTGACTTGACTCCGTAGTAAGTCACTGAAAGCGCTCTTGAGTTACGGACGCCGGACATCAGAGGAATCACAAATTCAATACATAAATACACATATTATACATATTTAACACCCAGACACAGAACAAACACAAGCATCATGATATATTTGCTCTAGGTGGGAATCGAACTCACAACCCTTGGCACACAACATAGGATCACTACCAACTGCGCTATCGGGCCCATCAAGTAAATATACATAAATAGTAAAACTGGGAGTCGAACTAAGGCCATTATACTGGTGGTGAAACAAGACGTAAAGTAGGATGAGGTTTTTTTATCTATTGGTTATTAAGCGTCCACCGTCGGTTTAAAGTTCGAACTGCTCACTGCCACTTCACTTTGCATATCCGCTATGTGGGTTATTTTGGTTAATTAATGGAGTTCTTCATTCTTGATTCAACCGCGTCAAGAGGACTCATTGCCCTCAACTTAATTACACATTATATAAAAACATACACCTATTGATGTAGCTTACATTATAAACAACCTAGCATAGAATAGCATTGTGGTACCGGCAGAGCAGAATAATACCTCCCCCTGTTCCAAGTGTAAGAGTCGACTGAGGCACCAGAACCGACAGATGGCGGTATATCCAAAGCGGTGTAGCTCACATGCATCGTAGTGTGTATGGGCAGTTGTGAAGCTACGCTCTGCGATTGCCAACACGCCTGCCCAGCGCAGCAATTATTGGCAAATTCCCCCTTTCATGGCGACCTATGATGATGATGATAAAAATATTATTCCAGGATTTATCGAACACTATCGCCGTTGCCAAGAGCTGTCCGAGCTTACTTTGTTATTGTAATACGTCTCGATAACGTCAACGTATGTATCTCACAAAATCTATCTTTATCGTCTTGAAGTATATTCTAGATACTGCAGTTATTAAAGTACGCGAGGTGAACTTCAATCGGTATATGGTAATAGCGACACAACAAATTACTAATTCATCAATGTTGTCTGTTCATTTAGAAAGCATCGCCTGAACCTCGTATGATTCTTTATTAAATTCCACATGAAGAAGTACTAAGGTCTTATTCCTTCTATATTCTTTAGTCTTGGTTATCGAATTATTATTATATCATTGTTTCGTCTCAAACATTTGATACTTAAAGGTACTTCGCAACTGCTGGACTGGAGATGTCCCCCAGGGTCACCCCCAACGGATTTTAAAATCAATCAGTCAAGACAGTGTCAAGTCCATATGTCAATCAGAATGTTATGCACTCATCGATTTACCGGATAACCGATGTTGATTAAATTGGCTCAAGAATCAAATCCTTACGTTCAGTAATATAATGCTTTTTATTAAAAATACCCGCAGTTCGCATTATGAAGTGAAGTCCACGCGGACATAATTTTTCCTAACGTTACAGTGGAATATCCTACCAATTCATATTCCATATAATTAATCTCTGGAATCGACGCAGGAAAATGCCGAAGTCGAATAGGAAAACACTGACTAATTTGTTCATTCACAAACTTCCTTAAACAAAACAAACATTTTATTGACAAAATCTGACATACCATTAGTGACAGCTTCTCTATCAACTTCCCAAGCGCTAAAGCAGGCATTTCTTTAAACACCATAAAATCTCTTTTAAAAACACACTAACAGTTCAAACACCAATAAGTATGTATATTATATGATTAAAAAGTTCAAATTTCTTTTTTTACACACGAACAAGTTTGCAGCCGGTCAACTTTTTTTCGGACGCGTGTTGCTGACGCCAGTTTCGCGCGCGCACTGAACGAGCGCGGCAGTGGCGTACTTGTTTGCTCATTAGCGTATTATCTTCCAACTGTATCTTATCAACACTAAAACACGGCACAGTTGCGTGGGCGGTTTAATAAACGCCGGGGCGTTCAGCCCCCTGACACCCACGCGCGACTTATTTCGGATCCAATCATTCGGTAATTGTAGCGCATCGCGCTTTATCGTTTTTCTAGGTACCACTGGAAAAGAATCGAGGTAAGGTATTTACCTGTTAGATAAGTCGAGTTACCATCTAATCAGTGAAGAGGTTAATCGACTTTTTTATGTCAAATCCTGTGGGGTACCGGCAGAGTAGAATAATACCTCGACTCGGCGTCGCAAGACTGCGGTATCCGAATCGATATTTTTCTTAACAAGCGATTTATGTATTAAAACAAAACGGTGTAGCCTAAATAAAACAGAGCGTAGCCTAAAAGCATTTTCACCGCGGTACTCCTGCACTCTCCCTGTGCGACTACCCTTGCCAAAGAAAATTATGGCCCCTGTTTTTGATACAGGTTAATCTAACCATATCACCACTAGACTTTTAAGAAACAATATACCACACTAACTCAGGTATACAGACTGCCAAAAACGAGCGGAGCCTTGGGGAACGAAGTCGATATTGCATTCGTAACATTTCATTGTTTTTTTATTATCATCATATCAGCCATGGGCATCCACTGCTACGCATGCATCTATCTAGCTAGTATCCAAAGCGAGCCTGCGGTTCTAGTCAGACTGATTGTGGATTTTGTATCCACAAGGTCGTCGGATGTCCAACGTTGCGGTAGGTTGTTTTTTTATTCAGATGCATAAAATCAATTTTTTTTTCTATACAAATATTATAAAGAGTAAATATTTTATTATTTCATCATACCAGCCATTAAAAGTCCACTGCTAGGCCTAGGCGTCCTCAAGAAAAGTGGAATGTTGCCCATAATTGCCGCGCTGGGCAAGCGTATTAGCAACCGCAAAGCGCAGATTTCGCGACGGGGATGCTCTGTGCACTTACGCCGCACTGTTTTGGATGGATAAACCGCCATCTGTCGGTTTTGACACCTTAGTCGCCTCTTACGACACCTGGTACAGGGGAAAGTACTATTCTACTCTCACGGCAGGTACTATATTTTTTCAATAAGAGTGACTTTATGCATTCTTATTTGCCGTTAAAAACCCTTCCGGTTATTTTGATTGTTATCGTTTTTGTATTACCTAGTTCTAGCATTTGTACTATTTTCAATCAATACTTCACTCAATCAATCACTTTTAAGTTGTATTGCCTTAAATCCGCGTGAGTGTTACGTCGACCATTATCGATGTTTGTTCGAAGACGTTATCTTGACGAGAGTGTAAAAAAAGAACTTTCGCCATATGAATTCTCGGCGGCCTTTGGACTGTATTGTTTATGTATTAATAGAATAAATAAACAGCATGTTAGCGTCATCATCACAGCAGCCGTAAAACGTCCACTGCTGGTCAGCCTCCCCAAAAAAGGGGGGGGCACATTCTCGCCCTGTTGCATTTGACGTTGCTTCGGATGGATCTATCGCTACCGTCAGTTCCGGTACTTCAGTCGTCACCTGGTACAGGGGGAGGTACTATTCTATTCCGCCGGTACCATACGGCCTATTAATAAGCATCATGTTAATATTTGCTGATTAGTATAATAGTTTATTTAGGTAATGTACCAGGTGTCGTAAGAGACAATTGGGGTACCAGAAACGGCAAATAGTAGTATATCCACCGTGCGTGACCACGCCAGCGGAAATAATTATTGGCAAAATTCTTGTTTCCCATATCTATTCCATCATTTTTAATTATTATCTATAGTTACTACGGTGGGAAGACCTAGTAGCAGTCGCGTAGCCCGGCAAAATGAATGCTGCTACCCGACCCCGCCCCTGTTTCGGATATACCGCGAAGGTAATATTTTAAATTGTCTGATTTTGTTTTGCCCACTGATATTTAAAGTCTTATAGATTTCTAATCAAATAAGAAACATAGGCTTAAATTATAGTTACTAATATAAACACACTATAAATATTATATTTATAACACGGAAATTTTAATATCAACAAAAACTAATTCGCAATCCCGTCCACTTATAAAATAGTATTTCAACCAATCCAGGACTACTGACAAATGACGTAGACCACCCAATCGGGTTCAGTAGGTTCATTATTAAGGACGTCGTTATCAGCACAATAAAACAATGTAAACACATCGACTCCAATAAATTCCGAAGGCAGATTATGAAACAATAAATCTTATCAACCGTTTCAAACAATAATGGCTGACTTGAGTGTTGTCATGTCAAGTGTGAAAGTGATGCACATAAATAATGTTTTACAACCTGATTAATGTATTTATGAGAACGACATGTAGGTGTTATATATTCGACTTCTGACGATTGAGGATTGCTGCTTATATCATGAAGATATGGAGGGAGGTATATCTGACAATTCCTCGGGAGTTGGGAATCGGTTAACGTAGCTCGAACTCCCAAATACGATACCATATATACATAAAAAAAAAGTTCACCATCAGTAACTAAAGCAATTTTAAAAAATATCTTCTTTTAATTGAAAAATGTTTTATCTACAATTTTACAAAATGAATTATACATTTTGTAAAATTATATAATAATGCAGTTTTTTATTTGTTTTCGCGTCAATCGATTACGCTCAATCAGACTTTACGAAGATGGACATCTTCTTAACAAAATCTTTTCAGGATTTCGATAAAAAATTTAAGAATGATTTATTAATACCAATTGTATAATCATTTATAATTCTGAGAAACTAATAGCAAGTAAACATAAACAGAGTTTTACAAAATACATTTCAATCTACGTAGAGAAAATTAATAGGACGAGAAAACTGACATAAATGTTAAATAGGTAAAATAAGATCATATTGCTATCCCGATCATATGTTTCAAGAAAGAAAGTTAAAAAATAAATGTGGTTTCACCAATTCCATCAATAGTACTGATAATATTCTTCATTAATATGTATTTAACTTTATCTGCATACTCGTACACTTACTACGCCAGACGTCAAGATAGTGGCTGAGATCAATTTAAATAGCCTCAATTACTGTTGCAATTACAGAGACATAAATATAGGTTTATTATATATAAATATATATAACTATGATGACTCAGATAAATCATAAACACCTCAGCTATAAATAGAAAGTACAAAAATAGCTCAGACAGGTGCGATAATGCTGATAAACGAGCAGATCTCTGGTCGCAAAGCAGGAAACGATACGAGAACATGAATAATGCATTACTCATGAGGGAACGAATAATTATCGCGGAGGGCGACGTTCACTATTCCATACATGAATTAATAAGTGTGGACGAAACGGTTGATAACCTAGAATTGGGATGATGACTCGCTTGTCCTATTTTAACTTCACAGTTACTCTGATCCTGATTGGTAGCTTTGGACCATATGAAAACACCGCTTACAAAGGTTGCCTACGTACCGAAACAAATGCGAATCCGCACTCCTGTGTTTCAGTTTGAAGGGTGAGTGAGGCAGTCAAATACAATATCTTCGAAGGACCCAAGTGGCAAAGATGGTAGTGATCCGAATATGTCTTGTGCACCAAAGTTTTATACTACGCCGACAAATATTTATTGTCTTTTATGATATTTGTGTTTATTCTGTATCTGGATGTTGAATATATATGTATAAGTAGTATATTTGTGATTCCGCTGCTGTCTGATGTCCGTAACACAAGCTTTAAGCGACTCATCACGGAATCTGGTCAATATATGGGATGTTGTGGAAATTTGTGTCAATAGGCTGCGATGACGCTTAATATCGAAACGAAACGAAGACTATGCTTCTTTGTCGACCTAGTCTAATAAAAAAATAACACGAAAAATACGTACTTCATGATACTTTTTGACGTAAGCTGACCGATAAAATAGTATTGTACCCAGAATGCCTTGATTACGTACGAAGTACCACGCCTTACTTAGTCAAAGTAAAACTACTGCATCTAAGTTTGTTTAGGGTTTGTAACCTTTAAATTACTTAATTCCTCATCAATTAGGTCACTAATTGATGACATTATAATATTTTGATATTTTGCAGACATCTCACAAGGCACATACAGCCGATCCAGTTAAAAACTCTTGGGGCTTATATCAATCAGAGTACTCTTATTTCTATCGCCAAATAGCAGTGTTTGTATTGCCGTGTTTCAGTTTGAAGGGTAATGAGAGGTGAGAGGCAAATCTGGTAGGTAAATTACTGGCTGCTTGATACTTTATACTTGTTTGCCGACTTCATAACAAAAACAAAATCACTGACATCAGTGTTTCTCGTACAAGATGTTTTACGACATACATACGCATAGATCAAACAATAATTAAATGGTTAAACAGACCATAAGCACCTAGACTTAACGCACATACAATTTATAGGTGCGGGAATCGAACACGCGATCTTTTCGTCTGAAGCGGCGCTTATAACCACTTGTGTTATACGGGGAAAATCCAGTCACTTATACATACAATTTCAATATACTTAAGCCCATAGCTGCTTTAAGCTGTAAAAATATTTTTAAAAAGCCTTTTACACCAAGGTTTGACTTCAAGATAGAACATTTGTGTTACCTCCCTTTCAGGGTGTTAAACATGTATTTAACTATTGTAATTCCTCTGTTGTCTGTGATTCAAAATACTTAGTAGTTACCTGAATAACGTTTACGATCTTTTATGCTGCAAATAATGCTTATTTTGAAATTCTAGAAAGAATCAAAACTTATAGGACACAGACCATGCAGACCTAGAAGTATGAAATTTGGCAAGTCTTATATACATATACTTGCATCTGAAGTCTTATATACATATACGCACAGAAATGATGAATCAATATATTTATATTGTTTATTCTTTTATTTTAGGTTAAAATAAACTTATGCGTTGCTTCTGAAAACGAAGATTTATTTCGTTAATTTCTTACAAACATTATTATACAATCTTACAAATAAATTATTTAACTACCCTATTATTATAACTTTACCTGAAAACGAAGAAACGACAATTAAAGTCTATTCTTCCACCAATTATTCTTATTTATCTATCTTAATTAACAAATCACAATAATTTAATATGTACAATGCTATTTTTTCCATAACCTCTCAACTGACTATTGACCTCAGATTCTAGCGCTTGTCAGTTGTCAATGTCATTCAATGTCGTTCAAAAATTAAAGAAATATTATTTCTTTACATATTAAATTATATTCCAACATACACATGGAACCCTCAGTTTAACCCTCAAATTATACTGTTATTTTTATACTGTTATACTGTTATTTTCAAATATTTCATTACATATATGCCTCACGACATGACTAATACAGGCACAACAAACATAAATAAGTATAGATAAGTTGTTTTGTGTACCACATAGAATCTGACACGACTGACAGCCTTCTTCGAGAACGAAAGACTAAAGCTGTTCCGGAGATTAGCGCGTTTAATCGCACAGTTAATGTGGGACAATCTGGAATTACTACTAGTACTATAATTACTAAGGAGCCTTTGAGTATTTTTGGGCCCGTTCAAAAAGCGCAATAAGGGGTTTCCACGCTTCACGAAGAAGTCTCGTAGAGCGAGCGAAAACTGCGACCTGGCCTTGTTACTTGAATTTGACGTCTGAGAAGCCAGCAAGACGCAAAAACCTCGGTGTTGAGGCAACCCTGATTGCTTTCACACAAACACACGTGCACTTCGTGTCGTCATACCACACAAGCGTACATTCAAGCAATGCTATCATTTGAACCATAATCCAACTTAATATTCTGTTATACTTTTATCATTCTATGTCCGTTTATTGAATTATGTTTAAAAATAGATATGTTTGCAGTTAATCATTTATTTAATATCTAGCTTATAAGGTCAAATGCATATTCACTTCGTGCAGTTATCATTATCAGATTTTTCGGCTAACTCAGTATTTTCTAGTAGGTAACAGTATAAGAAGCAACAATGAGCGACATTCATATTCTACAATCGTGAGCTTATCGAGTGCTGTCGAATAGATCAGGTTCAGTAATTCAGGAATCAGGTTTGACAAGTTCATGTAATGTTTGCACAAACAAAAATTAATCGTTAAATTAATAATAATAACTGTATTAAACAAAAGGAAACTCAAACTTTAATAAATTTAGATGCAAAGTACCTAAACTAGGTCTAGCCTGTTCATATAGGCACTTATGATCTATAATATGCGTATATGGTCTAATATAATATACGGTTTACATATAATTTCCGTATATATATATCTCTAGAGTACATAGAATTGAATAACAGGAGATGATGCTGGGTAAATACCACCTGCCTTTCTTGTCATAGATTTGATCAAGAACCAAGGCCAACATCGCAGCACTGCTAGATAGATAACAAGAGAGAGAGAGTCAGCACCTACTGCGTAGAAAAAAAGCAGTTCTATAATGGTGAAATATATTTTTGGATCGATCTAGTAGTTTTTGAGTAAAACCGTACCAACAAAAAATTCTTTCCTTGTTATAATATTAGTATAGAAAGTACAACAGAATATTAAGTTGGATTATGGTTCAAATGATAGCACATCTTACATGCACGCATGTGTGGTATGACGACACAAAGTGCGTGCGTGCGTGTGTGTATATGTGAGAATTCAGGGAAAACTGCCATTTACACCGAGGATATTGCGACTTGTTGGACTGATGATGAGATGTCAATTCCAAGTACCAAGGCCAGGTTGCAGTTAACGCTCGCTGTGCAAGACTTCTTCGTGAAGTGTGGAACCCCTATTGTGCTTAATATAGTTTATCGAAAATATATTTGCAGCTTAATAAATATACTGGAAATATAACAAAAGCAGCTGTGCTTATCCGTTAATATTAGCTTCTTACATAAGATATCAAATAACCGACCAACAGGAAGGAATGTTAAATAATATCCGATATTTATTAAAAAAATATTTAGTTGCATGTTCCATTCCATGTAATAATTCATAACAACACAGGTATTAAAAAATATTACTTAGACGTATACACAAAACAGAATTGGCAATTATATCAGTTTTTACAGACATCAGAACAAACTTATTGTTTAAAAAAAACTCGAACTCCTACACCCAGCTGGATACAGAACTTATACAAAGCAACGTAATCTTAATGAATGTTACGGGCAGTTACGAAAGTTGGTAACAAGTCTTATAACTGCTCTACAAACAAAGTGCAACCGCCGCTACACTCACCGCGGCGTATGTAACTTTCTTCGTTACATTGTTCTATGTAAATTTATTATTAGAAGTTATGTACATCAGCAAATTAGTTCACATATATGAATCAGGTATATACACGAGCGATAGAAGCGCATTCCTTTTTTTATTACAGCTGTAAAACTAATGTAATATAAAAATATGTTTTGCAAACGATACATTTTTATATGTATGACGATTCGGATACATTGCGGCAAAAGATTGTGACAAAATAAAAACGTAAAATTAAATAAATCCCGTTTTAAAATTAATTTTAATAAAGAGCAATGAACGCTAAAATGTTATGGTTTGCATTCATCATATCCACATCAGAAATAATTGAAATCAGAAATCATTGAAATGCTAAAAGCATAGTTAGCAGCATAGTTAAAAGCATAGTTAAACATAGCAAGTTAATAATTATTATACACAAATATTATAAGCGTGGCACGTAAAATAAATAATCAAACATGCTTAAATAGCACCGACCTTGCCAAAGCACCGCAATCGATCTCGGCTTTTACGAAACTTTCACTGGCTAACACCAAACTCCTTCGTACTTATCACTGAGCACTAGAGCTCACATTGGCGCACGCGTCACAAGTGGAGACAGCCGCAGAAGGCGAGGCTTTGGTATCAACTGGCCTAACACCGCCATGGCGGTTCCCACACGAAAACAATAACCTAACAGACGTGTAATTAAACACAAATAGTTTTAATTGCACTCGGAAAAACTTTACTCGCTCGAACTTGGTAAAGGTGAATCGAGCCATTGGCGCGTAGAGACACACGTGCCGCAGGAAAATCGGGCTTGGAAACTAAGTCCTTTAAAGCCCAGTAATTATTCTCGGTGGTGGGGTTGATAGATCGGAGGCATTTTCATGAATAGTCAGCGACTAAACTGGTTTCTAATGAATATATCATTACATAATAAATAAAAGATCAATGTGGTGTAAAACATAATGTGGTGACATCAATAGAGACTGATGGTTTGGACATGTAGAAAGGATGGATGAAAGTCGAATGACATCATAAGTATATAGAGCGGAAGTGAATGGAAGGGTTGGTATAGGACGACCTAGGCGAACATATCTTAAACAGGTAGAAGAGGTATTGAAGTACGGCCAGGTCAGAAGTACCAAGAATAAACGAGCGTGTATAAAAGAACTAATGCGAGTAAGTGAAGCGAGAGTTATGCCAAGATCGTAGCATGTGGAGATTTCTGCCTACCGCGGTGGGACACAGGCTTGACGTATGAATGTACTCGTATAAATAATTACGTTAATCGGTAAACGTTTTTTGTTTAGAAAATAGCCAGTAGCAGTATTATCACCGGCTTCGAAAGCAAGGCATGGACATATCAGCATATGTAGGTCAATTAGTTAGTTAGTTTTATTTATTTCGACATCGTTATGATAATGAAGGTTCTATTAGACCAGGACGACCAGCGTAATAGTAAGCGTCACTACAGCCTACAGACACGCATAATGTCATAAGGAAATCTATAGCACGTTGGCAAACTTGTGACTTAAAGATATGTCATGTTACCCAGTAATTTCAATGTCTCTCTAACCCTCCACACCCGAACACAGCATTGCGAACACTGGCGGTAGAAATAGGTGAGAGTATGGTACCAATGCAGACGACCTTTGCTTGTCTATTAGGTCTACCTCATATTTATAAAATATAAATCTTTTTCATGGTCTGAATAATAATAAAATATAAATCTTTCTCCCCGTTTATTGGCAGAATCTATTTAAAAATCAGTGAGCACATTTTATTAGTTTCACGCATTGATATAAACTCGGGCCGGGATGGTCAGCAAAATCCCCTTCGCTAAAGCTTCGCTCTGCGATAGCCATCTCGCTTGCCCAGCGCGGAATTATGGTAAAAAAGCCTACCTTTTTGGAGAGACCTAAATCCAGCAATGGACATAAAAGTCTACTTTTGGAAATTGGCCTCTTCAAAATAGGGGGATTATTGCCCATAATTGTCGCGCTGGTTAGCTGTGGCAATCGCAGAACACAACTTCCCGATGAGGAAGCTGCTGCCCATCTCCATCCCGTAGTATTTAAGTTGTGCTGTTTCGGATGGATATACCGCCATCTGTCAGTTCTGGTATCTTAGGTGCCTCTTACGACACCTAGTACAGAGTGAGATACTATTCTACCCATGGCGTATGATGATGCTGAATTATCCATATGAGATTATAATAAAATTAAAGTGTTAAATTTTTAAAGTCGCACGCGTGCATAGATTACGGAAACCTATTACAAACACACGGACTGCATGTTGGTTCCCTGCTATAGTTCCAACAAGACCCAAGTTCAATGCTGTTCATTAAATAGCATAGCAACTAAAACAACGGAATACATCACGTACAAAACCCATCGAAATGATCACCAACAATATATTTACATTTGCACAGATGTGTACATCAACACTTTTGCTGTATGTTTGACTGTCTGCCCCACGATCTATGTACGCACGAGCCAAATACAATCGGCCACTTGGGCAAATAGACAGACATACAATACCACAATTAGCAGCCGACCAATTGTCTGTGCATACGTCACACGAGGACTGTAAGGAACTTGAGTTGTTAGCCCCGAGGAACAAAGGCTTGGCCCGAATAGGTCGGCCGGCATCAATTAATTCTGTTCAAGCAATGTTCTTTATAGTAAATGATTATAAAGAAAAAAGTATATTAAGATGCATTACTTGTTTTTACAAGTAATTATAAATTCACACTACATCTCGTACATTGATCTGACTCCAAGATAAGTCACTTACAATTATAATACTTAAATAAATATTTGATACACCCAGCCACAGAAAAAACACAAATATTATCATATTAAATTTAGAAATAAAAATTTATGTAATAATCAATGTGCGAAAATATTATGCTATTACTTTTTATCATCGTCATCATCATATTAGCTGCAAGACGTCCACTGCTTGACACAGGCGTCTCCAAGTGATTTCAGGACCGATTGTATGTTGTCTGCGTCCACCGTAATCCTGCGGTTTTAGTCAGATCGTCTATCCACCTTTTGAGTGGACGTCCTACGCTGCGCTTGCAGGTACATGGTCTCCATTCCAGACTCCATCGTTCACCAGTTCCGAGTGCTAAGTGCCCTAATAATCATCATATCAGCCGTAAAACATCCACAGCTGGTCATAGGCCTTACCAACAGATTTCCAGCAGCCTGCATGCTGCGGTTCTAATCAGATAGTATGTCCACCTTGCGGATGGACATACAATATTCCTAGAACTTACTCGTAACATCTTCAGCTGTCAGATTTCCGTGAAAACTAGATTCTCTGTATTACACTTACGTGTCATTGACCCTCTCTAAGTGTGACAAGAAAATTTGACCTCAACTCAGATGTCAGACGATCAATATCAAGTTCAAAATAGAAAGCATACAATGATTGATGACGATGAGCATGGCGTAACATTAAACACGTGTAACTGGCCTCTCAGTCTAACAGCAGTATGTTGGAATTAATAATAATAATAAATTCTCCCAACATCACAAAGATTGGCCTACTTCCGTGGTAAGTCGCTTAAAGAACTTGTGTTACGGACAACAGAGGAATCACAAATATACATATATTTAACACATAGACACAAAACAAATACAAATATCATCATATAAATATTAGCTCTAGATGGGAATTGAACGAGCACACAAGATAGAGGATCTTGGTACACAAGATAGAGGATCACCACCATCTGCGCCATCGAACCCGTCAACGCATTTTAAAAATAAATTAAAAATAACTGCTGTCAATGTATGACAATTATAGAAGCAATGTGAATTATAAATTTGATTAGTCTTTTCCTTAACTCTGTGCACGTTTTAGAGGGCTGGGCCACTCATTACTGAGAGACCAGATGCCTGTATTATCCTGCGTGCCCCGTGAATACGACAGCGCGATTAGCTACGGTCTCCCCCGCAAGGCTCGCGGGATCTGAGGAGGATTTTTTTATACCACAAAGAAGTATGCGGACTGCTTGATGGTATCCGGTTACCACAACCAATAGACGTTTATAATACTAAGGTTTAGCCGCGCTTATTGAAAGAACCCATACTGTAATTGTTTTTTCTCGTCCCCGATATATAATCATATAATCTATACATACTAGACGTCTCTTTCGTCATAAATAGTTGTTTTGGTATAACACCTATTGTAAAAATCACACCAATATAGACACCAGTTCTAATCGGCAATTCTTCTCTCGGTAGCACAATGGCAGTACGTCTCTCCGGACTTGAAAAGACACGGGTTTAAGTCCCGCTCGTAACCTGAGACTAGTCAGAAAAGCGGCATCGACAAACGCAGCGGTGTCTGCGCCCCATTGTGTGCTCACAATCAGGTAACGGGCGCACGTCTGCGCCGGAGTGTACCGTAACGCACTGCCGGCAGTTAGTACCCGGTTTAACAGTTCTTGCCGAAGGTTCTCATGTCACGCCAACCATTATCGGCCAACGGCGCGCGGCGCGGCCCATCTCGATTTGTCCCACCACTGTTCTCAGCCGATGAGCGCCTGTCTATGGGAGTTCTGCACGCCTCTTTAATGGCATACAGTTATCTAACTTTTTAGTATTTTAAAATAACCAATTTCCAAAGTAGAATTCAAATATTAAACATGTGCCAATGTTATGTAGGCTCAATCGCACCAATTCTACCGTCAAATAGCAGTGTTTGGGGGTGAGGGAGGGGAGTGAAATTAATGGGTAACGTGACATGGTCCTGGTCAGGGAGCGTCTTTAGGCTGCTGTGACGCTTTCTGTAATTGATTGGTGGAAGTCCTATTAAAATAAATAAATAAATGTAATGTAATAATTTCTATTAGTTACTTGGCTATAAGGACATCAACACTTACAATTACATTATGTATAAACATTATCGGGGGTATATAAAGACTAGAGGCTTTTATCCAGATAAAAAAACATAAGAGCGAAGTCGCTTTCAAAATAATAAACCTAGAATGGTAAAGCTAATTACAGTAATATTACAGCAGAATCATAATACATACTAAAATAAAAAATAATTATTTAGAACCGTCAACATAAAGAGAAAACGTAAATATTATTCACGGATGTGAAAATATAACACTTTAAAAAAGTTCAACAAAATTGAGAACCTCCTTTTTAAAAAAGTTATAACATTTTAAAAAAGTTCAGTAAAATTGAGAACCTCCTTTTTTATGTCTGTAAAAAAACAATAAATGATTATCGAATTAATTCTAATTCCGAACGAATACATCGAATTCAAATCCAATTCCTGTTTCAAGCCTAATTCTATTAATTGGATCGGTCTTATCTCTAGAATTAAAAACTTCATACACAAATTTTATTGGTGAAAATAGATGGAACGGTTTAAAAAATATTTAATGATCAAATAAGAAGCGACGCTCCATTGTACTAACACGTTTTGCTACAGGCGTGATTAAAGATTTAATTATATTTTTTATGAGCGTGCAAATGTTTTACTGCCTCTTTCTACGCTCGCCGTGTTAGGAATTTTTTGCTACTATTAATTTTCATTAGTGTTTAACTTCGTCACACTTTAAGAGTTTTTATGTTTTTTTATTACTTTGCACTAGAAAATGTTGTGGACTTCAATTAACACTACATTTCTGCATTAGGAATTCAAACTACAGCATTTGAAGCTTTGGTTTCCGAAATTAATACAGTTGTTAGGTAAGATTGATTCGATACTCACAGGTTCATGTATTACGAGCAATGCGGAAAAATTATGTAGCACAGTTATTATAAGGTTATAAAATTGCAATGTGTTACATATTTGTTCATTCCTATCATGCTTCTTTTAACAGTTTAGCACAAAGATGTACCGAAATTTACGAAATGATAAAAAATTAAATTAAAAGTCTACAACATTATTTTGCTTCAAACTCAATCCACATTATCAATTATATATAAGGAGAGGCTGATTAACTGATAGAGAGTTGAGAGAGAGAGAAGAGTTAGAAACTTGATATTGCACAGGGGTTGCTTTTAGTTCTCACTCAGGGGAGCTCAAAGAAAGGATTTTTGAAATTTCACCCGGGGCGCTGCTAGTGATAAATAACTAAATAGAAAGTCAACGACATTATTTAGCTTTAATATAAATACAATACACAGTTTTTTACAATTGCATATCGTCGCATAAGTTCTAACAACGCGTATGTCAAAGTTGGCAACTTAATAAATAAGCCCAATGATAACACGATATTACATTTCTAACGCTGCAGTAAACGTTTTATACCGTGTATTGTTTTAAACGAAATCCATTTTGCACCAACTAAATGCACGAGCAATTAGTTTTAAAATGATTTTATGAAACGTGAGCAATGTTTTCCCTATTGTACTAAGTGTCAACATTTTGACTTACGCTGTGTTAGAACTTAAGCGACGATATATGTAATATCGTGGACAAGGAAAAGTTTTATTAAAAACAAGTGTATTAATAATAAATACTTGTACTCCTTGCCACATTTACTGTTGTTGATATTCTGTAGTGAGGAATCAAAATGGAATTGCAAACTTACTAGCATTGCGCTGATAGTGTATGGGCATGTGGGTCAAATACATGATTCAAGTGTTCTTCATGATAATGATGCGACCTGAACGTTCAAGTCAATGGCTAATTATGGTTACATATAAAGGACTCGTTTAAGCTGGTTGTACACTCACGTTCGAGGTGTTCGGGACTTTAAATAATATAAATTGTATTACATTACATCTCATACATTGACCTGTCTCTGTTGTAAGTCGTTTAATGCACTTGTATTACGGACAACAGGGAAATCACAAATATTATACTTAAATACATTTTAAACACCCAGACATAGGAAAAACACAAACATCATCATATAAATACTTGCTCTAGGTCAGGAATCAAAATCTGCGCTATTAAGCCCATCTGAATTGTCAAGTTATATAAATGAACCAATAAAATTGAATTGTCACTTCAAATTACAATACGTGTCATATACCTGCTTCATAAAAAGCTAGTAGTGCCCTACGGTTCCACTTGCGTGAATCTATTTCCCGGAAGAATATGGGGATAAAGTATAGGTTATGTTACTCAATGATAATGTTAGTTTTTATTAGTTAGAGTTTTTGGAATCGGTCCAGTAGTTTATTGGTGTATTTGTTACAAACGTACATAAATACGTACCGCTATTTTATTTGTAAATATAATGTTACTCTAGAAAAATGTAGCAGTCTACTAATGAAAGAATTTCTAAAATTGGTTAAGTAATTTTTGTTAGCTGGGCATTTTGTTTAAATTCAGATACATTAAAGAATGGTGTGAAAGATCGATGTGGTGACAACAATGCAGGAATGTTGAGATATTCCGGACATATAGAAAGGATGGATGATGGTAGAAAGACAGTAAAATCACAAGTATATGGATCGGAAGTAAACGGAAGAGTTGGTATAGGATGATCTAAGTTAACATACCATAACTAGGTAGAAGAGGTATTTAAAAAGGGCCAAGTCAGAAGTACCAAGAGTAAACATTGGAAGAGCAGCTGCTGTTGTTGCTGCCGCCCTGTGCGTTTGAGCTTCACTGTTTTGCATGGATGTACCGGCATCTGTCAGTTCTGGTACCTTAGTCACCTCTTACGACCTGGTGCAGTCGGTGGTATTATTCTACTCTGCTGGTACCTCATCGCAAAATTAATTTATGATATAATTATTGAGGATTTAGTATAATCAGACGTTATTTCGTGTTGCAACAGCTGTGTTATAGATGTCGCCACTAGTTTACTTAAATAGTTGTTCGTCCTATTGCTAGAATGGAAAGGCGCCCGTAAAGGAACCTTTGTTTTTGCGCTAGAACCGGACCTAAAAGGCACGGTTACAGGGTTTTCCACTTGTGAGCAGATTTCTATATTTGTCACCGTACAGTTGCAAGTGTTTGTACATATGCATGTGAAGTATTGGAAACCAGTGCTGTGAACCAGACCATATTAAGATGCACGTCAATTGTCGTAAGTGTACCATCGGCCATCTTGTTTTAAGGACGACTAAATGTTGTTACTAAAATATGTTTATACTAGAATTCCGTCCGCGACTTTGATTATTTTTATTTAATTCGGACGAACCTTATGCTGGAATACTTAGACGCTAATTCCAGCGCCACAGAACGAGATGGCAAGGTAACGCGTTAGTGAGCGACTCAGTTCCTGTATTGACCTGTGTGGCCTGCGGCAGTGTCCGCATATTTATCTACGGTCACCCCTACGGGGCACGCGGCATCTGAGCGGGATTGACGGCGATCACCCGAGAGCGCCTCTAAAGGCTCGACCTAGGCTCGGGTGGGGAAGAAGTTATAATAGGAAAAATCTACCGTTCTTAGGGAGACCTATATCTGGAAGTGGACGGTGGGCTGCTGTGATGTCTATATTGATAATAATCTATGCCGGTACGGCAGAGTAGAATAGCACCTCCCTCTGTACCAGGTGTCGTAAGAGGTAATTAGAGTTCTAGAACCAACTGGTGGCAGTTTATCCATTAGAGACAGTGTAACTCAAATGCATAGGGTGGGGCTGTGCAGGGTTGTAGGCAGCAGCATCCCTGTCGCGAAATATGCGCTTAGCGATTACCAACATGCTTGCCCAGCGCGGCAATTATGTGCAAAATTCCCCATTTCTTGGTGAGGCCTATATCTACCAGTTGATTTCCAATGTCTGTAATGATGATGATGATAACATCAAAAGTAACTTAACTTTAGCGAAGTGGCGATCCCCAACTAGTTAATAATACACGTTTAGAATTATACAAATGAATAGAAAAAGCAATTTGTTTAAACAAGCGAGCGTCGGCAGCTCACGCGCGACACGTGATAACAACCATACCTATTCGCATAAACAAATCGTTCGGTCAGAGAAACAATTATCGATCATTTATATTCAATCAATCATTCAATTAATCATTCATTCATTACATACAACCAGTGGGCCACGCCTCGGCCACGCCCGTTAATCAACGTCATTCTACAGATTACCATATCAGACATTTTCGACGAGTCGGTTTTTAATGACTGCCAATGCAACTGAGACCGACTGGTTATTGAGTATTCAGAAGCACGGATGAGCCTGATAATGGATTTGGGTCACCCATGCTACCACAGCAGTTGCGATAGTTGCTTAACCTGAATGATTGATCGACGGGTGCATCATATTATTCGATAAACGAGCAGATACACGAAGTTTAATTTCATCATCACCATTATATCAGTCGAATAAACGTCCACTGCTGGAAACGGGCCTCCCCAAGTAAGGGGGAAATGGCCCATAACGACCGCGCTGGACAAGCGAGATGTCAATCGCAGAGCGAAACTTAACGACAGGAATGCTGCTGCCCATCCCCGCCCTGATGCATTTGAGCTACACAGCTTCGGGTGGATACACCGCCATCTGTCGGTTCCGGTACCACAGTCGTATAAATTAGTCGCGCCTTTAATATATAATTTGGAAATGTTTAGACAAGACAATTTAATAAAAACTACATTTAGTCTAGGGGAATTCCCAATAATTATTCAGCAGAACATTACAATTTCAGTAATGCATGTAATCTTAATTTAAAACTTATGAAGCGGCGCGTTGTTTTCTTTCTGTCTTGTTCTTTTAGTAGACACATTCTATTCAATTTATGTATATATACTGTAATGGAAACAAAAGATACACAGAACCAATTAATTGACAGAACTAAATGTGTTTTTATATATAACTAAGAGATCTGAATATGGAATAATAATAATTTATTAATATACTGCAAAAATTAGAAATACTTCTGATTACACAAATAAAAACAAACGAGTATACACGGCGTTACCTACTGCTTCCCGAATATAATATTATAAATAGTTTTTTTTAATTCAAACAACATCTCACACAAACTGACTTTACATTATTAAATAGATACAGATTATTGGGATAGTTTATATATGACTACATACATACCACAACCTTATATAAGAGGTACCGCGAGGTACCGGCAGAGTAGAATAGTACCTCCCCTTTTACCAGTTATGTGTACATTATCGGTGTTTCTCTACAATATTATGCGTGTATTATACATACAAACCTTCCTCTTGAATCACTTAATCTATCAAAAATAACCGCGTTTAACGATCTAACATACATAGGGACAGACAGACGGACAGCGGGAATTGACTTTGTTTTATACATAGTGAAGATAAATTCGAATTGCATACTACAAACGAGATACCGTAAGTTTCCAATTCTTTGCTTATTCATTTCACATGCAGCGTGTCAGTCTTTAACGAAAGAAAAATAATGATTAGAGTTTATGGAACTCACAGCGACAACAACTTGTATTTCAACTATTAAAGTGTTACACAAGGAAAACGTACTAGCGTGTCCAACAGACTACATATACACGTACTCGCTCGTAATATCAGAAAGATTTCACGAACGCGTGGCCAGGCCAACCTTGTGACTTGCAGATATGTGACATAACATTATCCAGCAATTTTACTGCCTCCTGAGATTAGTACCAATACAGACGACCTTTGTATTAGATCTACCTCTTGTAAGAGACTTGTGTAAATAGGTTCCAAATTACAGCATTTTTAATCGGATTTTGAACTTTATTTACAACCGCTACTTACGTCGAATTAAATGAATACCGATATATATACATACGCAACGTACACAGAGAATTCGTCAGAACCGCACCCACATATTGTAATACCCAAAAACAGCAACGCCTTCTTCAGTACAAACGTAACGACGTAGAAGCAAGATAGGATGACTTTCTTTATCACGTACGTTGCTTGTAAATATGAACACCGAGATACGTCATTGTCTCATCTAGTGAGCCATAAATCAAACGAAATATCAACACATACTGCTGTATATACAACGAGAGCATGCGATGTGATTTGTTTTCCGTTGTACCGGCAGTTGCACGCAAAAATGCGTGTGATCTACGCGGTTTACAGCGGTGGAATGACATAAGAATTCTAAATTGAGCTCTTAGTTCAGTTAGACGTTTATTTGTTTTGTGTCTATACACGCTATATCCTATAAATACACTTAAATGCTAGTTAAAGAATACCTTCGCACACATTCGTCTAGGATTACACAGAAACATACATACATCACGCCTGTACCATCGTAGAAGGCATAGGCTATAGAACTCCATTTGTAACGATCTTGGCATACCTCCCCCGCTTCCTTTAGTCCTTTCACTTTCGTTTATTCTCGGTACTTCTGAGGTGGACTTTCTTAAATACCTCTTCTGCCTAGTTAAGATATTTTCGCCTCGGTCGTTCTATACCAACTCTTTCATTTACTCTATCCGTTCTATATATTAGTGCAGTCACTCTACTGTCATCATTACCTTCTCAACATTTTTTTTTCTGTTGTTGTCACAACGTCATCTTTTTTCTTCACACCACATTAATATCTTGTCACACCTTTCCTGCCCTTTAATCTTTCTCTGTCTATCTCTAGTCATATAGATAATAAAATAATAAACTATAATATTTGTGCATAAAATTTTCGTGTCACGTTGTTTTCCCGGGATAAACTATGAACTATTGTACTGATTTTTTTTTTTTTGTATAGTTTGATCCAACGAGATGGGATAGTTTATATCTTAATATATAGGCGTAATAGTTTTTTTAATTAACAATTATTTCTTTATGATATGAATAATTTATATAGCAAAGTAACATTTGCCAGGTCTTTTTAATTAGTCCAGGACGACAAACAAGCATACATTTCACGTGATAGTAAAAGTCAATGCAGTCTATAGACGCTTCTATATCACTAACGCGTTACCAACCTTGTGACTTGAAGACATCATGCCACATTACCCAGTAAATTCAATGCCTCTCTCACCTTTCAGACCGTAACACAGCAATGCTACGAACTTTTGTATGAAGTCAACCTCACGTAAAACACAGGTAGTAGTAGTAGTTCACAGATTCGTAAACTATGTCCGGATCAATTGTAGCTACACCAAGTAGCTGAAATAATTAATGTCATCGATTTTATTTAAATTTCGAACAAACAATTTGAAAATTTGAATTCCAATTCTATCGCTCCGCCAAGTATTTTGTTTAGAATTAAAACCTTCATACACGATCTTTATTCATACTGTTTTTACGAATGACATTCACACAAAATACTATGGTGTTATTGACTTGGCCATTTGAAAAACACCAAGTTAGCGGTTAGCACTTTGTTTAACAGATTATTAAGGAGTAAACATGCCATTCTAAAATCAGAATGTTTTATTTGGAACATGTCGTTTTATCTCGATGATATTATAAATAGTTGTCGGTTATCTGAGTCGTAAATAAGGTGAATTTAAACGAACATTATAAAGAGAAAAGATTTGAATGTTTGATTGTTGATGGATAACCTCAAAAATACTAAACCATTATTAGCGACTAATATAAGTTAGCATAGCCGCGAGGTACCGGCGGAGTAGAATAGCACCTCCCCCTGTACTAGGCGTCGTAAGAGTCAACTGAGGTACCGGAATCAACACAGGGCGGTATATCTATGTGAAGTAGCGTCGATAGAATTTACGACGCGAAAGCACGCCTACCCAGCGCGGCAATTATTGCCAAAATTCCCCCCTATGGCCAGCGCGAACTGTGACCAGCAGCGGACATTTTACGGCTGCAACGATGATAATGAACAAAGGTAACTATATTTTGTGGATTGCTAGCAGGGCTCCGCAGTAAAATATTGTTTTTAGAACAGTTGACAAGTTTATGAGTTTATTCGCTTCAAACGCACAATAATATAATTTATGCCTTATTACATTATATTTGACGTGTATATAGTTTGATTTTATGAAATATAATTGTGATCCTCGGTGAAGATGTAGCTCACTTATTGTGAAAGAACTATTCAAATTGGTCGAGTTGTTTTGAGTTAAAACAAACAAATAAACAATCAAATATTTCTTTACAATGTTAACATAAATAAATGTCAATGCATTACAATTAAAATATGTCTTAATTTAAAAAAAAAAAACGACATAAAAATCACA
Source organism: Heortia vitessoides (assembly GCA_020976665.1). Lineage (NCBI taxonomy): Eukaryota > Metazoa > Arthropoda > Insecta > Lepidoptera > Crambidae > Heortia > Heortia vitessoides. The sequence goes on from JACJUM010002477.1 coordinate 13,312,275, forward strand.
CTTTCGTATTTATAATATCAGTGTGACTTACTATTTCTACATTCTACCTACAGAAAAATAAATTATATAATTTTATGTTATGATTTTGGACCCGATGGCGTAAAAGTAGCGATCCTATCTAGTACGCCAAAGGTCATGGGTTCGACCACAAATATTTATATGATGATGTCTGTAACACAAGCGTACTTTTCATGATTATATAAGTAGTGCGAATTTTTTATTTATTTAAAATTTTCCGATGAATTCACCATTTCACTAAAAACTCGGTTCTTAATAACATACGTTTGACGGACAAATATACGCACTGAAATCATAATTACTAACAGGACAATCGCGAAATGAAACATTTGACCCAATATAAAGGTTTCCAGGAACAGCGCGACGGGTCGAGCGAGTCATGTCTTATTTAAAACTACGTATTGCCTACAACAAGGTAACCAACGTTTTTAAGTCGAGTTTCATCAAAGCTATCGCTAGCGATTATAATATAATTTAGATGAAACTGTCAATTTATTGAATGTTCCTATTATTTCATTGAAATGTGATATCTGACTTTTTCAAATGGCTGTTTGTGCACAATAGTGCATATTGAGATTAATTTCATCATCATCGAATCAGTCATTAAAAGTCCTCACAAGCCTCACACAGCCTCCCCAAGAAAGGGGAATCTTGCCAAATTTGTTCGTTGTTTGTTGTCACAATTAATTCTTAATGATTTGCATGTAATTTTATTAGTCAAACATGAGTTTTTTTTACTATTTTAATTTCTTTTACGGTTAATTAATTTGACTCTTACGGGTCTATCATTGACAAAGACCAATAAATTGAATTCTGTGCTAAATGTAAAACTCATGATAAACAAAAACCTATTTAAATAAAGAAATACCGATCAACTAGTGTGTCATAAACTAAAACTAGAGCTAGAGGGTGGGGGGACGGGGTGTAAATAATTAAAACATCGAATGCTTATTAGACGTTACCCAGGCATGCGTTTCAAAGCACATTTTGGGTCACCCATCCCAAAACCAAACATTGCAAATGTCGCTTATCTTCATCACCAGCCCAATGCACTGCATAGTATTACAAAAAACAAGCTCATACCATTAAATTTCTTAACGTTTCCGATCTTTCAACATTACAAAACGACTCTTGGTCTCGTCACGTGAACTTAATCCCCTATGAATTCCATTTCAGTGTCTGTACTGAACACGGTTAAGGACGCATTATTGGAACGACGCGTGTATACGTATCAATAAAAAAAAACACCTTAATACGATAATCCATTGTCGGTAGTATTTTAGATGGCATCTCCATACTCAAGAGAGTGACGTCACAATGATATCGACGGAGGAATTGGTACCATATCACATGTTTTTCTTTCGATGCGATTATGTGGAGTGGACGGATATAGGTCATGTAAAATATAAAACGAGTATATAATGGACTTGTATATGATGTTGTTTTGATATTATAGAAAGTGTTATATGGCTAACTAAGCCTGTCAATACCAGAAATTCTTAGAGATATTTACTATTTTAACCTGAACTATCTGAAATATAATATGATCAACATTGAGCCGTGAGATCCCAGCAGAGTAGAATAATACCTCTGCCTGCACCAGGTCTTGTAAGAGGCGACTAAGGTACCGAAACCGATAGAGGGCGGTATATCTATTAGGTATAGCAGCGTAGCTTAAATGTAAATGGGAGGGGCAGCAGCATTCCGGTCGTGAAAGTTACGCTCTGAGATTGTTACTAAGACTTAATGTCGTTTCACCACAAGGATATCACTGGCGCGCCACCAACCTTCAGGTTTAGTAGTTTCACTGATTCTCTTCCACTTCAATCTCGAACTGTGCGTACGTTAGTATTTGCCAGTAGATACTGAAGTTCTGTATCTACTGAACATCAGGATCACGCAGGCATACAACCAGTGCTATCGGAAATCTCTTGTCCAGCGGTGGATATCCTACTGGTATGATAATGTTGTAACATCATGTACAATGTGCCGTTTGATACCGAAACCGATAGATGGCGGTATTTGAAACAGTATAGCGTAAATTAAACAGGGCGAGACTAGGCAGCAGCATTCTCGTCGCAAAGCTTCGCTCTGCGATTGCCACCACGCTTACCCAACGCGGCAATTATAGGCAAATACCCCCCTTTTTAGGGAAGCCTAGCCTATGCTCAGTTGACCGTATGCACCTGCTTTAATGATGATGATGATGATGTACAAAGAAAAAGCAATAAACTTTAAGTGTACATTAAAGAAAACAACATTTACCTACGCTACGTGAAAATTCATGCGTTTACCTTTATGGCACGCCAGTCAGAATTCGCGTCCAAATACAAAGATCAAATTGCGGTTGTAAACGTGATAATCCCGCAAATTACCGCCCGTCCTTATTGATTAGATTGTACTAGATTTGCGACCGCACCAATTCAAGACAAGAAACGTGGACTCAATGTTATAAGTAGGTATGTTTTATCTGATACGTCTTCTCGGGATCAGCTTATGTTCATGTCTAACCGCAAAACCAGCACTGTGCAAGAAACGCATCCTTATTTTAATGAAAGAAAAAACAGAATTCTATTTTACGGGAACCTGTTTTCGGGATAAAACTAGCCTAGATATACTTCCAAACTACAATCTATCACTGTACAACTATTATAGTATTTATACAGATCCGTTGATCTGTTGAGGCAATAATACATTTGTAATATTTGTGATATTGGCCATCATATTAATCTATTTATATAAAAGAAGACACCGGCTGACTGACTGAGATATCAACGCAGGACTTAATCTATAAGGTTAGAAACTTAAACATTTGAACAGGGATTTCTTTTTATAAAGTTCGAAGCACTAATAAAAGATGTATTAAATGTATTCCCAAAGGGGGTAGTAAATATGTAAATATGAAAGTCCCAAAGTAAATATGAAACTTAGAAGTTATTCGAATGTAAATTAGTGTAAAGGTTCGTCATAAAACATGTGTAATCTTTTTGTTTCAGAAATCATCCTTTAAGGTGGTAAAAGGTTTAAGGGGGATACAAAGTTAGTATGAAAGTTCGACAACCTAATGCGGGTAAAACCGCGTGGTGCTGCTAGTTCAACACAAAGAAGATAGACCATATCTACGCACTATCTGATATTGGCGGTCCGAGTAAATAGAAGAGAGAGGACCATAAAGGAAGTTTACCTTCAAAATGGCGAGTGTTTATGCACGGAACTAATGCACAAGTTGTTATCTTCTAAAGATCACAGCTAAATGATGTTTGGAAACAAACAACAATGCGAGAGTCATTAGCCACGGCAAATTTTGAATGCTGGACGAAGGAACAATAACCACTGTGAAGAATGATTATTTAAATTTATTTTATTATTAAAACACAATAAAGGACAATTTTAAATATCAAAGAACAGAACAAACCGAAGCACTTTATTTCAGAATGCAAAGTTAAAAATATTATAGCAATGACTTGATTTCGGAAAATACACAGTCATGAAATTTTAGTCTCAAAGACGACTCATCCTTAAAGAACAGGAATTAAGTACATACCTAATTTCTGAGACCAAAATAGCTTACCATGATTACCTTTGAGACATCTCGTGTGTTATTTCACTTTTGACTACAAATAAAATAAAAGATAAGAATAATGAAAAGAGAAACAATACAATTACTCATAACGTGTCATTTACATCAAGGCATTACTGATAAAGAAAGTTCAGCTTCAGACTACAAAAATACATTCAAAAACTCCCCTTTTTCTTTTTTCAGTATATTTCAAACGTGCTTAACATCATACAAAAACTCACCTGTTTGTTTAAGAGTTGCAACTTCTGCGGATAGAACTCCTGCAACCGCTGGCAAAAATGAGCAGCAGTGTTGGCCAGCCTAGCCATCGTATACGGTATCCAACACTTTCCCTGATCTAGTTCCAAACACCTTCAAGATAATCCACTAAATCCATTTGACATAGCCGCTTATCTCTATACACCTTTATCTAATGCAAGTGCACGTCGAGCATCTATACTAGTCTCAGTCACTGAAAACTATAACTATAGCAACGATTTGTTCACAACAAATCTCGGGAAAACCACACTATATATATAAAACGAATTTTCACATAAATAAATTGTAACAAACCGTCAACACAATTCTTCGAACAGTCTATTGAACGGTATGAGCAATCGTAACCCACTGCAGAGGAAACGTGCAATATGAACGCTATTCCACACCAGACTGCCGCAATGGACTCAAGTCGCTGAATGACACCACACACGCATACAAAATAAGCATGGACAGCTCCATTCACATTGTGGACCTAATTTGCTAACGCATAAAGACTGTATTGCTCGCACTGGTCCGCGGGGTTGATAAGTAGCGAAAACGGTATCTAGTTAAGGGACACTTGAATTAAATGAAACGTTTGGTAGAAAGGAATTTCTATTAAATATATTTTGGCTATTAAGGGTATTATTGTACGATATAAATATACGAACACAGTATCCTGTAGTAATATAATTCTGTGAAACTAAATCGAAATTTATCAAGATCAAGATGTAGCAGTTTCAACTAAATATATCCGTTTCTCTTTTTAATACAGACTAGTCTGAAGAAGTTACAGGGTAACGTGTTCTCTGACGTCATAGTTCATATCGCACCTCTCTGTCTGACCAACATTTGAGATGCTTTATACTTTTGTTGGTAACAAAGATGAAAAATATATTTTGTATTTGTTTCACAGTCAGAATGGTCTTCACATTAAAAAATAAACTACATATTTTTGATTGCACAGAAGCTGTTTCAGACGATATGATAAGGACCTCCCAAGATGTTACAGTGCAAGATGCGCGAAGAAGCTCAAGTGGCGAGGCCTGCTCAATGTCATATCACAATTCGCAGATTTTGTATAAACAATGATGACTTGTTAAAATGTTGTGATAACAATAGAGAAAGGAATATTAAGATGGTTTGGAAATGTAGAAAGGTTGGATGAAAGTAGAATGACTGAACGTATATATAGAGCGGAAGCGAATGGAAGAGTTGGTATAGGCCAACCAAGGCGAACACATCTTAACCAGGTAGAGGAGGTATTTAAGAAGGGTCAGGTTAGAAGTATCAAGAATAAATGAGCGTGTATGAAAGGACTAATAGAGTTAGGAGACAAGAGAAGTATGCTAACGAAGTAGCAAATGGAAATCCATTGTCTCTGCCTACCCCAATGGGACACTCAGTGATGTATGTATAATTACAATATATAAACAAAGTTTGTCTGTACTAATGTATACTTCTATCTTAATAACTACATAAAGATTTTGTTAAAGCGATTTATAGATTAAGTGTTTCAAGAGGAAGGTGCATATGTGTAATACATCCTAATATAGTTGAGAAACTGATAATTTTTGAGGTTTCCAATGTGACATCGTAAATAAACACATTTTTCAGCGATTGCATTGCAAACGCTGGCTGAACCAATGAGATAGATCAAAATAATGTACTATAGTATTGTACACCTAGTCTACAAAAAAGTACGTGATTAGTATACGTCTATCTCTTAGAGATAACCCCACAATGATCATCTTTAATCCTCATTGCACCGGTGCGAAGCCGAGGCGGGGGGGGGGGGGGGTGCTATTGTAAAGATAAAACTGTAAATATAAGAACAGAATTAATCTTACCTATGTGCAGTGAAAATTGCAAGGAAATTCAAGATGGCGCGCCGTAATGACACATAAGCAATAGCGAGACTAACGCGACGATCAAGCGACCGTTCATATGCAAATCTTTAATAGGCGTATCCAACACATTCCAATTTGAGGTGGAAAATTTCTAGAGTTCAAGTTTAATGTTTTCTAGCACGATGTTGGATGACCCCAATGAATGGACCAAGACGCCTCATCTTTGTTCTCGTATCTAACAATTTTTTTACTATTTATTAAACCAGGTTAACAAACAAGCGTACAGTCCGCGTGATACTAAGCGTCATTGCAGCCTATAAACGCTCGTAATATCATAAGGACATCACTAGCTTGTTGCCAAACTTGTGGCTTGAAGATATTATATCATATTAGCTAATAATAATTACACTGTCTCTCACCATTCAAATTGGAACACAGTAATGCGAACACTGCTTTTCGGCAGTATAAATAGACGAGATGGAGGTACCAATGCAGACGACCTTCGTATGTGAATAAATAATTAGTGGAGTACTGACGCTCTGCAGATAGAGAATCCGAAATTACCCAGACTTAACTATCAATGGAGCGGGACTTATAAATTAAGTCATAAGGAAAGGGCAATGAAGTTGCACTCAATGCATCAGAGGCAATTTACTCTCATCGTCACAATTAAATAATCTGTTGTGACAATTCATTCGTCAGCTATTAAATGAATTTATGAGGCACAACGATATACATCATAAACATACGCTCGAATGGCTTTGAAACGCGATTAAAATAACATCTAACTAAACGTAACTGAAAATAAAAAAAATGCAAAGGTTATTGAACACTGTTTTAATACCGCTAAAATACAGTCACTAAGAATACCTACCAGCTGCTACCCGCGACTCCCAAGTTGATTCGAACTCGGTTTGCAAACAAAATAATACTATACTGTAGGGATCCCAAAATTATTTTCCTAATATAAAAGTAGCTTTCAGTTACATTTTAACAACTCAAGATGAAAGGCACATGAAAGGCTATACATTAACCAAAACAAACGGACATTTTTTTTTCGAAAAGCGACCCGCCCTGGTTTCACACGGGTGCAACAAGAAAAAAAAGTTTATTGTGTGTCATCTCTAAGAGACAGACATATACCATCGCGGACTTTTTTCAAGGTGTATAATACAAAGGTTAGCCGTGAGGTAATAGCAGAGCAGAATAGTACCTCCTCATTTACCAGGTGTCGTAGGAGGCGACTAAGGTGCCAGAACCGAGAAATGGCGGTATATCCATGCAAAAAAGCTCAAATGTATAGGGCGGGGATGGGCAGCAGCTTCCCCTTTGCGAAAGCTGCACAATGCGATTATCAACATGCTTGCCCAGCGCGGAAATTATCGGCAACATACCCCCTTTCTTGAGAGGGCCTATGTCCAACAGTGCACTCTTAATTGCTGGATTCAGTCAGACATAGATAGACGTATGTCATATGTCGTATGCAGGTTTATCGAATAGTACTAATAAAAAAAAACCTAACTGAAGGGGTGCTTTCTGTAGATCTGTCTAGAAATATTAGCTCCTCAGTGATGATCAAGGAAAAACACGTTCCCGCTATCGGCAATTAATCAGAGGCCGCGAGGGTGTCGTGGATTAACCCAAGGCTCGAAGTAAAGAGCGGGACCAGAACAAACGCCATGTTTAGGATACGCCGGAAAATTCTCCAGTTGGGCGGCTCGAGGCGAATTAGAGCGGGCTTGCGAATTACATTAACACCGCGGTCGGTCACGACTGCACCTCCGCAAACACGAGTGACGGTGGAACTCATTTGTTTACCTTCACCACGCTTTGGTCACGTGAAAAAAAGCTAAGTATTAAAGCTGATTTCCTCTTCAGCTTATGCCCGCAACCTTCGCGTATGAGTTGAAAATATTTGTGAAGTGTTTAAATGGGCTACTTAGGCAACTGGCTGTCATTAGGTTAGCTGTCAGGTACTGGAAGAGTTAAATAGAACCTCCCTTTGTACCAGGTGTCGTATGAGACGACTGAGATACCAGAACCGACAGATGCCGGTATATCTATCCGAAATAGTAGGGTAGGCTATTCGCGACCCGGCACTTAACAAAAAAGCCGGTAATTTTATCTAATAAAGTTAAATTGGTTTTAAAATACGCATTATATGCAGCAGTGTTTTTATAATCATAATTTTGCCAAACGCTCTCATCAAGGCCTATGTCCACTGCTGGGGATAGGCCTTCAAAAGAAAGGGAAAAAAGTTTGTATATAATTGCCGCACTGTGTAAGTGTTCTGGCAATCGCAGAGTGCAGCAACACGGATGCTGCCAATCCGCCCTGTACATTTGGCTACACTGATTCTGGCGCTATCTGTCGGTTCTGGTACCTTGGTTGTCTCTTACGACACCTGATATAGAGGGAGGTACTACTCAGCCGGTACCTACCTCACGCTTATCATCATCAACATCAAATTTGATATTCGACGGGCCCGATTGCGCAGATGGTAGTAATCCTATCTTGTGAGCCACAGGTCGTGGGTTGGAATATATATATAAAAAAATATCTGCTTATTTTTTCCGGATAGGAATGCGTTAGACCAATTCACACATCACAACCGCAGCGTAGAAGTTTTTAACCGCACCGTATCAGTATCAGGCTGTGTCCTTGAAGTGCAACCGTATTCTCGTCCTAGTAAAATCCCTACTATAATATTATAAATGCGAAATAAACTCTGTCTGTCTGTCTGTTACGCTTTCCTGCTTAAACCTCTCAACCGATTTTGATGAAATTTGGCATAGACAATCTTTAGACCTTGAGAAAGGACATAGGCTATTTTTTAATTCGAAATAAGGGTTGTAAGGGGTCGAAAGGGGGGATGAAAAGTTGTATGGAAGTATCGCTATTTTTAGAGCTAGAAACTTAAAAATTATTTTTCAGGCCATTGATTCGATATAAATAAACATTATATTCAAAGTTTATATAAGTTGAGGTAAAAAGGTATGGTACCCAAAAAAATATACCACGCGGACGAAGTCGCTGGTATAGCTATATCATCTAAAATATTCAGCATTTTCTATGCATAAAACCTATCCAACTAATTAAGTCTCCATTTTTTCCTTAACGATTGCATCAAACTTTAAAAAGTTTGACATTCGTGTATTATACCTACTACAGTGAAGAAATGGCGGCGATTTTTTAGCACAGAATAAACGATAGGAGAAATGCGAAATGTCGGCTAAGGTCTTAAGCATAAGATTTGTGCAGTCCCCGGGTATGGGAAACTTGCAGGTTCGAGTTCTGCTTGACACTGGTGACAGTTTGATTTTTTTGTATAGTATCATCTTAAATATTATTCAGCATTTTCATACCATACATATACCGCCATCTATCGATTCCGGTACCTCAGTCGCCTCTTCCGACACCTGGCATAATATATATTAACAACATAATAATTAAATGAGTACTTCATTTGATTTTTAAATCAATCGGCTAAATTAGTACCGGCCAAAAGTGTGAGTAACCTACATATACATGGTACGATCAAAGATGGCGTCAATGATTCATCAATAACATAACAATAAAGTTTAATATATAAACTTACACAAGTAGCTTATATGCTGTGACAATTTTATCTAATAGTCAATTAAGATGCAATTTGTAAGCTGTGTCTCTATACTTAATAATATGAAGTTACATAGTTCGTTTGTGTGGTTGCATGCGCAGATCTCAGGAACTGAGTCCGATTAAAAAAATATACTTCAGCGTTAGATAGCCTATTTATATCGCTATATATTATGATGTTATGAACAATAGAAACAGAGAATCAATATAACATATTTCGTTTGAGAGCCACCGTTGCATGTACTGCGTATACCTGTTTGTATTTATCTTTATCTAAAGCTTATAACTTGTAAAGCTTTGTGCGCTTAGGGGGAATCGAATCTAAAGAGATTGCCACCCAGTTGCCGATATTATTTATATGATGATATTTGTGTTTTTCTGTCTGGGTGTTAAATATATGTATTTAAGTAGTAAATTAGTGATTCCTTAGTGTCTAGCGTTCGTAACGCATGTGCTTTAAGCGACTTACCACGGAGTCAGGTCAATGTAAGAAATGTAGTGGAAATATATTATTTGTTCTAAAATAATGTATTACTTCTAAATGTAATGTTGTAAACATTGTATGGAACAAAAAATGTGTTTAAAGTCAAGGGTTACGTGAGGAAGTCTCATACGAAGTTCGTCTGCAATGGTACCTCATTCCAGTTTGGAGGGTGAGCGAGGCAGGGAATTACTGGGTAATGTTACATAATATCTTCTAGTCACAAGGATAGCAACGTGCTAGAGATATCCTTGTGATATTACGAGTGTCGTATAGGCTGTATGCTTGTTTGTCCAGGTGGTAAAAAAAACAAATCTCCCGCGGTAATGGGATCAACGGGATAATACTTCACTATGCACCTAGACAAAGTCCACCACCGCTAGTTTTTGTTGGTAGTCTGTAACATATAGTGAGGCTATTATAGTGTTAAGCGAGGTGTTGGTTATCGCCGAAAACGGTATACGCTGCTCTCTTGAACATATCGGCAATTCTTACGGTGCTGGCATACCACGCAATGCTGTGTACATTTAGAATTTGCGACCTTACAAGGTTAACCGTCTTGTGACCTTAAATAATTTTGGCTCCGAATTTGGCCAAACACGTGAAATACACGAGCAAACTCAAGTTGTTCGCTTGACGTCAACAGCAGAACCGATCTGTAACCTGAATATGTGTTTGTTAGTTCGGTCTAGATACAAAGAACTGTTCTGAACCTGAAAGTAAATCACCTTCCTATTTCCGTATTGACTCGTATGTATATTTTGTATACATACGAGCTACATTCGTAACTAGTTTTTGCCCGCGGTTTTGACCCGATTAATATCAGTTTTGTAGTGATTAGGTAGTTTATTGTATTTGACTTTGTCGCATGCTGTGGTGGGAGAGAAGAATAGTATCTCTACCTATAACAGATGTCGTAAGACGCGACTGAAACTGCGAAGCTCAAAGGACAGAGTAGGGATGGGGACAGCAACAGTCCCGTCACGAGTCGCGAGTGTAGAGTATTTTCCATTTCTTGGGGGGGAGTCTATGCCCAGCAGAGGACATTTTACGGTTGCTATCATGGTGACAATGAGGGGTAAAGCGAAATGGGTAACCTGCTGATGCGAATCAACGTCGCTCATGGACACCTGCAACACCTCAGAAATTACAGGCGCGTTCCTGGCCCTTAAGAGGAGAATAGACTCTGCTCTTGAAGATCCCTAAGTCGTAACGTCCAGGGAATACTGTCGCAACGAGTTTGTTCCATATATTATCGGTCTAAAGATAGGAAATGCAGCTAAACTACAAGGCAATCACGCAACTGCAGCGAAAACTTTAACCATGCCAATAAACAAGCATCAAGTCCGCGTGATTGTAATCGTCACCGTAGTCTATAAACGCTTGTAATATCACAAGGATATCACTCGCGCGTTGCCAACTTTGTGATTTAAAGTTATTATCTTCAAGCAAAAGGTGAGAGTGACCTTTGTATGAGACCTCCCTCATGTGAGTCTTCAGTAACAAAGTATGTTAACAAGTCAACACGTTCAAAGATATTGCGGATGTAGAAACTATTCCTCTCATTGACGTCAAAGTTGAGACAATGGATGTAGTACATTGGCTTGTCGCCATTCATGTTTCTGCTAAAAGTACCTACGAATACAGCGTGCGCACGAATGCAATATGAAGAAATCCTGAATCATTTGGTATATTTTCTTCTCAACGGACAATATTGTGTTTACGATTTTGATGACGGATATATTAATCGTCACTGTTATTTTAAATACAACCTATTTATAAGTAAAGATCGATGTGTTATTTTGGATGGAAATACTCCGAATAAAAAGCTGGTATATACTTAGTTATGGGTTACGGGCAGGGTAGAATACTAACTCCCCTGTATCAGGTGCTATAAGAGGCGAAAGAGACACCAACAGATGGCGGTATCCATCCGAGACAGCTTAGCTTAAGGATGGGAATGAGTAGCATCCCGTCGCGAAGGTACTCTGATTACTACCACGACTGCACAGCGCGGCAATTATGGGCAAACTTGCCTTTCTTGGGAAAGGCTAAGTCTAGAAGTAGAAGTTACGTACGGCAGTTTCGTACAGATGATAATTAATGTTTTTTGTCTTAGTTTACTGCAGTATATCCTCAGCTTGCCATTAGTTTCACCATGGGTTGGCAACAGGTTCGGTTGTAGAACCTAGTCCAATTAGTTCTTATCATAGAGAAAGGGGAGGTGTGGCACCATTTTTCACCTTGTCATATTGCATCAGTGCAGTTTTACAACCATCACATATAATACGTGCGGACACTATCCCAAAACCCATTGAAATAAATGAAAATGGAATTAATGAGGCAATTGTTTTAATGACATAAATTATTCATCATGATCATAGCAGCTGTAAAACGTCTACTGCTAGACAGGCGTCCCCGAGTTAGAAGAAATTTGGCCATATGCTATTTGCCGCGCTGGGCAAGCGTGGCAAGTACGAAAAGCTCCCGTATTTGAGATACCACCGATAGATAACTATAATCTGTCGGTTCCGGCAGCTCGACGCTTCTTACGACACCTCGTACAGAGGGGAGGTACTATTATACCCCGCTGGTACCACACAGCTAAATAATAAAAGGCATATTTTGGAATAACAGCTCTAACACGTACAACAAAATCACGACACTAAACAATCTATCTACTTACGACAAATTCAAGACACCAGTGGCCTTACCTGCAAACAAAGAAGAAAGAAATATGTTATAAGATATCACTTCAGATTAAAATGGCATGTTGGGCAGTCACAATCCGCAACTCGTGTGAGTTCATTCAAATCTCATTATCGCCTATCATCTATTTACAGGCTTAGAACGATCCGGTCTGGAACTCGCTAATTCATACATTTGCACAAAACATTTGTCCGATATTTATTGCGTATATAAGTTTTATAATAACATAGCGTCATCCTTGTATGGCAACTAAATTGACTCCGTCGAACAATGTCAATAAGTACGCAAATAGATCCAAAATGGCCGACTCTAGGAAACTCATGGTACACGGATCTTGAACTTAATACAATTTCTAATCATACACGTGCGCGTGGCTTTGTCTCGGGTGTTCTTAGAAACAATCGTTATCTCCGAATAAAAAGGTAGCAAACAAATAAGCAGATCTTTTGAATTTCTGTGTATAAAAGAATATGATAACTGACTGATTGACAAGTTAATTAAGGGCCTGAACTATTTATTTTTTTATTTATTTATTGAATTTTATTGCACAAAATATTAAAAAATGTACATGGCGTACTTAATGCCAATTGGCATAATCTCCTAATCAACCATTAAACGAAACAGAAAAAAATATGTATAGTGGTGCAGACAATATATATACAAAATTGATAAACGTTAATACATATATGCTTATAAAGTTAGAGAAGCAGCATCAGTAAATAAAGTACAGAGAAAGCGTTTCAGGATAAATTTGTTTGGAGATCTCATTCCAGAGTATAGCTGTCACTGTAAAAGAGTTTGTCAAAACACTAGAGTGATGAGCAGGAGTTAAGAGCAAGAGAGTATTAGAACTATAAGGATTAGGAACTTAACCTTTTTTACAGGGGTTTCTTTTATAACGTAGGGGAGTGCTAGGAGGGGATTTTTGAAAATTCATCTTCTGAAAGGATAAAATGAGGGTGCAATGTAGAAGAAATCATTTTTAGAATAGGTTTCCCAGTTCTGATCCCGCGCACCAACCGGAAGTGGGAACAATCGTCATTAAGGTCGTTTTTTATTGCCTTTTTGAAGGAGCTCCTTTCCAACCCAAAAGTATCCTGGAGGAAATATTTTTTTACAATATTTTACTTATACTTGTCTTCATTATAAAATACATATTGTATACCTGGGATATAATTCACACTCATAACATAAAAGTTGGTCCTAGGTGAAAATCGAACCCACGACCCTTGACGCATAAGAAAGGATCACAACCATCTGCGCCATCGGGCCAGTCAAAAAAAGACTATTGACATATCAACAGGTGCCAAGCCCAGGACCAATGCCTACGTGACAAACATCATGGTTGGAAGACGCCCCGAATTGGCTGCAACGAGCCATTGTCGCCGCTGACGTCAAATGGCTGATTTGGCGCGCGCTGCTCGCAGTTTTTAGGTTAAGGATATCCTAGTTTGGGGGGTGAGTAAGCCTTGGAATATGCACTACTTCATAATTGGCTTTGGAATTAGTAATGTTCGGAGAAATATTCGTATACCAAAATAGGATAGACACTTTTTTTTATATTATGAAGTCAGCAAACAAGCATGCAGTCCGCTTGATGATGAGCGTGAGTAGTTTATGGACACTCGTGTCATCACAAAGATATCACTATGTGTCGCTAGCCTTGTGAACTAAAGATAAAATGTCACATTTAACTAGTTGGCCTTAAGGTACCGTCAGAATAGAATAGTACCTCCCACTGCACCAGGTATCGTAAGAGACTAAGGTACCAGAACCAATAGATGGCAACAGTGAAGCTCAAATGCACAAGGCGGGGATGGGCAGCAGCAACCCCGTCGCGATAGCTGCGCTCTGCGATGACAACTCTGACAAGCCCAGCGCGGCAATTATGGGCAGAAAACCGCCTCTCTTGGAGAGGCTGCTGGACATAGCAGTGGACTTCCTATGGCTGGTATGATGATTTAACCAGTAATTTCACTGCCTCTTTCACCCTTTAAACCGGAACAAAAAAATGAGAACACTAGCTAGGCTATCTGGCGGTGATGTACCAATGCAGACGACCCTAAGAAGTCTACCTCTAGTAGACAATTTGCAATAATTGCATCATACAAAAATAAACAAACTAATAAACAGCAAATTAGAACGATTTGTTAAATCGAGGGGCAAAGGAAAAGTTCTAAAAGATAAGATGTTGTAAAAATAAAAAAATATATTCTTTATTTTTGTGTTATACTTTCTGGTTCTTTGAGGTGCTTTGTAAATATATACTATATATAGTCAATAGATCGGTATATTTAAATTCGCTAATCTTATCTAATTCTATTACTATTTACTTTACATAAATTAAAATAATCTACAATTGGCTGTACAACTGTTTTGCTCTATTTTGTGTATTTGTAGGTTTTTCATCGAGTAAATAAATAAATAAATAAATAAATAAATAAATAAATAGTAATAATAACTCCTAAAATATCTCAGACATCGACTTGACTTCGTGGTAAGTCGCTTAAATCATTTGCGTTACGGACGCTAGACAATAGTGAAATCACAAATATACTATATGTATATTTAACACCCAGATACAGAACAAACAAATGTCCAAATGGACTTTCTACAGCTGTTGATTATAGATTTGTTATTACTCGAGGCAAACGCCACTAACGTGGGACAATGTACGTCTATATTTAGCTGAAATTGAAAAGACAACAATACAATGCCCGATCATTGAAAATAGAGACAAATTGCTCGCAAAACACGCACATTGTGTTCTTTCTTGAAAATATGCATGAAAAAATTCAATTTCGTGACAAGACCACATAAAAGGAAACTTCCCACGGCGTCCTGTTAATGATAGATTGGCTTTTTTTAATGAGAACCGACAAAAAACGTTTGAGCTATCATTTACTTAACTATTAAAGGACTAATAATGATGTCTGCCTGATGAAAGTCTGGGAAAATTACTTGAATTTTGTACCAAGAAACATTTCCTGCGGGAAATAAAGGACTATTTTCATATTTGTACGCCAAGATTCAAACTGGTTACACATGAATAATGGTGTGCAAATTCTTTGCATTTTATACATTTTTTTAATTTGATTTAATTATAACGCAAGATCTGCTGGACTCTAGCCGAATACGTCCAGTACCTACATTTTTTATTATAATATAGTTATTACTAGCGACCTGCCCGGATCCTCACAGGTATCATGAGGATAAATAGTTTTTGTGGGTTATCTCTAAGAGACAGACAATACATATACCACGTTTTTAAGACTAAATTTGTAAAATAATGTAAAGCTATTTAAGCAAACTTGTTTAAAAATAAGACGACAAAATGAGCAGTTATCGTTTTGAGACAATTAGCCGTTGAAGGCGTTGTGAGGCGCGACTGAGGAGGTTTGGGAAGGCCTCCTCCTCGGCCTGAAGTCGTATGTCTAACAGAACACGTTTTAAGGCCACTTTGATGATTATAATATTTGTTATATTCCACATCATACAGAGACCGTTTATTATAAAATATGCAAGTACATCTTCTTTTTTTTAACTAAATATCCTTAGTTTTAAATAATGATAAAAAGATCACTGTCATTTTAAGAGGAAGTCCAATTAATCTTGTTAATTTATTTAACGAAACTAGTAAGGAAATTGTAGTAAGAATGCGATAAGCGATATAGTATTTCGCGGTAATCAGTGTTGATGTAAAATAATTGAGGCGAGGGTATGAATAACAACGATGTGGATATTTGTACTGCAACTTTCAATATAATCAGGTTATGTCCCGATTTCTTTATCTATCCAAAAATATGTACATTATGTAATAATAAAAATTTACCTTACCCCGTAATAAGTCACTTAAAGCAATTATGTTACGGATATCAGACAACAGATTAAATACAACGAATACTACCAGATATACAATGAGGCACATTCTCATTTAATTTTATATATTATTTTATGAATAATTCGGCAAACAAACATACGGTTTGCGAGATAATAGTCGTCAGCGCAGCGTATAGACGCACGCCCGTATCGTACCAGGGAGTTACCAACCTTATGCCTTGAAGATATTAAGTCACATTACCCAGTAATATCACTGCCTCTCTCACCCTTCAAAATGCGAACACTGCTGCTTTGCGGTAGGAATAGTTGAGAATGGTACCCATGCAGACATCATTCAAACAAGGTCTACTTCTAGTAAAATGTATCTTTGACCTGGATATTTATTACGAAACAATGAAACTAGTTTACACTTAGGTACATTTAAGCAAAAGGGCTTATTAATTTAATCTTCAGACCAAGTCCGACTAGTAGGTATGTTATTTTATATTTATTGCATGTGGTGGTGATCTTACGTTATGCAATCCCCACCCAGAACATTTATATGTTGATATTTGTGTTTGTTTTGTGTCTGGGTGTTAAATATGTAATTAAGTATAATATTTGTGACACCTCTACTGTCGGATATCCGTAATACAAGAACTTGATGCGTCTTATTTCGGAGTCAGGCCAACGTATGAAATGCTGAGCGAATTTCTTTTTAATAACTATGTAAACATTACTTTAACTCTCAGTAGGTAGTTGCTGAGATCAATACATATGACGACGAAATATGTACCTATGTTAGAGCACGCTAAGTACAAACAATAATTTAAAAAACAACACGGGAAAAGGGTTTTTATATTTTTATAGTCATTCCGTTTTGAGTAAGTTTATAGTTTTTATACATTCATTATTATCATTATTACAGCAATTGGAAGTCCACTGATAGACAGGCCTCCCTAAGAAAGAGAGAATTTTGCCCATGATTGCCGCGATGGGCAAGCGAGTTGGCAATAGCAGAGTGCAGATCTCATTCAGATGCCCATGCCAACTTGAGCATTTGAGCTACACTGTATCGGATGGAAATACCGCCGTCTGTCGGTTTTGGTACACCTGGTACTGAGGAAGATACTATTGTACTCTGCCCATACCTAACAATTTTTATACGTTTTAAGAAAAAAATTCCCGCTATTGATGAAAATTATAGCACACGCATTGTGGACATACATTTCAACATCAAATTCTCGAGCTACCTAGACGGTGGCGCCACCCTAATGTATCGGAAAAACTAAATTACGATATTAAGTGAAATGAATAACGTCAGCTTACTTGTATAAGTATGGATCCTTACTAATATTGCAAACGCGAGTCTGGATGTATGGATGAAAGTTTGTCACTCATTCACGAAGGAACGGTTGAACAAATTTGAGTGACATTTTGATTGTGAGATTATTGACAGTAGGTAGTAGTAGCAGTACATAGGCATAACCTATTCCGGAAACATGTTCCCGCGGGATATATCTGGCTCTATAGAATTGGCACGACTTTGCGCACAGATTAGCAGTAACGGAGCGTCATAGACTAATCTCTCGGAACAAAAAGAATTCCTCAAGGAAGCGATAAAGTCCTCTCGGACAAAGTTGCGGACAAAAAGCAAGTTCAAAATATATTTTCACAGCTTGTCTGGATCGCACGAGAATGAAATCGTGACAGAAAAACAAAACAAACATTAACAATGCGGCGATCACGTGACTTCTAATTTCCATTCGGATATAGATAAGCGATATTGTATTGTGTCCTTTACCATTGCTCTGGAGCCGTGTGTCATACAAAACAGACACATTCGTAATGAGGTGGTAGAACAAAGAGGGGTGGCGGGGGAGAAGGGCAGAGGGGGGGAGTAAACTTGCGTCACGGCACCAGTCTTTATTGAATACTGATTGAATGCATTATAAACACAGCATTACCGACTCGTGCCATTGAGTACTACGAATATGTTATGTCTATTTTTATGACACACGTTTTACGCTCTGTCTCATTGCGACAGGCGAGGGGAAACCGGGCCTGTGTATGTTATAACAAGCATATACCTAGCCTGCGTGATGGCAAACGTCACCCTAGCCAGTAAACGCGCGAGAGAACATTTAAACATACGTCACTTGGTTATATGACAGCTGTCAAACTGTCGAGTTGTCAAAATTGTCTTCATTTTTAATTTATCTTATGTAATATGTTTTACATGTAGCACTTTTGTAATGTAAACAACATCAATAACTAATTATGTAGCCAATTACCATAATCCAAATATAACTAACACTTGCAACACCATAAAATTGACATCTGTCGTTCTAACCAAACTAATTTAAAGGAGTATATGTATGTTGGCGGTGGGAAAGATCTAACATTTATGATGATATTTCTCTGCGTACGATTTTTTGCATAGTTCAGCTATTAGGAAGCGACATAGAATTCGTCCCCGAGATTGCAGTGATGTACCGGCAGAGTAGAATAGTACTTCCACCTGTACCAGGTGTCGTAAGAGGCGACTAAGGTACCCGAACTGACAGATGGTGGTATATCCATCCGAAACAGTGTCAACTAAAGTACACGAAAGTACAGGAATGGGCAGCAGCATTCCCGTTGCGATAGCTGCGCTCAGCGATTGCCAACACACTTGCCCAGCGCGGGGAGGCCTATATCCAGCAGTGCACTTCTAATGGCTGGTATGATGATAAAGGGATGCAATACAGGACTCAAGGGCAACGTCATAGGCAGAGAACGTGCACAGAAAAAGTTGTACCAACATGTAACGCCTAATGAACGAGTAGACGCGAGAAACCATTAATTAGATCAATTAATGCAGTCATCCATTAGCATGAACACCGCTGTGACAAGAGCGTGATGCTATTTAATTGTGCGACATGCAGCTGAGAATTCGGTATAATTAAACATGAAATCAAGGGATTCTTCTGAGAACACTTGGTACAACGCATATTCATCGGCTTTCTTCGCATTTGCAACATCAACAGGTCACATTGTTTCCAATGGTGCATCGCATAGTTAAAATGGCCATTGCAGGATGTTTTCGTATTAACGGGATAGTATCAAGGATTGTGCGATGATGAGTAATATAGACGAGAGTTTGTCACTCTTGTATAGCCTTGAGGTACTGGTAGAGCAGAATAGAATCTACCATGTACCAGGTGTCATAAGAGGCAACTGAGGTACCAGAGGCAACTGTGAAAAATATGATGATGAAGTAGGATATATATTTCAAAGTAATAACTATTTCATCATCGTCATATCAACCACAGGACGTCCACTGCTGGACATAGGCCTACCAAATTTCCAATAGGACCGGTTTTATGCATCCATCCAGTACGATCCAGCGATTTTAGTCAAATCGTTTGACCGCCTTGTGGGTAGATGTCCTACACAGCGCTTGCCGGTACGTAGTCTCCAGAACCTTACCAGCGCGCCAAGTGCCCCGCCCACTACCGCTTCAAGTTGCTAATCGGATCATGGATCTCCTCATTCCATTTTTTGAGTTGGCTTATAAGGCCAACAGTAAAAGACCACTTTTCACTGACATCATTTTCTGCTGCTGACACACATTGATTTAAGACTTTCGGACTTGAGAAACAGAAGTTTTCAGATAATACTTTTTAGACATAAAACAATTTTGAACTATGCTAAGGATCATCAATAAGAAAAAGGTTAAAAATTAATGAATTTTTATGAACGCTAATGTTATTAAATATATCTTAATAGCGACTGCTCATATTCGAAAAGTCATAGATATAGCATTTGACAGGTATGAGGTAACGCAGCGCCCTGTGGTTTCACTTGCGTTAAGTTATAGAACTTTCACACTAACTTTAACCCCCTTTATTATTGATTTAAAAAAAAATATTATGCACGTATTTCACGGTTTTCAATGCAAAATATTTTTACTAAATTACATTCGAATAACTTAAAAAAATACGATCAACTCTTAAAAGCGAATTCAATCAAATATGCACATAAATGATTGCATGATCAATATTGCATCGTCGTAGCAGAACAATGCGAATTAGTAATAGCATTCAATTCTAATGTTATATAACAATATATAGGCGACACGTTCATTTGTCAACTGATTGAAAATAAACTTAAAAATTGACTATACTATTTCATAAAAGATTTTATAAGTCGACAGACACGCATACGGTCCGCATGATAGTGAGACTCACCGCAGACACAAAAATATCACTAGTGCATCGCCATCCTTATGACTTCAAACCGGATCACAACCATGCAAACACTGCTGTTCGTCGGTAGAAATAGGCGAGAGTGAGGTATCAATGCAGAATTAATAATTAATTTAATACAAGTCGCAAGAATCTCGCAGACAGGTCAACCTATTAATTCTTCCAGGACACAAATAGTCTATGTCATATTTCAGAATATAAACTATATCTGTGTCCAATTTAATTCAGATCCAATAAGCCGTTCTGACGTGAAACATAATTACATATCAAGAAAATTTCTCACTAAAAATATTAGAAAACGCGCGAGTTTCCACGCTGGAACAGTCCGGTTTAGTATCCACACTAAAACCGATGCACTCGTAAAACTATTTCTAATCGTCAATTCACATCGGTTTGCCAAAACATCGGCGATTGATGACATCCTAAACAAAAAACAATGACTTCATATTATTAACACTAATTATAGACCGTGGTTTCGCCCGCTTCAATCTGAGGAAAGTAGCCTAACTTACTCGAGTTAGCCAAAAACTTAGCAATCGATATTATTCTCTAAAAAACAAGCCATTGAGCTCAAAATTTATTGTAACAATTTGACACCTATGTGTAAAAATATCTAGAGGTACCGGCAGAGTAAAATAGTACCTCTTCTGCAACAGGTATCGTAAGAGGCGACTAGAACCGACATATGGCGGTAAATCCATCCGAAATAGTATAGCTCAATGGCTCAGGATGGGGCAGCAGCATCCCC
Source organism: Heortia vitessoides (assembly GCA_020976665.1). NCBI lineage: Eukaryota > Metazoa > Arthropoda > Insecta > Lepidoptera > Crambidae > Heortia > Heortia vitessoides. The sequence continues at coordinate 13,333,585 of JACJUM010002477.1, forward strand.
GTCACGAAATCTACGCCCAGCGCGGCAATTATGGGCAAGTCCTGTCCAAGAGGGCTAAGTCCAGTTGTGGACTTCCATTGGGTAATATGATAATGAAATATCTTGATTGAGAATTTATATTATTTACATGTATCAACACCTTTGATTAATACATTTACTCGTATCAAAACATAATTATGTTAAGAACTAAATATTAAGGCTAAATTTACAATCGTTTATAGATAAACACAGCATGCACAGAACAATAAACAAATATATTTTAAATCGTAATTTAACATTAAAGAGAAAGAATGAACTCTAAGCGCAGGGAATTACGTTCCAAAATTAAGCATCCTCGACATATTTGTATAGATCCAATTGTAATTACCCTTCGTTATAGCGTGTTCAATTAAAGTAATAATAAATTCTTTATACTTATTCTGAGGATGTGCTTTCATTAATAATGAAGAGAATAGCTATTCAGATTACCAACATTCTTTGTCCTTCTATTTTTAATATAAAAGGATCAAACGAGGGCGCTTTTAACGGTAGAAAAATCCCAACCCCTACCAAGCTATGTAAGTAATTGTCAGTTGATTCGGATATATGATATCTATATTTAATTATAAAAGCAATATTGACTGAGATCCTTACCTATAAATGGTTTTTATGTCCCTATTCAAAAGACGTAGTAATAATGTGTTGACTGTGGCAGATTGTAGGGATCCTATCTTGAGAGACAAAGGTCGTGGGTTCAAACCCAATCGAGAACAATCGGACCCGACCGATGGCGGTATATCCATTCAAAACATGTATGTAGATCAAATGCACTGGGCGGGAATGAGTAACAGCATATCTGTCGCGAAAGTTGCGCTTTGTGATACGCAGCTACACTTACCCAGCGCGGCAATAATAGGCTAAATACCCCCTTTCTTGGGGAAGCCTATCCAGCAGTGGACTTCCAATGGCTAATATTGTAATACTTATAAAATTAATTAATTACTCATATTAACCGTTGCTATTAAAGTGTACAATACAATAGATTTCTAATCTTTAAGTAATATCGATTCATGACGCCTACACAAACAATGGCGGTTGTGTCGCACTGAAGCGAACGAAAGTAGCACGTCAGGCGTTCGAGACACGGCTTTGATGGGGATTCTAATACGACGCGCAAAATATACTACATAAGTACATACTTCTTTATAAAAATTACAAATTAATATAAACTACTTACATGTCATTTCAGATCTAATGAGAAAAATGTCGCCAATTCAAATTATTAAAACTAACTTCTAACTGCTAAAACTTTAGCATATCCCGATTCCGTAATAAGTCGCTTAAAGCACTTGAGTTACGGACACCGACAACAGAGGAATCACAAATATACTACTTCAATACATATATTTAACACCCAGACAGAACAAACAATAATATCATTATATAAATGTTTGCTCTAGTGGGGAATGGAACCCACGACTCTTGGCGCACAAGATAAGATCACCACCTGAGCCATCGCTTTTAATATCACATGGATATCACTAGCGCGACCGATCTTGTGACTTTATTCAATTATGTCATATACCCAATCCCACTGCTTCTCGCCCTTCCGACCGGAACACAGCAACGCGAACACTGCTGTTTGGCAGCAGAAGTAGGTGAAAGTGAGGTACTAATGCAAACGGGCTTTGTGTGAGGACTAAATCATGTAATTCATTATCATATCATCCCCAAGGACATCCATTTCTGGACAAAAGCTTCTCCACGTGCTTTTAGGCCGCGAGGTACCGGCAAAGTAGAATAGGACCTTACTGTTTGTGCTCGGGTAAAGAAAGTGTAGTTGAAGGTCAACGACGTCTTGCGTTCGGGTAAAGAAAGTGCAGTTGAAGGTCAACAACGTCAAATGGTGCGAAACCTGCTGTCGGCTAATAAGAGACAATAACGTTATCAAAATAGGATGGTTTACACGCATCTTTGTATGTGTTTCATATTTTGTCGTGTATCGTTTGATTTAAAGATATCAATTTGTCTACCTTATTAGGTTTGTGAACAGCTAATATTGGTTAATGAGACACGCGGTTTATTTTTTTATATCAATATAACTAAAGCTACGTTATTTAACTACTTTCTCCGTAGATTTTGTTCACATAGACGTAATACATTTTAAAATATTACATATTCCTATATGTTTTTTAATGTGATTAGTTGACAAAACCAACTTCATGAATTCACATATCTCATACATTGACCTGACTCTGAGATACGTCGCTTAAAGCCCTCGTGTTCGTATAGTACTTAAATACATATATTAAACACCCATACACAGAACAAACAGAAATATCATCACATAAATATTTGTCCCGGATGGGAGATTGAACCTACGACCTTTCGCGCACAATGTAGGATCATTACCATCTGCGCCATCGGGTCAGTCAATTAATTTATTTAATAAAATTAATAATTTAGTCAGGTCATCTCGCGGGATAATTGTGGAGCGCTATCAGCTGACTGAGAGCCATAAAACGAAAGATATTATTGTAAACGTAAACTATATTATACAATAATATATACTGACTGTGTGAAGTAAACAGCCGGCTGTTACAAATTTAATAACAGGCCCCATAAAGCGGCGGTGGTGCCATCGTGTTTAGTTGGGGTGGTCACCTGCTGTGACGCGCAGGTGCGCAACACCTGACAGAACTGGGGAGGGTACTATGAACATTATTCCTGGTATCTACCGCGAGATTTCTGTATAATTTTGATATATTAATAATACACTTTTACTATGATGATTATTATGTAATCATATATTTCACCAGCATCATCATCATATCTGCCGCGAGATGTCCAATGATGGACAAAGGCCTCTCCAAGTTATTCCCATTAAGACTGATCTTATGCGAACCGCGTCCAGCGCGATCCTGCGTTTTTAGTCAGATCGTCCATCCACCTCGTGGGTAGACGTCGTACGCTGCGCTCGCATATATTTGTAATATTATTTGTAAAAAAAAACAAATCATTTATGATCTGCTGTTATTGTTCCTAGCCCATTTTAATAAAATAACTTTGAACTGAATTTCATTTGAATAACTTTTAAAACGGCTAAGTTTTAATACTATCTTTGCACCTCCGTTTACTTTAGGGAGTTAATTGTCCAGAATCCTTTCTTAGTGCTCGTCCATGTTATAAATGGAACCTTTGTACAAAATTTCAAGTTTCGAACGCTTATAGTTTAGGCCTTGAATTGACATATCAGTCAGTCACCTTCTCGTTTCTGTGTAGTCTGATATCAATAGATTTTAACTAATTAGTAAGGAGATGTACCACGTAATTGTTGATATGTCAGGCAGTCAGTCAGTCAGCTTGTCCTGTTATATATATATATATAGATTCTCTTTTAAATTAAGAAAAGATTAAAGTGTGACTTTGTTAACGAAACGCTGCGCTAACAATTAAGCGCAACGAACCTCACATTAAGAGTAATGAGAAGCAATCACTCATCTTTTCAAGAAAATTGAGCACATGGAGAATGTCCGACTTTTGGCATAATTTAAATTTCATATAAGAATGGATTATAATGTTATAACAGATTTTAGTAAATATCCATGGGTTTTAATAAATGAATTAGTTTAATTTTAAGAATAAAAACAATTACCCTCGCATAATTCGAATAGATTTAGTGATCAAATTAATAACAAATTACCGAATACACCATAACCGCAACATTGATCTTTATTACAAGGGGTTAAAGGTCTACTGTTAGACAACAATTGAACTCTAACCCCAAACAGAAACAACTGAGCGGATAAATTCGTAAAAAACGTAACATTTGAATATCGTCTGTAACCTTCTATGTACGCAAAACAAAAGAAACACATAATAAACAAATGAATAACCATTACGGTTAGTTTTGTCGGTGCAGCGGGGAGAGCGGGGCGCGGGGGAGCGCGCGTCAAATGGGCGCGAAACAAAAACAGCGGTACACACTGTTGATAATAAAAGTTTATAAAACCCATAAACCTGTATTAATAGCTTGACGTTGAGATTGATGGTGTGTGCCGATGCCGTTGCGTAAACATTGCAATGTCAAGAGGGAAAATTTTGGGGCCCCGTGTGTTGCGGATCGAGAGATCCAGCCAAGGCAATGATCGCATTGGGTTCACTCTTGTATGATATCAACCCCAGGTTTCAGCAAAAAAACTTGGTGAACTAAATGAGGTTCTCAACATTCTAAGACTCTATTACAAACACACCAGTTGATTTTATTGACACTTATTTCTTCATCAGCCATAGAAAGCCTACTGTTGGACATAGGCCTCCCCATGAAAGATGGATTTTCGCCTACAGTTTCGGAACGATACATTGTCTTTTACGACACCTGGTATAGAGGGAAGTACTCTTCTACTCCGCTAGCGCTTCAAGACACTTATGTATTCTATTTAAATTTATTTTGTTAAATATCCTGGATTGAAAAGTTGATTTATGGATTTTCTTTCTAAATACATACAACTTATCATCATCATCATCTAATCAGCCACAAGACATCCACTGCTGGACCTCCTAATTGTATGGACTGTATTCAGCGCGATCCTGCGGTTTTAGTCAGATCGTCTGACCACATTGAGGGTGAGCATCCTGCGCTGCGTTTGCGATGCATGTTCTATACCAAAACTTTACCGCGTAAGATATCCCAAGTTACCTTATAACATCGACCAAACTGAATGAATGAATTTAGCTATATATTCATTAAGATGGGCCCGCTGGCACAGATGGTAGTGATCCTATCTTATGCGCCAGGGGTCGTCCCCACGCAGGACAAATATTTATATAATGATATTTGTGTTTGTACTGTATCTGGGTGTTAAATGTATGTTTTTAGGTATTATATTTATGATGTCTGATGTCCGTAACACAAGTGCTTAAGTGACTTACCATGGAGTCAGGTCAATGTAAGAGATATTGTAGAATATATTAAACTGATTTTACAAACATGCGTGTTTTTCACCCAATGCAAAGTAAACAATGATCAAAACAAGCAATTTGCATCCTTATCCTTACTAATTTCATAACCGCAAAAGTTTGTGATTATGAATGTGTTTGTTTCTCTTTTACGCCGGAACGGCTGAACAGAGCAAGACGAAATTTGGCACAAAGATTAGTCCGGAATCACACATAGGCCACTTTTTATCCCGAATACATGTATGTACCTGTGAGATCAGGCTTAAATTGTTTTCTTTGTGGATTTTTGCATATTTTAGCTATTATAGGAAGTGACATAGACTTCTCGCTATAACAAGAACTCCTCAGAGTTGCGTGCCCGCAAAAAAATCCCGTATATCTTCAAGTTAACAAAATAATGTTTTATTGCAAGGAATCAAGTCTATAACTAAAATGTAAATATGACCAGCGTCTCTTGGTAGAGAAATACGGTTTGGTAACACTGGAAGTCATAAATCAAATATGAAGACGTGGGAAACATTGATATGTTTAAACAAATCATATCCTTTTATACTTTGTTCTAAGGTTGCAGATGAGGTCAGATCGTCTGCCAATCTTCACGCATTATAACTTTGGCAGAGCATTGGTTAGACCTTATTTCTTCATAAGAAGCGATATATTTATGCAATTCACGAATTTTCATACTTAATGGAACATGTAACTACTATCGGAATTTATTTATTTCAACATAATTAATCGGGTTGTGCTAATTACATAATGTACCTATCTAGCGATAAGGGCTAAACTAAAATAATATCACTTCCAACTCAATTTATGTATTGTATATGTAATAAATATATTGACGTATTCAATAAATACGTTACAATGTAGGTAATATAATATTATTGCAAATGAATTCATTAATAAATGCCTGATGCCATAAACTCTAAAGTTTGTGATGCGAATGTTTGTTAAATTTGGACGCCAAAATATGTCACAAATATTGTTTTTTTTGTAAATAATAAATTCCCACAACATCTCAGACATTAACTTAACTCCGTGGTAAGTCGCTTAAAGCACTTGTGTTACGGCCGCCAGACATTAGAAGAATCACAAATATACTACTTAAATACATATATTTAACACCCAGACACAGAACAAATACAAATATCATATAAATATTTGATCAGGGTGGGGGATCTAACCCATGACCCTTGGCGCACAAGATAGGATATCTCTTGATCGTCAAATGATCTTAATTAAAACATTACTATTTAGCCTACTTTTTATCCCGGAACAACATTAACACATTTCTAATTTGGTTTGGTTTCCATAAAGGGATAGACATAATATTAGGCACAGCCAAATTAGTGGTCAATGAGTGACAAAAGTGAGTTTAGTAAATCTTGTTTGAAAACATTTGACAGATAGAAAGTAATATGCTATATAAACAAATCAGTGTCATGAGTCATTGACGTAAGTCGCCGTAGCCGTTGCTTTAAGAAATAATACTTTTCTAGCACTCAACAAAATTCTTTAGCATTCAATGACCTAACTATACAACGGAACTTCAATTTACTGTGGACCATAAAACGAGCGAGCCTGCACATTCAAGATTACGCTGTACCAAATCGATTTGATCGTAACACATAGATTTAAAACTAATTAAAACTTAAAGGAAGTAGCCATAATAAACTCAGCCGGAAATCGTGTAATTAACTTCCAATAGCACAGACTAAGAGAACCGTTACTATTATAGTTGAATGAAACGAAAACGAACACAGGTTCCCCTTTATGCATTAACGACCGCTAAGGTCAATGAGTTCGAGATAATAAACAAAACCGGCATTTATTCTTATTCACTTGATAAAATTAACCATGCAAAGTTCTGAAACTTTAAAAAACAAACCGTTGTTTTCTGCTGCGGCTTGCGCGCGCGCAGCGACATATAGGCTCTATCCATGGCGGCGACAGCACCATTGGTCCCACACAACATCACTACACTTTCCGCGCCTGTCAACTGTATTGTGTTCGTTTTTTAAAAATGCATGTGTGTGTCGCGACCGCGTGCCGGGAACTGCGCGTGCGCCGGGCCACGCCCGCCCCTCCCGCCGCACTATTTTCGGAGCCCTGCGGTACCCCCCTGAGTCGCCCGCGCCGCCAATTACGCCATATGCGTGACACCCGTATACGGTTGCGCAGCGCTTTACATTCAACGAGTTGCTCCAACTTTCGCGGCGAAGCGATGAATGCGGCCATTCATAAGGCTGCGGAAAAAACGAGCGATACCAGGCCCTATATCTAATAACTTTAAAGCTACCAGTAGATTTTACGAGTTCATTAGCTAATTAAACAAACTTCATTGCCACTTATGAATGAATGACGTCAATTCCATTAAAGAGTTTGTTATTTAACGATAAGATTAATATTCGAAGAAAATATGCGTTGGAAAGACATTGCAATTGTGACAAAGAAATTATTATCAGAAGTTATCAGTGACGGGAATATGAATAAAAAAAATATACCAAATAACAAAGCTGCTTTTACAAGTAGATTATGTTATTTGTTACTCGTGGTATAAAATCCAAGGATTTCGTACTAATTGGCTTACATAGTGAACCAAAGTATAAAACTTGATATATTACCTGATATCCACCCAAACATAAATGAACCACTATTTCCCTTAGTCACGGCATTACAGCTGAATTTCAGCTTGCAATTTTATTTATTTCTTAAATATGTATATAATCAGTTTCTTATGTAAAGAAAAATAAGAAAGATGCACAGATAAATAAATACATAATACGAAAACTTTCAAACCCATATTGAATTTCCTAATGTGACCTAAGGACCTTTGACGTAACTGTCCGACGATTGACAGTTGACGCGATTGACAGAATTCGCTAACTCTTTATTTGTGAAATTAGTTATTATCAGTTTCTTATGAAAATAAGAAAAAGAAAGATGCGCAGATAAATAAAAAAAAACATAAACTTTCACGGCTTTATGAAAACTAATGAAGATTGACATAACTGTCAGTCAATTGACAGATTGCGTTCAGAAAATATCTCATTTAATATATGTGTGACGGTATTTGTCTGGAATGCAAACATAAAAACCGATTTTAATTACTAATAAAGTAATTAAAATCGGTGTACAAACTTGTGATCCAACTTGTGAGATTGTTGCTTGAGACTTGGTCAGATTATATCTCAACTTAGTCTTAATACAATATTTTTCATGATAAACATAGGTAGGTATATAATTAAAATAGGACAACGTATGTTAAGCCAGCTAGTATATACATAATTCTATTGTACGTGCGTATGTCACTGAACTCCTCCGAAACAATTGGACCGATTTGAATGATTTTTTAATGCTGCGTTTGCCTGGCGCCCTGGATGGTTTAAATTTACAAATCAGTCTGGCAGATGTCATTGCAGTTGGCAACTAGGTTATTTAACTTTACTGCAACTAAGCGGCGGGATCGAATTTAATGATTTTTTGTATATGCATTAAGTGATAGCCTGGATGATTTCTACACTTAATAGCTGATATGAAATTAACCCGGCAGACGACGGCGCTGCAGTCGGAAATTCTTTTATTTCATGCATTATTTAATAAATCCTAATCGCTTGAAATGTCGTGCTAGACAACGTCTGTCGAGTTTATTTTCGTTGTTATTCGGACGAACCTAATGCTTGACCAGACTCATTGTCTCAGACTATTGACTTAGACGTCAATTCCAGCATTACCGAACGAGACGGCGAGGTCACTCGTTAGTGAGAGCCTCTGTGCACGTATTCACCTGTGTCCCCGCGGCGACGTCGCCCCCGCAGTGCTCGACGGCGATCACGTAATGGCGTCTCTAAAGGCTCAATCTAGGGTCCATCGCTCAGGTACACTAGTATACATATAATACAGTATGTTTATGGTATATTTATACTACGAGACGAGTGGAATGATCCTCCAAATGACGTCGGCGTATTTCCTGACGCCGCGACACTCCCCAATTGGGCACGCTAATAAACTTTAATCGTCCGCAATTAATGTCTGCACTGGAAATAAATATACGCGTCGGTGTCCATTTCACCAAGTTAGTTTCGCTAATGGATAGAAAATGGGAGACTAACGAGGATGATTTCGTAATTTATGCAATAACAGTTTTACAAGTTATAGAAGTGAATATAAAATTCGATTAAAATTCAAAGAGCTCATCGATTAAACTATTCGGGTCTAGATCGATTTACTATAAAAATATCGACTATGGCATTATTATTATTACTATATATTCACACTTTGGAACCTTGTTACAATGAAGTAACCTGCAGTGATATATAGTAAACGTTACAATTACGCAAGGCTTAAAAAGGGGGTGGGGGGGTTTGGTCTAGTAAAATATCGCGTGTATTAAATTTTTCGTAAACACATAATAATTTTGATTAATATGCTTTATATAAAGGTATCTATGTTAATTAATAAATCTAATATCAGGTATAAAAGATATATTTAAAGGTGATATACAAAAAAAATATAGATTCTTTTTATATGATTGAAATACTACAATTTCACGTTATATTTGATGTGGGGGGGGAGACACATTACCAACGTGGAGGGGGTGTAAAATTTAATTATGGGGGATTACTGCACGGCCTCTAACGTACTAAAATGTATATCAAGGACTGATTATAGCATTGACTACAGTAGCTTATACGATCGGCAACGAAAGAATATTCTTATTTTGAACCTTGTCACATTAAAATTTCAGTCAATGAGTACTATGATACTATGACTTGTAATAAATGTTGTTTTGATAAGGTACTAAAGTAAATAATATTGCTTATGACGTTGACAGTTTTAAACTTCACTGCTAAAAAATTGTCATGTCTAAATTCTAAATGCGCAAGTGTTTCTATGTATTTCTATGTATGTGAGTGTTTATTGTCTATGTGCTATGTAATGACTATTGTAGGGCTGAACAATATTAGTAAATTTTTTGTAAATAATAATGCCACGTTAGATCTCACGTCTTATATCCCCACGGGAAGCGAGTAATGGAAATCCACACTCAAATGGAATACTGTTTTTAAATATCTATTTTCTGTTTTTCTCAGCAAAAATACAATATTCACAACATCGTGTATTTGACATCATTATCATCATACCAGCCAGTGGAAGTTCACTTCTAGGCATGGGCCTCACCAAGAAAGGAGGTTCTTTGCCCATAATTGCCGCGCTGGGCAAACATGTTGGCTTTCGCAGAGCACAGCTGTTATGACGGGGAAGGTGCTGTCCGTCCCCGCCCTGTGCATTTAAGCTGTTCTGTTTCGGAAAGATATACCGCCATCTGTCTGTTCTGGTACCTTAGTCGCCTCTTACGACACCTAGTGCAGTGTAAGGTAATAATTTACTATGTTCAATTTAACGGTATTAGTAGACAAATAAATAAACATTAGATTTAACATTGATTCCATAGGATTTATCGATAATAGGCTAACTAGCACTGAAAGAATTTTACAGACTGGTAGTTCAAGAGATGACATTCAGACAAACGAAATAAGAAAAACGGTTAAAATACCCCAATAAATAACAGTACAATAAAAAAGACAATTCACCAGAAGCCTTAACCGTCTAAATTGTCGAGGAAACAATCACGATCCAGTACAAAAACACAAATCAGTCCGTCGGAGTTACGACGAAAAAACCAATTGTTTTGATGACCGGATGGTAATCATCAGGGGATCGGCGCGTGACGGCCGGCCACGTGACCAGACTGAACTACCGACTCAATTTTGGCAAATTTAATCAACACTCTCAAGACAGTACTTCTATTTTAGTCATTGTACATTGTAATTGTCTAGACCCAGTATATACGGAATCAACAGAATTGGTAAGATTTTTTGCTGCAAATAAATCCGTCTAAACCAGGTCTAGACAAATACGTTTTAGAGTATTCCCAAGATAGTACTTACATTAAGGAATATTGAATATTAATATATGTACCTAAATTCACTTCACACGAGGTAGACTTCATACAAAAGTCGTCTGTATCGGTAACTCACTCTCACTTATACCGCCAAATAGCAGTGTTCGCATTGCTGTGTTCACATTTCGATGGATGAGAGGCAGTGAAATTACTGGGTAATGTGACATCTTTGTGATGACACCGAGCGTCTATATCCTGCGAGAGACCTGTACATGATCTAATAAAAAATAATTTAAAAAAATTTTTTGAGCATGATCCAGTTCAACTTGTTAATAAAACATAAGAAACAAAAGTAGTAAACGTAACGAAATAAATGTAACGAATAAACCCAAGAACTACAAAATTATTTTAAATAATCATTTACTAAAAATGTAGGTATCTACCTACATTCTTCTGAAATAACACAGGGTAATTGTATTTTTGTGCGTTTGTAACAAATAAACTCATAAACTACTTCACCGATTTCAAAAACTCTTTCACTAATAATAAGTTACATTATTGGCAAGTAACATGAGCAGTTTTTCACCAACAAATTCTTGGGGAAAAGAGACCTACGCAGGTCCTTTGATCGATGCTAGTCATTGAAAAAAAAATACTTGAAGCAAAAACTTCGCATTCATTACGGATATTGCTGACTTAAGCCGTCCACTACTATATATAAGTTTTCAGAAATTTTTTCGGTATATCTCCTGATAATTAAGAAATCTTTGCGACGACACCTGTTACAGAGGGTACTTTCCTTCTGTGGTGGTACCTACAAGTTTTACAGAAAAAATGTTCAATAGTATTAAGAATATGTAGGGAAAATAATCATCATAATTTCTACGGCCTCAAAAGCAATAATGCTGACCTACCTTAAGCAGGAACACTAACCACCATGCGAATAAAGTTTTTGGAAACTTTAGAATCGGAAGATTTCAAAAAAATAAATCATACAAATTAATTAACGTACCTTTAGAACCACGGCAAACAATCAATTTTAGGTCACTCATCGCAACCAACAAACAATCAATTTAAAATAATAATAAAAAATAGTAACTGAAACTAAATCGTATTGACAATAGCACAGCAAATAGTGAAGATGATACTCATAACAGAAGAAACAAATTTGAATGAGCCGCTTTAGACGACAGAATCATAATCATTAGGGATGAATCATTGACACAATGAATTGTGTGTACACGAGATCATAGTGACATCATAAATTAGATCAATGCCGCGAAGAATGCTCTTGATATCATAATACAAGCCATTTGAAATCCACTGCTGTACATAGGCCTCCTCAAGAAAAGGGCGTGGATGGACAGCAGCATCCCCGTCGCGAAAGCCGTGCTCTGCGATTGCCAACACGCTTGCCCAGTCCGGCAATTATGGGCATAAAACCTCCTTACTTGGAGAGGCCAATATCCAGCAGTGGAATTCCAATGGCTGGTATGATAAATAATACTATAAAAGAGACGCAAGCGTTGGTCAACCTTATAAAGAGTCTTACTAATCCTGATCAATTGGTGCAATCCCCGACTCGGCGGCGGCTGCTCATTGGAACAATTCCCGGGTCGGCAACCGCGCCGTGGGAACCGGCCCTTCTAACAGTTCAGAAACCGCCTAATATGGTGTCCTTGAGTATTATACGTTCAGAAATTGTATCGGTTATTGGAAGCTGCGAGTGTTGATTATGTTGCTACAGTCCGACTGGCGAATTGTCTATTAGATCTCAGGGTTAACATTTTTGAAAGCTATTGGGATATATCGTTGGTTGCTTAAAACTAATAACTTTTCCATAATAATATTCTAACTTAGTATTAATTACATACTAGTAATAATAATAATAATAATAAATTCCCACAACATCTCATACATTGACCTGACTCCGTGGTAAGTCGCTTAAAGCACTTGTGTTACGAACGCCAGACAACAGAGGAATCACAAATATACTACTTAAATACATATATTTTACACCCATACACAGAGCAAACACAAATATCATCATATAAATATTTGCTCTGGGTGGGAATCGAACCCACGACCCCTGGTGCACAAGACAGGATAACTACCATCCGCGCCATCGGGCACGTCAGTAAGTAAGACATTAGATCCTGTGCCGTAGCTGCGCTCTGCGATTGCCAAAACGCTTGCTAAGTGCGGCAATTATGTGCAAAAAACCCCTTTTCTTGGGGAGGCTTATGTCCATAAGTAGACATCCAATGGCTGGTATGACAATAATGATTGGGATATTTTTTTAGTGGTAATGATTATTGATATATTAATTAGCAGCTCGAATTCGTCCAATTACATAGAATAAATTTGTTTAAATAATCCCGGTACTTATTTCCCTAACCTACTAACTTTGTACGTTTTCAAACATTAGATAATATTTTTTTTATACAATTATGATAATATGGGCCAAGACAATGAAGTTTTAGAGTTATGCGCGTACATATTATTATATTTTTTATATATTAGATTCGTAATAAGCGACCTGTCTCGACATCGCATAGTTAGACATTTGTTTAATGACGCGACGACGTTTATTATCAGACAGAGGTATAGACCCGATGATCTATAGCTTATAGCATTATCCGGTAAATTGGCTATCTAAAAGAGAATAAAATCGGACTAGTATTTTCTGAGATTAGCGCGTACAAGCAAAGGCTTCAGCTTTATTAAGTAAATATAGATTCATCATTCCGCCAGTAACTTTGTACCGCGTCTGCCGTGTACCGTTTTAACAAGCTATTTAACAATAATACTTTCGCAATGAATAAAGGCCGAGAAGAACCGGCGGACTAGATTAGTACCTTCTCTTATATAAGGCATTGTGAGAGGTGACTAAGGCATCTGTACCGACAGATGGCGGTATACCCATTATAAAATTATGTAACTTGCACAGGGCGGGGATGGGCACCCGAATCCCTATTATGAAAGCTGTGCTCTGCGATTGCCAACACGCTAACCCAGAGCGGCAATTATGGGCAAAATTTCCCCTACTTTGGGAAGGCTTATTTCCAGCAATGGACTTCAAATAACTGATATGACAATGATAAATAATGATAATGTTCATGTAACACATATGACAAATTTCACAACGCTCCGGTACCGGCAAACTGGACATTCCCCGAGCAGGATGCGTGAGGTGTTCAGATTTAATGCTGGAAGAGATTCTGCAATAAAACGCCAGTAAACTTGAGTTAACTAGGCGTAAGTATAGGCCACGTCCGGCGCTGCTGTTGATAGATGCGATTAATCGCTAACGGATTAATGTGCACTCTCTAAATATATGCACGGGTAACTTCACACACTATATACCAGTTTCTTCAGGCTGTGAGCACTTAGTAGCTAATAACTATTTAAAGAAATATACTGGCACAGCATCTCATTATGTCGAAATTAGTAGCTTAAAGCTTTTTAATGCAGCGTGAAAATATTTCAAATTTTTAAAACGTTATCATGTAATAATTGGTTTTTACTCAGTGAATTTCGGTTGCTTTTTTACCTAAGTTGCCGTGAGGTAAGGGCAGGTGAGAATAGTACCTCCCACTGCAACCGAAAAATGGCGGTAAATCTATCCGGAACAGTGCAGCTCAAATGCACAGAGCGAGGATGAGCAGCAGCATCCCCGTCGCGAAAGCTGCGCTCTGATATTGCCAACACGCTTGTCCAGCGCGGTAATTATGGGCAAAAAACCCCCTTTCTTGGAGAGGCATACGTCCAGCAGTGGACTTTCAATGGCCGGTATGATGATGATGAAGATTTATTTTCAAATACCACACTTACTTTCATATGTATATAGTGAAAACCAGTTAATTTGGAATAACAGACAGACACTTGCATTTTATTTATATGTATGTGATAGATATAGATGCGTTACAAAAATAGTTTCCTGAGAAAATTAATAAAAAATGACACTTCGAAGTACAAACAGAAGAAATTAAAAAACAAATTAAACGTTCCTTCATTTCTTTACGTTATTTTTCTCAAAAAACATTGGCATCCCAACCCACACCAACAATCATTCTATCATTCTGAATGCACTAAGTCCCAGCATCCGGGTATCAATGGCAATAGGGCAAAGACCTTACTCAATGCGACACAACAATGCGAGTATATTGAATTGGAAGGCTTGTTAAGTCTTTAACAAATAAAGGTTTAAAAGGAACCCTGCGTGTAACTGAAAACGTTTTTTCAAGACGAAGTTCTAAACAACTTATATATCACCAAAATACACAATATAGTTTCTTATTTCTAGAATATAGACAACGCTTCACTATCGCAGCATAGAATGAACATTGACTATCTGAGGGCGATGCAAGAGCACGCGATCTGAGCAAACCGCAGGATCACGTTAAATATAGCCCTATTAAAAATCTCTTAAAGTAGGATGTCCAGCAGTATACAAATTACGTATTAACATGAGGTAGACCTCATACAAAGGTCTGCACTGCCTCTCTTTCCCTTTAAATCGTAACACAGCAATAACACTGCTATTTGACGGTAGAAATAGGTGAGAGTGAGTTATCAATGCAGACGTCCTTTGTATGATGTATATCTCTACTACTACTACTATTATATGTATACCTCATGTACAGCTATCTGTCGGTTTTGGTACCTTAGTCGCCTCTTACTACATCTATTGCAAAGCGAGGTACTATTCTACCTCCCCGGTATACTACATCAAAATGATGATCGCTTAGGTCTTTTTTTTAATACAGTTTGCCATTGGTAAGTTCGATTCCCAAGCTGCGTTTATACCACCAGCTTGGGATTCTGTCATTTGAACAAGAACCAAGGCCAACATCGCAGCATTGCCAGATTATAAGATACTGTCTGCATGTATAAGAAAGCGAACTTGTGAAATGAAATTTATATAGGCAGCATAGTGATCGAACCGTCAAAAACAAATTTTAAAAAGAATAAACCGCATTTTAGAGCCGGTATAAGGGGTCGAAAAGGGGGATGAAAGTTGTATGGAAGTATCCCTATTTTTAGAGCTAGAAACTTAATACTTATTTTTCAAGCCATTGACAAACATGACGTTCAAAGTTTATAGAGGTTAAGGTATAGAGGTATGGTACCCAAAAAAACTATTTCACGCGGACGAAGTCTCGAGCACAGCTAGTTGCCCATACGAGTAAAAGTATAATTTATAAGATCAAGTTACGTGGAACAAAAGCAGCCCAATTTATTGCTGAATTCCGAATATTTTGATGTTGTGTAGTATATTGTGTATGAAAAACCTTAAAGTGATAAGCCCAATGGCGCTGATGGTAGTGATCCTATCTTGTGCGCCATAGGTCGTGAGTTCAATCCCCACCCAGGACGAATATTTATACAATCATATTTGTATTTCTTATACGTCTATGTGTATTAAATCTGTGATAATATTTATTAGAAAAAAAATTCAACTTATCCCAGGTGTAAGGCGGGAATCGAACCTGCATCTTTCCAATACCCGCAGGCTCCTACTTGGAGTTTATGATACCGAGACCTTAACGGACATGTTAAATGTTTACTTGTGTTATTTTAGTGCCGATAAGTAATTTTGATAATAATTATAATCCAAATATATTTCAGTGTTTTGTATACATAAAACCTCTCAAAGTTATTATATTTAATGTGTTAAATATATGTATTTAATTAGTATATTTGTGTCTCTCTGAATCCGTAACACAAGTTCTTTGAGCGACTTATAACGCAATCAGGTCAATATATGAGATATCGTGGGAATTTATAATATTTTTTATTTATTAAATTTGTAATTCCTCTGTCGATTATAGGGTCTAATATCCTTAACACATGTGCTTTAAGCTACTTATCTCGGAGAGAGGTCCACGTATGAGATGCCGAGTGAATATATCATATCTTATTATTATTCTCGGGCAACGACCAAATAAACCTGGTACGATTATTATCATAAACTTGTCAAGTACCAAGAATTTAGTTAACCACAGTAATACAAGCGTCAACACGAAAACACCACACTATACAAAAGTATCGTGCCAGTTCCCACGAACATATCTGTTGCCAGTAATTAAAACTCCACACACTATCATAATATTGCGTTACTGCAGTTTAATTGCGTATGTGGTTTTTAATGTTTACGAGTAGACTGGTCCGTATCGTTTAGATGTGAGATATATATATCTGATTTAATTACAATCCTCTTGATTGGATATTTTTAACGATACTGAATAATTTGCATAAACAACGGATTATAATATAATGCACATCATTACATAGCATAAACAATGTCGTTTTCTGCTATATGTCTCTATGTATGTTTAGATCATGAAAATAATGCAACAGATTTTGATGTGATTTTTAATAGAGAAAGGATTGTATGGATTATACTTGCATAATATACATGGGTGTATGTACATACACCCAATTTAGAGTTTTCTAATGTGACGCGTAATAAACACATACTTTTGTATTATGTATATACCTATATCCTTAAAAAGGTCTGCAAAGTCCGCGGTGGAAAATTTCCATCTCTTAGGGAAGACCTACAATATCCATTTGTTATCCTAATTCCACCCGTGCGATACCGGGGCGGGTCACTAGTTTCAAATAAACCATTTTCACGGAATCAACATATTACAAAACTTGACTATAAAAAGATCAATAGACGCAATTATGCGAGGAACATTTTTGTTTGTTCTGTGTCACTAGGTGTCACGAGTTACCAGACACAATACAACAATTGACACATTTAAAAATATCAGGTTACAGAGGAGTCTTAACAAATGTAGTGTCATCAGCATTGACACGGGTACTCCGCAAACGTTACCTGATAATCTAATATGGCAGTGCAGTATCAGGAATCCACAACACAGCAAGCTATCTTAATTCATATGAACATTATAGTATTCATATAAATATTTGCCCAGCGCGGCAATTTTGGGCAACGTTCCCCTTTTCTTGGGGAGGCCAGCATTGTACTTATAATGGCTGGTATGATAACCGCGGTTTCACCCAAGTTAAGTTATAGAACTTGCATATTAACTATGCTAATAAAGTTAATATGCAAGTTTTACAACTTCTACAGTTCTACCTTTTACCTCCTCAATGTGACGATCTTCCATGACTTTCAATGAAAAGCCTTAATACTTTTATAACGTCGGGGGGATTACGGAAGGATTTTTGAAAATTCTCAAAAGTGGTAAAACGGACAATTGAATTGAAATTAATATTTAAGCGCAGCTTTTGCGACGGGGGTGCCTACTTTCCATACCTACACTATTCATTTGAGCTACGATGTTGCGGATGGATATGGGGTATACTTTAGTCGCCTCTTACGACACTTGGTACGGGGGAAGTACTATTCTACTCTGCCGGTACCTCACGGCTGTTACATACTGTTTACAAAACCATTAACATCGGTTGGAACTAAAACATAACCCAATTATTACTCAGCATATTACTAACCATGTGTTTCAACTTCGACAGGCAACTATGATTCAACAATTGACCATTTAGACCACAGACATAGACAAAAAACAATTCTTTTTTTTTGTTTACGTCAGTGATCTATTATCTCAAATAATAAAAAAAATATAACGTTGGGTACCGGCAGAGTTGAACATAACGTCCCGCTGTACGAGATGTCGTAAGAGGGAACTTAAGTACCGACACCGACAGATGGCGGTATATCCATCTTTAACAGTGTAGCCCAAATGCAATAGGGTGAGAATGCGCAGCATCATAAACTACTCTCTGCGATCGGCACATCGCGGTTCAGCGCCGCATTTATGAGCAATAACACCATCCTTGGGGAGACCTATGTCCAACAGTGGTTGTTTTACGGCTGCTATTATGATGATAAATAAAAAATAACATTTAATTCTATAAAATCAAGGATTGTGTTAAAATATCCGCTTTACGCCAGTGAACGAAGGTTCAAAAAGAAAAAATAAATACACGATCATTCTCACATGATTTCTTCCGAACTACGATCAACACCCAGGACATATATTCGTATGATGAATATTTGTGTTTGTTCTGCATCTGGGTTTTCTCAATGAAGTGTTACATTGGTAAGTCAGGTCAATGTATAAGATGTGGTGTAAATTTATTATAATTATATCTATAAATTCGGTGTAGCCGTTCTAGACTTATGCGTGTATATACTTCTTAACGATTATTTTTTATTCGTATATATTAAAGGAAATACAGACGATCTGACTAAAAGAGCAGGACCGTGTTGGACACAGGCCGCATACAACCAGCCCTATTGGAGAACACTTAGGGTAGCCTATGTCCAGCAGTGGACGTTCTACGGCTGATATGATGATGATGATATAATGGTTACGTGACACGGTGTTTGTCCGGTATGAACTTCTAAAGTATTGAAGAGATTTAAATATCTTTTGCTCGTCGTGCACACTTTGATCCAACTTAAGAGAAAAATAACATAGTGTATAGTTCAGGCAAGGCAGCATATCGACGGTCATAAATGAAAGTGGCGTAAGGGATTATGTGCAGGTTTACAGGAAGGACAAAATGAAAAGAAAAACAATTAATCCGTTCTAACTTTATTATTTAAAGAGAAATTTTAATAATTTTTATGCTGTTTTAAACAAATATTATAAAAATGAAATCCCATTTTAATTGAAACTATTAACAAAAGTCAGATATAAATAAATATAATTTTTTGCCCATATATCCTTTACGCTAACTGAATTTCTGACCGTCGATATATCGGGTCAGCTGGTATAGACACATACACAGTACAATTGTTATGTATTGTTGTCTGTGTGTCACACAACATTACGGCCCGACGGCGCTGGTGGTAGTGATCCTATCTCATGCGCCAAAGGTCGTGGGTTCGATTTTTCGATTTCGAAATAAGTATATGTATTTACATAGATTTCGATCGAAATATATGTTAAAAAAGAAATATAATACATAGATCGAAATATATGTATTATATTTGTTTTTTGTCTGAGTGTTTAATTTATGTTTTAAAATAGTATATTTGTAATACCTCTGTTGTCTGATGTCCGTCACATGACTTATCACGGACTTGCTTGCTTTAAGTGACTGACACGGAGTCAGATCAAGCACGATAGATGTTTTATGAATGTTGTTGTTATTTATTTTATCACATAAAGAATGTACGTGTAACAAGATATTTGCTATACGCTTGTTCCTAGATGTGAGTGCATTTGCATATCGCCCCACTGTCATTATTCGAGTCGTAGACACAAAACATACATACCTACGAGTACTATAAGTCACCGTGTACCAAGCGTAACTGGCCACTTTTATTTCAAAGAAACGCCATATCTTTATAGCGTAGGTACTATAGTATTACGTACGCGGTTCCGAGAAAAAGGTGTATTACATTGAACCGATAAAATCCGCACGAATATGTAGAATTTTAAGCTCGCTTGTACTTATCATGATGTACTGGTAAAATAATTTTAATTTGACTTAACTTTTTTTTCCTATTACATTTAAAGCACGAATGTAACGGACGCCAGACAACAAAGAAATCACAAATAGAATACTTAAATACATATATTTTACACCCAGACACAGAATAAACACAAATATCGTCGTATGAATATTTACTCTGGGTGGAGACTGAAGCCACGTCCCTTGGCATACAAGGTAGGGTCACTACCATCTGCGCATTCGGGTTTGTCTGAGTAGTTTTAAATATAAAATCATCATGATTATCATAGCGGCCGCAAAACGTCCACTGCTGGACACAGGCCTCCCTAAGAAAGGTGCCCATAATTATGTGGGTTATTGCCCATAATTACCGCGCCGGGCAAGCGTGGTGGCAATCGTAGAGAGTAGATTTGCGACTACAATGTTGCTATTCTTCCACTGCTTCGAGTATTGCCGCTAGGATATACCGCTATCTGTCGGTTCCGGTACCACAGTCGCCTCTTATGAATCCTGGTACAGGGGAACTTTTCTACTCTGTCGGTATATTGTACCGGCCTTTTAAAAATAAAAGTTAAAAAGGGAGCAGTCGTACAATCGAACAGAATTGATTTTTTTTTATCTTCATACTTACTGGTCTCCGACTTCCCTTCTGAATACGAGGAATATCGATCAAATAAAAACGCCTCCGTTCAATTTAAGTATATCAATGTCAAAGAAGCACAGGGGAGGGGGTGTCTAGATCGAAGCCAAGTCAATAGCTTTAGCCTATCTAAGAAAATATGAGGGGTATCAAAGATAAATAGGAAATCACTGGTTCCATTTACATTCAATCGGAGTATATGAAGAGAATGTCGAAGGAGCAAGGAAAGTGTGTCTATAACCTCTGTCTACCTCGGTAAGTTGATAATGTTTATTTAGTATGCGGTGATGACTCACTAGTTTTGCTATATGGACGACACTTTACGTCGCGTCTCGCGCGGACTTTTCCGGGACATACCCTAAATCTTATCCAAATGACAAATTAATCAACTCATTCATTTATTTATTACGATTTAAAGTCGGTTTACCGATTAAACCGTAAAAGACACATAGTTTTGTGAAATTATACATTTATCTCAGTATATTGCCACA
>JACJUM010002477.1:13365407-13398082 GCA_020976665.1 Heortia vitessoides
GAGTATATAAAGTTATATCGTACATTATTTTGAAGCTATTTGATTTTATGATAAATCTTTTCATGTGCTGGTTTTGAAGAAAAAAGATAATAAAAATTAGAATTTGTATTGCGGGAAAACCTTACTTTGGTGTTTCGATACTTATTAAATATCAGAACTTATCAAATTTACCAAACAATTAATTAATAATTTAATATTTATTAACAAGCGTGTATTGGTTCAAAAAATATTTCCTGTTTCGGAAAACTAATAAAGAAAACTCATTTATGTCACAAATTAACACAATCTCTTAGATTGTGTTAAAATCTAAGCGTTTATTAGAAAATAAAATATCTCATACATTATCACCAATATAATTTCACGGTCCAACACTTTCCAGTGACAACTCACGGCTCACATTTAAAAGAAAAACGTTAAATATTAATGGGTGCATTAAAATAACAAATCGCATACAAAATCGACGTGCTTTATTACATAGCAATAACAGTATATTAAGGAGACAGCTGTTGCGTCCGATACGTAATAACATTTATATTTATTGACCGATAAATAAATTCCGAGGAGGTAACGGTGCGCGACTGTGAATCAGCGTATCTAGGAATAGTTTTTAATCTGATATTGCGTTTAGTTTATTTATAAACTTCACATACACACAAGAACAAAAGTTACTGACTTAACCCAGAAGAAGGCAGCTCCATTCTAGCTTCTTACCAGGCTAACCTCATCATAATCATAGCAGCCGTAAGATGTCCACTTTTGGACATAGACCATCTCATGATAAAGGAAATTTGCCCATAATTGCCTTGCAGAGCAAGTGTAGTAGCATAACACCATAGACTATTGAATTTTTCCCTATGGTCTACAGTTATTTACTGTACACAATACAGGAAGAGAGCAAACGGTAACCATGTTAACCGAGTACAATCACGATGACCATAAGAAAAAAAGCAAACGAACTCCAAGGTGCTTTGCAACCAATGCAAAGCAGGGAAGGGTTGCCAGTATATAATGTAAATTAAAAACAATTCAATTGAAATGTTAATTCAAACAAAGAACACTTCGCAATTTTAATATTTGTAATCAATTCATTGGTAATCCAAAACATTTGAAAAACGAACATGACTCAGTGCTACCCCACCAGCAACAAACAACCGACCAAAACCGAAATCGTACCTTTCTCTTGAAAAGTGTGCGAGATGATACGACATTACGAGAACAAATACAAATAATGTAGTTCCTATTTATAGCGAAACAAGGTCGCGGGTTCGAGGAAAATGTACACGGAAATTATGATGGACGCCTGTCAATAGGCTGCATGAACAATGAAGGTAGAAATGTCACGAAGCTTCCAACAAAACACGAATGGAATATAAATTAGTCCCGACACGATTACGCAAGTTTGAGTTGCGATGCTAGGCTACGGTCATCACTAATAACTGCACACAGCTAGATCTCCGAATTCTCTCCACTGATGCTGGTTCTCAAACAATATGACCCTACTTCTGATGTACTTTATTACTCTCATCTATAAATATCTTCTTAGACTATTTTTTTAATATCATAATTTTATAAACTCCCCCAACATCTAATACTTGTTTCCGAGATAAGTTGCTTAAATCACTTGAGTCATGGACATCATACAACAGACGAATCACAAATACACTATACTTAAATACATATATTTAACACCCAAACACAAAACAAATATAACTATCGTAATATAAATCCCAGCAAGGAAAAATAAATATTTGTTCTAGGTGGGGATCACGACATGTGGCGCAAAAGATGACTTCTGTCTGCGCCATCGGGCCGGTCAAAATATTATATGCATACATTGAATGGGAGATGATACCAAATGGCATTAAGTTCGCCATTTGTTTTCCGCATTTTGTTATATTTTGTGAAACAAAGTTAAATAAACACTCTGATAACCTAAGTTTATACAAAAAAGTTTACACAAAGAATCGAAGGTTAGGGCCTCACACAACCCTTGCTGCTGCAAGAAACACCAATACTAATGGTGCGTTTGATCATCCCGTAAATTAATTTAATAAGGCAACTTTCATTCCTACTTCCATTATACCAGATCGACAAAGAAGCATTCTGTCCACAGTAACATCTCAAGGATATCACTAGACCGTGGCCAACCTTGTGACTTGAATAAATTATTTAATTTTAAAATTACCCAGTAATTTCATTTCCTCTCCTCACCCTTCAAACTGGAACACGGCCATTTGGCGGTAGAAATAGACGCAAGTGAGGTATTAATGCAGAGGACCTTTGTAGGAAATCTACCTCTATGGAGGTTTCAGGTACGGTGAGTGGATAGTGTCTGATCAAACCATCTGACTTCAACTCACAAAATGGGCGACATGCTAGAGATATCCATGGAATAATACAAACGGAATGCTTGTTTGTCGACGTGTCAATCAAAAAGAACTATCGGGGTCAAAATCAAGGGGATAAGGAAGGCAGTATCTATCTCGAAGCTGCGCTCTGCGTGGCATGGCTGTATAGCGCGGAATTTTTACTACGGCTAATATGATGATGTCAATGATGACGATGATACCACCTTCCCCCCCTCTTCCTCCAATTCCCCCGAAACAAATTGACTTATAAACTGACATGATAGTTTTAGATGCGATTGTATGCAAACTCGGCGAAATTGCACAATGGCAACACAGAAATACTCATGACATAAAACGCTAAGATGAAACAAACAGTTATTTCTGCTATTTCCATTGACAGTGATGTTACAGTAATGCGGTTAAGTATGCAAATTAAATATAGAAGTTAACTGTAGGTCATGTACGCTGTAATAATACTTGTAATAACAAGAATTTTTAGCGGTGGTACAAATTTATGATTTTATAGCTCTACAAGAGCGTCTATAGTATACGGCTTACCATGCTATCCCGTATGATTCTCATCCTAGTCCCTACTAATATTATAAATGCGAAAGTAACTCTGTCTCGCTGTCTGTTAAGGTTTCCCGCTTAAACCTCTCAACCGATTTTGATGAAATTTGGCACAGACAATCTTTAGACCCTGAGAAAGAAAACATTTTTTAATTCTAAATTAGGGTTGTAAGGGGTCGAAAGGGGGGATGAAAAGTAGTAAGGAAGTATCGCTATTTTTGAGCTAGAAACTTAAAACTTATTTTTCAGGCCATTGATTCGATATAAATAAACATGACATTCAAAGTTTATATAAGTTAAGGTTAATAGGTATGGTATCCAAAACAACTGTTCCCCGCAGAAGTTTTGGGCACAGCTAGTAGTGAAATAAAAAAAACTGGCTGAGTAGAATAGTAACTTCCTCTGTTCTGGGTGTCGTAAGAGGCCACTGAGGTACCAGACACAACCGACAGGTGGCTCCAAGTCTAAACTGTGAAACAGGGGAGGATGGGCAGCAGATACCTCGGCAGAAGCTGCGTTCTACGATTGCCGCCGTGCCTGCCTAGCGCGGCAAATATGGTCATTATTCTTCCTCTCTAATTCGTAATCTATTAGTTCCACTCAAATCCGTTATGCAATCACACAAGAAAAGGTAAATGGATATTCACAAACCGTTACAAAATAATAATATTTACACAACATCTCCTACATTGACCTGACTCCGAGCAATGTCGCATAAATCACTTGTGTTACACCAGACAACAAAGGAATCACAAATATAATACTTGAATACATATATTAACGGCCAGACATAGAAAAACAAACAAACAAATATCATCATATAAATGTTTATCTTGGTTTGACTCCTAAAAATGGGGCAAAAGTGCGAAGGAAATAATGCTATACCGGATACTTCCAGGTCTAAAATGACAAGCAAACATGATGCTAAATTTACTTTAGTTAATCTACTCTTAACTAACAATGCCATCGAATTATTCCATTAGTTCCCAACCGGTGGTCTGTGGACTAACAGTGGTCCCCAAAGAATCGGAATAGTGGTCCCCGAAAAAATAAAGATGCCAGATTAAGCTATACCATAATTCAGGTCACAAGATAGCTGACATTGTCAAAAACCGCATTAATTCAAAGTCTATCTGTTTGATTTTCTATTTAAAAGGTTATATTTTCTTTTAAAATAATATTATCAATGCGTGATACTTATGAGTTTTTGATTGAGTTTGATTTTCGGATTCAGTATTTCTGCTCGTACAAACAATCTACCGAAATCTGTCAAATTTTTACAGTCCATTTTGAACTTAATGGCTCTCTTTTATAAATTATTATCGATTCGTAAATTCTGGTAGGTTGATGTGTTACAGTGTAAACATCGTGGTCTTAATTGGCAAAAAATAAATTGTCGTAGTCCCTGGTCAGTGAAAGAATGAAAAAAACAGAATTGATCCAAAGATTAACTGGAAAAACAGACGCAACGATTTCCAAGTTATCACAGAATGTCTGAAACAATTGACAGATATACATTTGTATTGTATACAAGACCACAAATACGATTGAACAATATGACTCATAAAGACACGTTGATTCAAGTTCGTTTGCTGAAAAATAACCACAATTACGATACACAAACATAATTATTACTATATATATCACACACAGTCACTCATTTGCATAATGACACATTCATGTGATTAATTTTTTCAAGTCATTAGAAGTCCACTGCTGGACATAGGCTTCGCTCTATCTTAGCCTCAATTTCCGCGCTCGGCAAGCCTGTTGGCAATCGCAGAGATGATGATGATGATGATGAGATAGGGCGTATATTTACAATGTCAACGATGCTAAACCAATCGAAACAGTATCCGAGTGTACCTTCCATTCATAAAATCCTCACACCAACCGAGCGATAGTACCCACCCAAAGAAATTTAAATTGAAAAGCATACATCAAACGTTGCTTGTTTATGACGCCAAATACCGCGACAAGGTCCCCGGAAGAATGCCGGGCCCGGACAGAAATACACTAAAACAGAGAAACGCCCTGAAATAACCGCAGTATGAATGGGAGACTGGAAATAGACGGGTCTATGCCGATATTATGTTGGGTGTTTTGTAACGAGTTAAAAATAAATTATCGCTTCACGCACGTACAGTTTGGTCTCCATGCTTACTCAAATTCACGTGTGACAATACTTTTTCAGAATAGGATGGAAGCAATTAGAAATCAAACGACTGTTTATCTAGGTGTGAATTTGATGTAAGCTTTTTATGGCTATAGTAATAATAATTTCTTAATATTTATTTATTTCCATATTAAATACTAGCGGATAATAAATGGATATTGTGGATTATTGACGGTTATAACGGTAGTGGCGCAAATAATAGTATCTTATATATATATATGTATAATAACTAGACACAGAACAACCAAAAATGATCATTACCGCACCTTTAGTTGAAGTCGCAAAACTGAAACTTTTCTGAAAATCCCAAATTTCATGTAATTAGTAAGTAATGGCGACGTTTCTTGTGTTTTAGGATTTATTTTCTTTTCCATTTGATCTTTTTTTAAGTTGATTTGATTTATTTGATTGCCTATATTGTGACTAGAAGATCCTATCTTACGCGCCAAAGATCGTGGATTCCATTCCCACCTAGGACAAAAATTTATATGATAATACATGAACATTATTGAACATAATATTTATGTAACTACATTTTGTCATATCGGCGGACTAGAATCCCTCCCACTATACCAGGTTTTATAAGAATCGAATAAAGGTACCTGAACCGACAGATGGCGATGAATCCATCCAAAACAGATTAGATCAAATGCACAGGGCGTGGATGGGCAGCATCCCCGTCGAGAAAGCTGCGCTCTACGATTGCTAACACGTTAGCCCAGCGCGGCAATTATGGACAAAATTCCCCTTTTCTTGGGGTGTCCTATGTCCAGTAATGGACTTCTAATGGCTGTAATAATGATATTTTAAAAAATATTTTTAGAAAAGTAACCCTGCATAATAATTTCCAATCATAAGAAGCGGCTGAGGTTCTGGAGCGGCAGAATCCACCCGCAGGATAATACAAATGCAATGCGAGAATGGACACCAGCATTCCCGTCGCGAATCCACGTTCTGCGATTGCTAGTAAGTCTGCCCAGTGCGGCAATTTTAGAAAGAGTCGTCCAGCAGTGGACTTTTTATAATATTTTTTTCTACGGCTGCCTTGATGACATTTTCATAGAATATTTTTTAACATAACACATTAACCACCTTTAAGAGCGTCAGAAAACCGAATCAAAAATATGCCAGCAAAATAAACCCATAAACAGTAGATTTTTTTTATTAGTTCAGCAAAAACATACAGACCGTTTGATCGTAAACGCAGCCTATACACAAACGTGTCCTCACAAAGATATCATCACTAGCGTGTCGCCAACAGCACACCCTTCAAACCGAAACACAGCAATGCGAACACTGCTATTTGGCGGTAGAAATAGATGAGACTCACTCTGTACCAGTGCAGATGACCTTTGTAAGTGGTCTACCCAATGCAGATGACATTACAGGTCTACCTTTTATAAAGACAGTTTTGCTATTATCATCCACGTGAAGATGTAAGAATGTATTAATAAACTAACACTCGTACATTAATTAGAAAGGCCCTTAACTTATTGGACTTAGTTCACCAACTTTCCTTCCATGTAATGGGCTTGTATACTGAGTGCACTCGCACTCAAGTCGGTTTCAAGTTGGCTCGCCACTATTGGGTCAGTACTTCCGACATGATCTTGTGGTTTCACATCGCCAGCGGTTGTCTTTTAGAGAATGTTTCCTCTAGCCTGTCAGTACCTTTCGTGGTACTACCAGGGTTATTTATCTTTAGCTGTGCCCGCGGTTTCACTTGATTTGATGAGACTTACCTTGAGTTAGGTCAATGTACGATATATTGTGTGAATACAATTTCTTTATGAAGTAGCCACTTTAGGTTTAATAAGACGAATGTGGTATTGTATATATTATTGTGACATATCTTTGGGTCATAAGGTTGGCAATGCGTAAAATATATCCTATTATTATTCATCATATGAGCCATAGAAATATCCACTGTTAGACATAGACCTCACCAAGAAATGGGGACTATTGCTCATAATTACCGCGCTGAGCAGGCGTGGTGGCAATCGCAGAGTGCAGTTTCGCGACATGCATGCTACTGCTGTCCATCCCCACCCTTTAGTATTTAAGCTGCGCTGATTCTGATGGATATACCGCCATCTGTCGGTTCTGGTAGGCACACCTGGTTTATAGAGAGGTACCTCCGCCGGTACCTTACGGCATTGTTATTACATGTGTCTATAGGCTGCAGTGACGCTTACAATCACCAATATAAAAATAAATAAAAAACCTTTAACAATATTAACACATCCCTGCATAACTTTTAAGTATACAAAGTGAGGTAACGATAAAACAGTCACAACACTTCAATATTAACGCACTAAAAAAAACGTTGCCCTCGGTGATCGACATAACACCACTCTAGCCCAAAAACAACAACTTATTTATCCCATAACACGGTCATTCGCCTGCAAATTATACAGAATAAAACAGACAGTGTCCGGTCGTTTTTTTTTCCTGCTGTCCGGTTGCTTACCCGACCTAGATATTACTTCAATGCATCAAACACAATTTGCTGTTTATAATTCAAACCAATTTGACGGGCGCGTAACGCAAATATTTATAGAACCCGAGCAAATATTTATATGATGATATTTGTATTTGTTCAATGCCTGGGTGTTAAATATATGTAATTAAGTAGTATATTTGGGATTCCTCTGTTGCCTGGCGTCCGTAACAGAAGTGTTTTAAGCGATTTACCACGGAGTCAGATCATTGTATGAAATGTTGGGTGAATTTATTATTATTAATTTATTATTGACCAATATAACAAATATAGATTACTGATAGAGATGAAATTACTGAACTCTACTGATTTTATAAATGAAAAAATAGTAGCTCGTGTAATAAACCTGCAGTAAACTTAGTTTTAAAACTGCTACCAGCAGACTAGTTAAAGGTAAGCCTATTTGATATATATTGACGGTCAGAAATTCTATTGGTGTATGGAACACATGCAAACATTTTTGTATTTATTTATTTTCGACTTATGTTAATAGTTTCAAGTAAAAGAAGATTCAATTTTAACAATATTTATTAACAACAATTTATACATAATTAAAAATAGAATTTGATATAATAAAATTAAAATGAAAAACGAACGAATTGTTTTTAATTTTTTTTTATTGTTCTTCCTGTGAGCCTGCACAATGTCCGTTACGACAATAATTGAATTTATGACCGTCGATATGTTAGATGGATCTTATGATCCTGTAGGGTCATCCGGGACGTTGACCTGACTCCGAAATTTCGCTTCAAGCGCTTGTGTTACGGAATCACACAACAGAACAATAATAAATAGACACTTAAATACTTATAAATAACAGCCAAATACAGAACAAATACAAATACTATTTATTACAAATACATTATATAAATATTTGTCCTGTGTGGGAATCGAACCCACGACCTGTGGCGCAAGAGATGGATCACTACCGTCTGCGCCAGCGGGCCGTCATAAAGTTATTACATATATTGTTTTTTTGTTTGAGATGCGATTGAATATATGCTCGTCGGTTGGTTAGCTTTTACTGTTTAACTGATGAAAGACGGTGAAATGTGGGTAACTGTAACGGCAAGGAGTACGAAGAAGAACATATGCAAGTTATGTTCCTGAAAATGTTCCCGTCGGACGCGATGTAATATAGGGCGAAATGCTAGTAATTTTAATAAACAGATTGATTACAGAAGATCTGAGTAAGCAAGACGGTTAATTCGGTAATATCCCTATCTTGGGCGCCAGAGGTCGTGGGGTCGATTCCCAATTAAAACACACATTTATGTGATGAACATTAATTTGTCCTTTGGCTGCCTGTTAAAGATATGTATTTCGGTATTATATTTGTAATACCTCGGTTGTTTGATATCTGTAACACATTTTGTGAGATGTTGTGTGAATTATACAGAAATTAAACATTACATCAAGTTAGACATCAATGACATGTACTGCCTACAGATTAATTAAATTTCATCTTTAATCATTATTATTTTGTTCGTTGTCGTCTTTGTACCGGTAGTGTGTCGGCTTTGTAGCAAGAGGGGATAGAGTACGTACGAGTGAAATTATGAGCAAGAACTTATTATAGATACAGTCAAAGACCTATCCAGAGAGGCCTAGGTCCTACGCAGAACAATAGGCAAAGATAGTGAAGTGTTACAAACTAAAACATAAAATACAAAACAGATGCACCTGCATAAGTATTAATGGAACGAAGAAAAAACGAATTCCGACTAAATGACGACCACAAAACGACAATATAAAATATATTAATTAATCAAACACTGAAACGAACTTAGTCTATTTTAAGAATATCAACACACTCATTAGCTCAGCCTATTTAAAGCAAACAAGAACACGTTTCCCTGTTAAATAAATAACAATGTACAGGAAAACAGGCGAGCGAGAACACCTAACGATAAAATCGGCCATCCGTAGTGGGAACCCCACAAAACATTGCCCACGTTTCCCATGCAGATGGTGGTCTTAATTACTTTAACAATTAATCACTTTGATTCAGTGCAATTATATATGTAAATACATGCCAAATTAAAAGCTTATGTACATAAAAATACAATTTAAGTGTCCGTTTGTTATTTCAAATTAGTCTAATAAAAAATAGTTTTTTTTAATTAGACCAGGTCGCCTGGCACTTCACTGCAGACTATAGACGCTCGTAATAGCACAAAGATATCACTGACGCATTGCTAACCTCGTGACTTGAAGATATTATGCCATATTCCCCAGTAAATTCACTGCCTCTATCACTCTTTATACCGGAACACCGCAATTCGAATTCTGCTATTTGGCGGTAGAAATGTGAGAGTGAAGTACCAAAGCAGAAAGTTGTATATGATCTACCTCATTTGAAGGCATAAGATTTTCAAGGTTAAAGGAGGCATTAACTCCACAGCTGATATAATGAACTATTTATTTATTGTATTAGCCACACAGAACAGAATTACAATACAACAAAACACATTAAAAATCTTAGCGGTCCTGGCAAGCTGCGACTCCACAAATATGTATGCACATGATGATAATTTTAACTATCAAACACTTAATTAAAAACTCAATACATATAAAAAATAAAGACATAATTTTGACCTAAATCATTAACAAAACTAAACTAGATAATTAACAATGAAAATATATTTAAAAAAATACATAACAAGAACAAATCTTAATAATCGAGTTTTAAATAATTGGACGAATCCATAAATCAATAGATTTATCTGATTCATCAACATCATCATACAATCGTTAAGACGTCTACTGCAGGACACAGGCATCCCAAGAAGCCCTTTACGACACCTGGTACAGAAGGAGGTACTATATTACTCCGCCAGTACTACACGGCTACTACATGAGGTAGACCACTTACAAATGTCGTCTGTATAGGTACATCACTCTCACTTATTTCTACCATCAAATAGAAGAGGCAGTGAAATGACTGGGTATAAGTGACAATAGTATCTTCAGTTCACAGGGTTGGTGATGACACTAGTGATGTTCTTGAGATGACGCCAGCATTTATAGGCTGCGGTAAACTAAGCGTATGCTTGTTTGCTGACTGCATTGTATAAAAAATTATATACTTAACTCAGTTATACCTACTAAAATTGTAGTCTATAGCTATTCCTTGTCCTTGAGTCAATATCAAACTGGCATGGCAACATTTAAATATATATCCATGAGGCGTGACAAAAATAATGATCGAGATTACGACCGCTGTACAGAAAGTAGATTGACGTTAATTTGATCCTAATAGGTGCCGTGTGGTACCGGCTGAGTAGAATAGTACCTCCCCCTGTACTAGACGTCGTACGAGGCGACTGAGGTACAGGAACCGACAGATGGCGGAATATCCACTCGAAGCAGTGTAGCTCAAATGCAACAGGACAGGCATTGGCAGTAGCATCTCCGTCGCGAAGCTACACTTTGCGATTTCCTGATAGGCAAATTCCCCCTTTATTAAAGAGGCCTACGTCCAGCAGTAGACGTTATACGGTTGCTATGGTGATGAGGTATTTATGGCATACCCGTCAAATATGCATATCGGCCTAGAATTGGCGTAATCAAGCATTGAGTTTGCCGTGGGGTAGGGGGGAGAGACTGGGCAACATTTCCGTCACGAAGTTCCGCTCTGCGATAAGATCACACCTGCCCAGCGAGGCAAAATATAAACAAGCCCAAATATAAACATAATACCACCTTTCTTAGGATGGCCAATGTGTTCACTGAACGTTGTACATCTGCGCGGATGCTGACCATTTGTGAAATATACATACATTACTTAGTACTGTTCATTGCAGATTTCTACTGCGTTAATCGGTTAAATGAATTCACTTTCTTTCACGAATTCAAAATCTTGTACGCCAATGGTGGCGAGTTCGATCATCACCTATCGTCCCGGTGTTATGTATACATACATACATACATATTATATTCGTAATTCCTACATTGCATGATATCTGAACACAAGTGCTTTAAGCTAAATTTTGGAGTCAGGCTTATGTATCAGATGTCATGTCATATCATAACAGCCATTGGAAGTCCACTGCTGAACATAGGCCTCCTCAAAGAACTGAGAATTTTTCCCATAATTGCCACGCTGGGCGAGCGTGTTGGCAAAAGCAGAGCGCAGCTTTCTCGACCGGGAAGCTGCTGCAGATCTGCACCCTATGCATGAGATATAGAGGGATGATATAGAGACTGCAATAGTGGACCGTACATTTCTACTATTCCGGTACATCACGGCTGCGATGTCGTGTAAATTCCTTTATTATTATTATTATTTATTAATTATTTATTAATTTAAACAATATCCCATTAGACATCAATTTCAAATCAAGCACAACACTGTTTTCTGATTTTTCTTTTCTTTATCATTCCAACATTTGCGACGAACTCTTTATCATTTTGTCAAACTAATACAAGTTTTACTATAAATCATAACCAGAAGCTTAGAATGTTATCTTATCAACTTCCTAAACAGAATCATCAAATGTCCTGATACATGACACGACATAAACAAACATTTGAAACTATAAACCAACTGAAATAATTGTGCTAAAATTTGAAATCAGTTGTGTGCGTTGCATTCAGGAAACAATTGATGTAATTAAACCACTGGCATATGCCGAAATATTTAGTAATTAAAGTTAATTCTGATAATATACCTACTAATTACCAAGGTGCCTCATTAAATTTATTGGAATTAAATATTTGATTTGCAATTAAATAAAATATTTTATATTTTTGACACTATACAGATCGTAATATTAATAAAATATTACGATCTGCATAGTGTCAAAAAATGACGCTATAAAATATTTTCCAACATCCACAAGGTAAGCAAAACGTCAAAGAAAAAAATAAAAATCCCGCATTTTAAAGACGGTAAGTTTTATAATCGATACATTTATTTAAAAACGAAGTCAATACGTCAAACTTACATACAAACGTTAGACGGCCTTGTTAGCTTATTAAAATTTCATAAGTTATCCGAATACACAACACAGAATATAGACCCTTAAAGGAAGATATACAGGTAAAGTTTCCAAGAAAAACACATCACAAAACTCACCAATAAATTATCGACGGAGTTGTACCCGCATATGACATATCCCATCACCCTGTTCGCCATTTTGTTGTCATCACCGTCCACTGTTCACAAAACAACATCACCTTCCATCACCAGCCATCGTCGCTCGTGTTGAAACACAAGTTAATACCCGACTGCACTTAGACACTTAGAAAACACGATGGGAACCCTGTATACAATGTTTGAATGCATCTCACACTCGGATCGGGCGTCCCTCTCGAACGCGTCGAGGTTGAAAGGGAGGAGTAATTTGTCTAATTAGCCGTTGAAATTGATGCAATTTTTCCCGGCGTATACGCATAGTATTTCAATTGATTGTCGACTCTCTGCGATCGGCCCACGATTGGTTATCGGGCGGCGCATGCGATGATATTGTTACGAAACCGATTTGCACATATTTTTTCCGGCGGCGAGCGACGGTAATAAGGGATTTTATTTGTGGTACGTCTGTCATCGACTAAGGTTCGTGAGAGACTGATTATCGTCTCGGGCGACCGCGGCCCGCTTAGATTCGGCCATTGTAAACACCGGCATCGGTTACAGTTCGCGGTTCATGAACTGTGAAATTACTAGCGCCCTGAAAAATATTATTACATTTGTGGAATTTCAATGACGCCGTAATGGGTTGTAACGATTTGTCATTGATAAGATTACGTTGCTCGTAACTGTAGAAGCAATTGAATTGATGTGATCAATTAAATATGGAGCTTGCGTCGAGTTTTCGCTAAGCGTTGGCCGCGGCACACAGACGCAGCGCGGTCATTACTTAAATATAATAAATTCCGAATTCTCACAATGGAACGGTTGAATACAGCGTGCTTTATTTTAAACAAAAGTAAAAATATAATTTATGCCGAAGTACTTTGCCGAAGTAAGTTAGAAACATTATTTTTTTACATATTATTTAAAAAAAATCTTATTCACGATTATACAAAACATAAACCAACGTGAGCCATCAAAAAATTTTCTCGATAGAGTTTCCGACAACCACGCGAACGATGTCGAGGGCACGGCTAGTATTTTTATAAAATGATAGGCGTGTATATGTATATAAGGGCATAAAGGCATTACCAATAATTTTGCAAAAGAAAAAGGTACGATTATTTCATTGACTATTTTCAGCAACACATATATTGATAAGAATTAAAAAAAAATAATAACTCAAAGCTGTACATAGTATTTAACTTTTATAACATTAATTTATTAAATAAATAATTTAAAAAGTAAATCACTTGAAATACTTGAGTTCAAACAAAATGTTTGCGAAATTGTTAAATCATATCATCCAGCCATAAAAAGTCCACTGTTGGTTATAGGCCTTCCCAAGGATTTTTATAGAATAGGATTAATTTTATAGAATTAGGATTTTTGCCCATAATTGCCGCGCTGGACAGGCGTGATGGCAATAGCAGAGCGCGAGAGGATGCAGCCACCCATCCTCGCCCTGTAGTATTTAAGCTGCGCTGTTTTGGATTTATATTCAGCCATATATCGGATCCGGTACCTCAGTCGCCTCTTACGACACCTGATACAAACAGAGGTACTATTCTACTCCGCCAGTACCCCACAGCTAATTTTATACAATAAATCATTTAAAAAGTAACTCACTTATAAATACTCAAGTTAAAATAAAATGTTTGCTAAATTGTTAAATCATATACAAACAACCATGAAAAAATAGCGAAAGAAAAAAAAACGTCTTTATGTAACCTCGCGGCATTGGTACATCACTCTCACCTATTTGTACGGTACAACAGTGTTCGCATTGCTGTGTTGCGGTCTGAAGGGTGAGAAAGGCAGTAAAATTACAGGATAATGTGACATAATCTCTTTAAACCACAAGATTGGATACGCATTTGTGATATTACGAGCGTCTATAATATAAAAACCGAGTATAACTTAAAAAACAGTAATAAATAATGTTCCAGCTAATCTACCAAAAGGCATGATCGATTTCGGTGAAGAGCTATTTAATCAACATCTTTTTATTTCACGAGAACGGATTTTACGGGCACCAGCTTACTACTTACACATATAATCCACAAGAGTGAAGTATAGCTATCACAAAATGCGCAGAGACATAATATTTTCTAATATTCAAGGGATCAGTAGGTACTCATAATAAAATTATTTTACTACGGCATTAAAACGCAGTATATTTGACTTTTGCCCAGAGACCTGTAAAAATCTGGCTATTTTTACACTCGTCTCATCATAATCATACCAGCCATTTTAAGTCCTCTGCGATTGCCAACACGCTTGCCTAGCGCGGCAATTATGGGTCATAACACAAGCGCTTTAAGCTATTTATATTGGGTCTGATCAAGGTATAGGAACATCCCATAACATAAAAAAATCATTACTCTGCCACGTGTCAATAGTACGCACTAATACAACTGGCAACCCTACCACATCCGCTAATCTGAGCAATGGAGGCTATCATGTATTATTGGGGCATAACGAAACGGAGAGCATTCGCGATAACGCCGCCTCAACCCCGACAGATAAATTAATTGGCACTCGATCCCGAAATAATATAATAAGGAAGCACTATATCAAACATATTGTGACAGATAATGCAAGACGCAATCATTGTGGTGAC
Organism: Heortia vitessoides; assembly: GCA_020976665.1. Classification (NCBI taxonomy): domain Eukaryota; kingdom Metazoa; phylum Arthropoda; class Insecta; order Lepidoptera; family Crambidae; genus Heortia; species Heortia vitessoides. The sequence continues at coordinate 13,380,702 of JACJUM010002477.1, forward strand.
ATTGGCCGTATATTTTTTAGTTAAATTGTCAAAATTAGAGTCCAAGAAATAATTAACCTTAGCGCCTTTAATATAAAATCGGAAATTAATGAAAATTGGCATAAATGAGTTGTCTTATTGTGTTGGCGAAGTGCAGAAGCAGATGATACTTACAGAAGCAAATACTGTAAGTATCATCGTTATCCCAACAACCACTTTTGGACATAGATAGGCCTCTAAGAAAGGACATTTTTTCCCCTTAATTGCCGAGTTGGGCAAACGTGTTGGCACTCGCAGAGCGCAGTTTTCCTCGCCCTGTGCATTCTAGCTGCACTGCTTCGTAAGGGTATACCGCCATCTGTCGGTTCTGGTACTTTAGTCGCCTCAACGATACCTGGTGCAGTAGGAGGTACTATTCTACTCTACCGGAAAATGTGGCTTTTTTACAATAATAGTGTTGATAGAACTACCTATCAACATAGCCCAGCAGAATAGTAAATTGAAGGGGCAATGAAGCAAGTTAAAGTGGTAATGAGCTGGACGCACAGCACTTCTAACCATCAGCCGATGGAACCATAAGGCTCTAGAATGGATACGAGGACTATATGCTGTATGCTTTATAAATGGAAATGACTATTTTTGAACTAGTAAAGCTTACACATGAACCTTAGTAATCCTTAAAAATATCGCACTGGACGCGATATAAAAAGAAAACCACGGGACGATAACGCTAGTAGGTAGCTAGTCATTTCAAACTCCAATAGTTTTCCATTAACAACATCCTGTCACGGAAGTGTTGGATGTCATCATTGGTCAGCAAATGTCTATCGAATCATATTACAACGCCAACTGAACACTACATTTCCCAACTGTGTATACATGTGTCACCGTTCTGGCGGTTTTAGTTCCATTTATAATAGCATTCCGTCCGCGACATTGCTCACGAGATCTTTACTTTATATCTTATCCATTAGGAACTCTTGTTGATCCAAGAAGTCCAAAAAGATGCCGATTCCTTGGAGAATAATGAAAAGCCAGAAAGCGGGATACCGCGAGAAGATTTTGAGATATAACAAATAAATTCACACAACAATACATTGACCTGAGTCTGATATAAGTCACTTAATGCACTTGTGTTACAGACAACAGAGGAATCAAAATTTATCATAATAGTTAAATACATAAAGCCATGGGACCCGTAAAAAGTAAAGAGTCAAAGATATACAGACAACTTATGTGCTATTCCTATCTAAATAAAAAATCTATCAAGAATGTTGAGCTGATTTGGACATGTAAGAAAGATAGTTGAAAGTAGAATGACTGCACAAATATGTAGAACATAAATGGAAAAGCTGGTGTAGGACGACCTACGCTAACATATCTTAACCAGGTAGAAGAGGTATCTAAGAACCTGGCCCATCTTTAATACCTCTCAGAAGTACCAAGAATAAACAAGCGTGTATGAAAGGACTAATGCAAGTACAGGAAGCGACAGAAGTATGCCAAGATCATAGCAAGTGGAGATCGATAGTCTTTGCCTACCCCGATGGGACACAGGCGGTCAGCTGTTCCGGCTTGAAAGAGTAACAAATATCCATCTATCTATTTATACAAACATTCGCGTTTATGATTTTACTAAAATAAGGAACAAGCATCAGCGTAATATCAAACGTCACCGCAGCCTACAGACGCCCGTGTCCTCACAATGATATCACCACCGTATCATAAACCTTGTCACCTAAAATCTAAGTCGAAATATCTTCACTTAAGAAGGCTTTATTATCATCATGGACACTTTTAAATCGTAAACAATCAATAGATATTAGACTATAATTATAGATTTTTTCTATAATATTCATTTGCTCATTATAATTGATTATTCAAATGATCGATGATCCTGATGATCTGATAAGTTAAGTGTCATTTTAACAAATAGGTCATTGAGAGGCTTTAAACTTTTAATTGTAATTGCGGGTATTCTATAAAAATAAGCTGGGCCTGCGGATTCACACGCGTTAATCTGAGGAACAAAATTGCCTATGTTACTTGTTATAACAACTATCTGCTTGTAAAGTCGCGTTAAAATCAGCCCAGCTGTTTGAAAGATATCAAGTAGACTGTCTGTCTGACAGTCAGGAAAAAAAATATATTTAACCTCGGTACTAAATACTATCATATGTATTGAAAGTGGAATACTGTAAATTTAGAATTAAAAACAGATACTTCATTTTAAGAATATGTATAGATTACCCAGTAATTTCACTGCCACTCTCACTCTTTAAGCCGGAAAACATAAATTGAAGCACGGTTTGGCGCAGAAATAGGTTATAATAATAATTTATAATTAACGTATTTCATACATTGACCTGACTACAAGGAAAGCAGCTTAAAGCACTTGTGTTATAATTATCAGAAAACAAGATAATTAGATACAATTGTAACATGTATTTATAACAACCAAACACCGAACTAACTGAAATGTTCGTTACATAAAAGTTAGTCCTTTAGAGGATCGAACCCACGCATAAGATAGGGACACACGTCCGTCAATATAGACCCAAGAAGACGATATTTGTTTAATGTCTCCCTTAGATAGACTACGAGTAGTTTTCCATTATCAGTTACACCTGGAACATCATCCCGACCTTGTTTGACGCGGAAGTGTCGGATTTCGTCGTCGGCCAGGAATCGCGCGTGAGCGCACATGTGTGCGTGTCGCATGCGTTTGGCAAGATGGAGGACAGAGGACAAGGTGTGTTGGGAGACAAGATTACCTATATATCCTCGTACTAAACATACTTTATAATAAACTTTAAAACTGTTATTATATATTTTAAAGTGGTGTGTTCTAAGTACGTTAAATAACTAAGAATTAATGTTGGAAGCAAAGAATGTAATTATCGTTGCAAATGTAATTTATTTTATTACACCTGGTCGACATACAAGCATACGGTCCGCGTGGTATTAAGCACCACTGTAGCTTATATACACTTGTAATATCCCAACTATGACACTAACGCGTTGCCAACGCGTTGCCAACGCGTTGTCACTTGAGTATATTATGTCACATTACCCAGTAATTTCACTGCCTCTCTTACCTTTAAACCAGAACACAGCTATGCGAACACTGCTGTTTGGGGGTAGAAAAAGGTAAGAATGAGGTACTAATGCAGACGACCTTTGTATGAGGTCTACCTCATGTAAATATGGATGTATTTTACTTTTACACTTACAGAACAACTTAACAGATCTAGGTGAAATATGGCATCGACATCGATTTTGAATAGGTTGGCTTTTCTGATTACTCTATAAGAAAATGCACTGTTTAGGCTATTAGTTGCGGTACCTAAGTCACTTCTTACCGGTTTAGAACCACAAGAAACAATTCAAGCAATTTCAGTTATTGTACATTTTAAGTTTATTATTGTTAAGTACAGCGAATGATTTAAAAACACAAGCCGACTGCTAGAACCATAGCAGCTTCGCAAAACATTAATTTGAAAGTCGGATCAGCTCATCACAATTCAATGAGTCGGGTTTCATCCCGTAATCGATTCCTGCCGCTCAAATTGGGTCGGCCGCTGTCCTCGATTCGTGATACGTCGATCGATCAATCGGTGGCCACATTAATCGGATAGAGCGGAGAAATCGACACGATTAAATCTGTGTGAGTAATTATCGACAGAGTTGGTCAGCTTCGCACGGGTGCGGTGAGGATTAAAATGGTTATTATAGGCTGTACCTTATTTTACGTAGGGTACCGGTAGAGTAGAATAATACCATCCTCTATACCAATATACATCAGAGGTAACTGAGGTAACCGAGGTACCGGATCCGACATATAGCGGTATATCCACCCATAACAGTGTAGCTTAAGTACAACAAGGCGGAATGGGCATCAATATTCCCATCGCGAAGTTTCGTTTTGCAGTTGCCACCACACTTGTCCAGCGTGGCAAATATGAGCGAATTGGCCTATATCCAGCAGTGGATGTTGTATAGTTACTATGATGATGACGATGATGATGATTACAAAGAGATGGGTATGTACCATGGATTTCTTGAAGACCTTTTTAAGGTGTACAATATTATTTTGTAATGCAATCACGTATTGATGACGTCACAAACAGTATCCACATCCGTTGCGTTATTTCAAAGATCTTAGCGTACATAGGGCACAACAGACTGCGGTAAGTGACTTAGTTTTATACGAGTACGTAGTGAAGGGGCAAACAGGCAAGTGGGTCATCTGGGTGAGGTGGTCAGTAATGTGCGTTGTTTATGGTGACCTGCTACATCAGAGAAATCTCAGGGACGCTGCAAATTTTAATTAGATTCCAAATCTAAACAGAGTATTGCATCATCAATATAAAATGTCGCATAAACGGAAAAAGATTTATTTTTATGAGTTTCCGTTGCTTAAACTACAGACATATAAATATATATAAATTTGTTCCTCTTTAAAAGTTCTAAAAAAATAGTACATGATAGCATATGTCTATCTTCTAAGATTGGCTTACTATATCCTTTTTTATTGTATTCAAATTTGATCGAAATAGACAATGTATTGCAAATTCCATCATTCTAACAGCCTTTTAAAGTCCACTGTTGAACAATAGGCTTCTACAAGAAAGAGGTTTTTTGCCCATAACTGCTGCGCTGAACAAGCGTGTTGGCAATCGCAGAGCGCAGCTTTCGCGACGCGGATGCTGCTGCCCATCATCACCCTGAGCATTTGAGATGCACTGTTTTGGTTGAATATACCGCCATCTGTCGGTTCTGGCAGGTACTATTCTACTCCGCCGGTACCTCACGGTATTGCGAATTGATCAATTTGATATTAATCTTTATACAAATAATTACTTATCCTTATTCACAAGTATTTAATTTAGAATAACATTGCCCTCGACAAATTCATATTAATAAACATCTTAGGAGATATGATAATTTTAAAATAACTTTGCACCAAAACCACGCATAACGTGCGTGGCGATCGAAGGGCAGTGACGCGACATATCGGTTAAGTTTAATAAAAAAAAATAGATCAAGAAGCACTAAAGGAGCCTAACGCGTTCCCTTTTTTCAGGTTTTTTCACGCAGGTTCATTACACGATCTACCAGCAAAGAGCCTGCAAGAAAAACTGATGGTGACGAAGACCCGTGTCACCATGGTTTGGTTGACGGACCCACCATCAGCAACGATGTTTTGTCTAAACCATATTTTTGTAGTTTAGAGAGGCCTGAAAATAGAATACTACATAATAACAGAAGATTAATATCGCACAGCGCGTTCCAGTTCAAAGATCTGTCAAAAGATCGAGGACAATAAAATTTAACGATTCCAATACAAACTGCGTTTGAACTGGGGCAACACAATAAATAAGTTATGATCGCCGACTGCTGATCTGTCTTGGCAATTGATTAAGCGCCTGCCTTGTTCTCTGCGGAATTATATTACTATTATATTATAAAAGCAAGAGTTTGTATGGATGTTTTTTTTTATATTATGAAGTCAGCCAACAAAAACATACGGTCCGCTTGATGGTAAACGTGCCCGCATTCTTTACACGCTAACGAACAACTACAATGTCAAATTTACCCAGAAATTTCACTACCTCTCTCACCCTTCAAACCCGAACAGAGCAATGCGAGCACTGCTATTTGGCGGTAGAAATTGGTGACAGTGCGGTATCAAAGTAGATGACCTTTGTAAGAAGTCTACTTCATGAAAATATAAATGTATTTTACTCTTTCACGCCAGAACAACCGAACAGATCTAAGTGAAATGTGGCACGGACATCGATTTTGAATAGGTTGGCTTTAGAAACTATATATCCCAAAAACACGTCCACGTGGAATAGATTTAGCTTTTCTTTTTCTTTAAGACAATATATGAATATTGTATCCCAAAACGCTATAAACAATTAGAATATTTTTTACTTCACGTCAATAAGCAAAACAGACGCTCGTTATAATTATCACAAGGTATCGTCGATGATACTTCAAGACCGCGTATGTAACTTAAGTTAATAGGGTCCATTTTCCATCTTTTCTAATTGAATTTTTTAACTTTATTTGCATCTGCTACTTACGCGGTATTGCACTGTCATCGACGATATATTACGTCACATCACCCAATAATTTCGCGGCCTCTCTCAACCTTCAACCTGATTAGAGGAATGCAAATACTGCTATTTGGCGGTGGAAATAGGAGAAAGGGGTGCAAGCAGGCGATCTTTGTCTTAGGTCTACCTAATATCTAACAAGACAATATCGCTACGAGTTCCACTTACACTCCGATCGTTATCCAGTGAGTGCATTACATAAATTCCATGTAGCGAGATCTGGCCTCACTGCTGTCAGATCTAAACAAGACACGGTAGAAAACATACGGACCTATTGTTCCGTCTGCAGCCGCGACATGTTCCCACCATTGTCGGACGTATGCCGGGTGTTGCTTTACTTACATGTATCAGAGATTAACGCTTAATTGGAATAACTAAGCCAATTGTAAGGCTGTTCTGTACGGCATCGGGCATGAAAAAAGAAAAATAAATACCGACTAGGATTGAACTACTGTGACATCAATTCCAGCTTCACCACAGGTCTACTCTCAATCACCCTATGAGGTATTATAGCGTACAGCGCGAATGCCCACAGGGTAGGGGTCTAAGCGATAATTCATAGGCGCCTAATCGACCAAATGTAATAAAGTTCTAACTTCTAATAACACAGAAAATAACAAGACTCTTACGGAATATCCGGTTACAAAATAAAAACAACAAATTTGATGACAAACCTAATCTGAATTTAATTACAAAAAGGCGGTCTTTAACACAATGAGAGTTACTTTTAAACATTCTCCAACATTAAAAGTAAATAATTTCCCCAAAACAAATTATTATTTCTAATACTTAATCTAGACAAATAAACAGATACATAAAATTGAAATTCCTGCACTTTTAGTATGTGATAAGGTCAGAATTATCTAGTTATATTAATTGTTAGATTCATATCAGACGCATAAGTGGTGTAACATGTGTTAAATAGGTTTGACACTAACAACACTTAAGAATGCGATAATGTTGTATTAAGAGGCGCCATTGGAACCTCTCAAGAGAACCTCCTAAGGGAAATATGTAAATAATAAAATAAATCAGGAGTCAAAATTATGGTTGTTTCAAATTAAAACTGCAAAGTTGTTGGTGTTTCAAATTTGTCTCTCTTCTACAGAACTTATTGAAGTCACTAAACCCAAGTCCTTCATATATATATAAGCTGAAATTTATTTTACTCTCCCCCACATCCATCTATTTGGTTGCATTTCAAGTCCATATCACATCGTGGCGGATATATCATGAATTTTCAGTAATCCCGTATTGAACGCACACATGTTTTTGTCAGTTCTATTTCTGTTTCATTTTATCATGTTCAAGACGACCCACTGGTCTCAAACGTGGAATCTTAATTAGTTAAGTCATCCGGAAGATATTTGTTTAGAGTTCGAGAGATTCCTATTTGAGGGTAGAGTAGGCGCAATGCGTTGCGACATAGGTATCAGCAGAAATGGTGCCACCTACATACAAATCTTGATAAAACACGGAAACATTTCGGAAGCCATTGTCATTCTTGTAACATCGTTACGAATTTGTTAACTGGTTATGATAAAAAATATGTACATAATGCGAGCGATTAGGAAAGCGTCTCCTTTATCTATGTTAATGTGTGCGACTATAGACAATTCGTACAATTACTTTTTTTTTAATCTGATTTTGTTTTTTTTTGTTTATATTGGACCAGGTCGACAAGCAATAAGTCATCCCAGTAATGTCACTGCCCTTCAAATCGAAACACAGCTATGCGAACACTGCTATTTAGCGGTAGAAATAGGTGAGAGGGAATGACCAATGCAGACTTCATGTAAAATGTAAAGGTATGAAAATATTAGATTTGTATCGCACAAAATCCACAAGAGTTTTATATTTGACCGCGTGCTCTCAATACAAACAGTCTATTTATGTGCTATCAGACGTTATCTCGTATTTGCTCGCCCAAGGGCTGACTATTTATAACGCGTGACTCAGCAAAAGCAAGTCTTATTTAAAAACAAACACGTTTCAACATTTCCTACTAATATCATAAGCGATACATTTTATGGGAACGTATGTATTTTATGGATAGATTTAGATGACACGGTGTAGTTCTTCTCTCTGTAACAAGTGAAGTACAAGGCAGTTGAGGTACTGGGACCGATAGAAGGCTTTATATTCATCCGAAGCAGCGCAGGTCAAAAATACAAGACGTTGGGAATGGGCATGTGATATATTCTGTGATCGCTATTATGCCCGCCCTGCGCGGCAATTAATGTGCCAAAGTCGAACAAAAAATATAAAAAGTTAAATAAACAGTTCAGGGCGCAAACAACACGTATCGTTACTTTGGGCAAATCGATAAAAAAATATAGCCTATATACATTACGCCTGTGTCCCATTGGGGTAGGTAGAGACTATGATCTTCACATTGCTACGATCTTGGCATACCCCTCTCACTTCCCTTACTCGCATTAATCCTGTCATACACGCTCGTATATTCTTGTTACTTCTATCTTGGCCCTTTTTAAATACCTCCTCCCGGTTAAGGTATTTTCGCCTAGGTCCTATCTAACTCTTCCATTCACTTCCATTCTGTATATTTGTCCAAACCATTTCGACATTTATTTTTCTATTGTCGTCACATCATCCTTCACACCACATTGATCTCTTAAATTTTGCGTTAATGATAGAATAATGATAATAAACTTGTAAATGTTACTAAGTATCGAGGTTAACGTCACACGAGTCAGATAGCTGCCATTCCATTGACATAAAATCTCGAGTTAACGGTATATACATTACGCGAGCAATCAGAGTAAACCTGCAAGGAATGCTTGTGGGCACAGTGCATTCTCGAGTGTTAAGGTCAAACGCTGATTAAAGGCCGTGTTTGACGTCAGGGGGCACTTTAACGCATTGATTTTTTTTCTTTCTAGAACAATCTAGATTTATTAATCAGGGGCTGTACAATACAACGTATATCGCATTAATAAAAAGGTCTTAATTTCACTTTTTGTTATTGTATATTGAGCTGTTTTGTTTACATCTTTACTTAAGTGGTATTGAACTCTCAGATGAAATGTTATTGATACTGGGTATCCATATTACTCTATTAAATGGAAGCTTTATAACTAGGTCGACGAACATGCACGCTGTCCACCTAATAGTAAGCGTCGTCGCAGCCTACAGACGCTCGTAATATCACAAGGATATCACCAGCGAGTTGCCAACCTTGTGACTTGAAAATATTATGACAGCAGCAATTTCACTGCCTGTCTCACCCTTCAAAATCATGGTCTCATTCCTGTGTTCCAGCATAGGTATGAGGAATAAGAACAGTGATGTGAACAAATATATACCAGATAAATTTACACGTGACATTTTTTAAAATTAGAGTAAGATAGACTTGAAGTAACTAACACTTACGATTATTTTGGAAACTAAAATTAACTAATTATGTCTGAAAACAATCTAAGATTAAATCTCTGCACGAATGATTTGTTATTTAATAACAATTATTTATTGTCTCAGTACAGAAGAATGTATCCCTAACTCCCGAAATTGAAAAACCTGTACGTCAGGAGCTAACTAATTCCTGAGCCAACAACAACAGTAAAGAGTGATTGATAAACGACCTAGGCGAACATATCTTACCAGGTAGAAGAGGTATTAAAGAAGGGCCAGGTCAGAAGTACCAAGAATGAACGAGCGTGTATGTTTACTAATGCGAGTAAGGGAAGCGAGAGAGGTTTGCCAAGATCGTAACAAATGTAGATCCATAGTCTCTGCCCACCCTATAGGACACAGGCGTTAAGTATGTATGTATACTATAATCTTTATTTTTGACTTGTCGCCCGCAGTCTTCAATTTATTCCGCTTTAAATATAAAAAGATAAACTGACTGACTGACGTATTAACGCAGGGCCTGAACTTTAAGGCTACGGAACTGGAAATTTTCCACTAGGGTTCCTTTTATATCGTAGGGGAGAAGAAAAGATATTTTATCATCCTCATATAGAGGGTAAAACGGGAGGTGCAAATTTAGTATGATACTACGTATTGTGATTTGCATTCAAATTGTATATGCTAAACCGCATCTAACTAGAACTTAAGACATTCGGATACAATTCATTATCGCAAATAAAGAATTATTTTTATTATTATTATCACTAAGCCGTTTTCGAATTGATTCAGTATGAAGGTTCTTTATTAAAAGACATGAAACACGTGTAAAATATTTCGAAGATCATCCCTTTTATACCCAAAATTTAATCCCCAAAGTTAGTATGAACATGTTCTAGAATATGACGCGTGAGAAACGCAGGGCGTGCTAGTTTAAAATATAATCATACATAAAGAACAAGCAAAACAGTATAAGTTGTGAGATTCTGAACCAAAAACGATACAAACAAACAACGCGTCAGAATCCACGCTGCAGTAAATAAAAGAATTAGTGGCTTAAAAATATAATATTTAATATGTATGTACCTTATATAATGAATGTTTACGGAAACTTTGTGAACTTGTCATTGAATACGTATTACATAGTTACATACATGTCTCGTAAAGAAGGTCGCCCGGCGGGCGTCAACTGGAATTCTCCATTTTTACTCGCATTTTATGACAGTCGGGACAACGCGGTTCAATTTTCATATTGGAACTAGCTAACTCGACAGACGTAGTAGCATTGTCTTTACTATATTTGTTGGTTTATCATAAAATAATATAGCGAGTATAAATTGAGAAATTTTTTTTTCTCCAGTTGTATCAAATTGTAGAGAAAGCAAACATTTATTAAAATCGGTTCAGTAGTATAGAAATTCATCAAGCACAAACGCGACACAAAATGTTGCATAGCGATTTATTGATCTAGAATATCAACTATGCTTTCAACTGCAAAATAGTAAACGTATATAGTATGCAACTATGTACGTTTGTACCAAATTATAAATAAATATATAATTATAAATAAATATTAATTATAATTATAAATATATACATTTTACTGTCGATTAGCTGACAATTTATTGTAATTAATTTGATTGTAAATTAAATTATTTAAATATCAATAAAAAATAAAAGATGATATTAGATAAGCTGTCTGGTATTAAGTTATTATTATATTCTCTAAATTAACCATGTACATGTGACAAGCAATAAATAAATTTGAATTAAACAAATGCTAGTAAGGGCATCGAGAGAGGTATGCTAAGATCGGTGCAATAGGAGATCCATAGTTTCTGCCTATCTCGAATGAGCACAGGCGTGATAAATGTATGTGTATGTTGAATTTACACAAAAAGTCGTCCGCACTCTCACCTTCTAAATCTAATTCTATCGACAGATAGCGTGTTTCGGTTTGGAGGCAGGACAGGATATGCAGACAGGACCGAACTTTTGCTCAACAACACTACATTTGTACAACTCATTCGGATGTTATAACAGTTTGTGTGATTAGTCTCTTCTGTTAACCGCAGAACTAATTTTAATTAATTTTGATATGTATAAACATAGATGAGTGCGATTGAAAAAAAAATAGGCTTCTCGAAGTACTAATCATGGGGAGACGAAGTCGCAGGCATCAGCCAGTATTTTGATAAATCTAAATGTGGTAAGCTGAGTCCTGGTCATGGCCGCATTTTCAAGTGAATACTTCTGCGCAACTAGTAATACTTTCTGGTATAATCTTCTGTTGTCTATCGATTGGCGCATTCGGTAAGTCGATCAAGGGTGAGTTCGGTCCCCACCCATGACTAATATTGATAAGATGAATACTTCTATTTGTTTTTTGAACGGGATTAGGTAATAATTAGTGGCAATAAATTTTCAATCGCTTAGGGGCTGCTGAACGGTTGACATATATATAGCCTGGAATTTATTCCAGTAAAATGAGTGTTAGAAAGATTTGATTTTCCTTTTGTTTCATAATTCGGATATTTTAAAATATAAACGAGGTTTGGACAGATTTGTCTCAGAATGAGGACATTCTTTTTCTGATATAGGTCATAATTATATTTGTGACTCCTGTGTTGTCTAATCTCCGTAACACAAAGGCCTTAATCGAATCGATATTTTAGCGTCTGGCCAAGGTATGACATCTTTACAATTAACAAATAAAAGACTATAAAAAACAATTCAGTGTCAAATTTCCCGGGGACGCTGAAATCTACACTGAGTCATTCAGCGTTAGGATAATGAAAAAATAAAGAAAGAAACATTTGTTTCTGACTTCTAATACGGAATCAAAAAAGCTGTACCTACAATGGTTCTTGACTAAACAAATTTTATTTTAAGATGGCGTATAATACACTGTTCGAATCGATGCGACCAATCTCAGTGCCACATCTAAGTAGCAACAAGATTACGGAGAACAAAAGTTTCCGCGATCCAGTCTCCGATCATTGTCAAGTGGCTATGACCTCTCGTAGACTTGATAAAATCGAGAGCTCTTGGAGATAGCATTATATTTAGATAACAAAGTCGTTTGGTTATTAAAAAATATGATTTGGAGGTTTTTCTAGATTAAAACCTCGTTGGTTTTCTGTAAAAAACTAATGAGTATATGGCCCGTTTTTTATATGGATCTGCGTGTTGCAAAACCTTTGGAAACCTCTTTTATACACCTACCTTTTTTACATAGAAAAAACTGGTGTCACGTTGTCTGTCCGGAATAAATTTCCATAACTACTGAAACGACTTAAGACAAATTTTGCTCAGTGTATGCAGTTTGGCAAAATTTCAGACATTGCATAGTTTACTTAATTTAGTGATTTTTTTTATATTTGCCTATTGTTTATTATTTGCCAATTTGTTTATTAAATGATAAAGAGTTATAATTTTCTATGTGTCCTATAAGTAACAGATGGCGGTGTGAGGAAATAAAATAAGTATCCAATACTAATAATAATAATTAACTCATTGTTACGGGATCAACAGGATACAGTTTTACTGTGTACTTGGACGATGCCGGGGTAGGCGGTATATAATTCTGAGTTCGATTCCCACCCAGAGCAAATATTTATATGATGATATTCATGTTTTTTCTGTCTGGGTGTTAAATATATGTATTGAAGTAGTATATTTATGATTTCTCTGCCTTCTGGCGTCCGTAACACAAGTGCTTTAAGCGACTTACCATAGAGTCAGGTATGAGATGATATGGTAATTTATTATTTATTTTTAATGCTGTGCATTCTATTTAACATTTTTTTTAATAGATCTGGTCGACAAACAGTAACCAGTTCGCGTCACTGCAGCCTATAGATGCTCGTACTATTACTAGGATATCACTAGCGCGTTGCCAAGTTTGTGACTTGAAGATATTGTGTCATTTTAACCTCCAAACCGGAACACAGCAATGCGAACACTGCTATTTGGCATGAGAAATAGGTGATAGAGAGGTACCAATGCAGACGACAGATTATGAAATCTACCTAATGTCGATATTTCAATTACCTTTCGTCGTTTCGGCCGTCGTTCTCAAGCGTGACAGATGTAATGTCAGAATGTGTGACGTATTTAATTCTATAAATACTTCAACAGGTTTCAAATTTAAATATTAAATGTTCGAATTTTCATCCAAAAAGGTGCCAATTTGTTTTGTGATCTGGCAACGCTGACACATTGTTGCAGCTTCAAAGGCAAGTGCACATAACATTGTGTTGTTTAGATTGCCTGTATATATTATTATTATTACTATGAAGTAGACCGGTGGAATAAAATAGCACTTCCCCATTTGCCGGGTATCGTAAGAGGCGACGAAGGTACTAGAACCGACAAATGGCGGTATTAATCCAAAACAGTGTGGCTCAAATGCAGAGGAGTGGGGATGGGCAGCAGCATTCCCGTCGGGAAAGTGTGTTCTGCGATTGCCAGCACGCTTGACCAGCGCGGCAAGAATGGGCAAAATTCAAAATTTTTGCGTAGGCCTATGTCCGTCCAGCAATGGTTTTATCTAAATCAAAACATATCAAACTACCTCACTACCCCAATCAACTCAATCTCAATACAACGATGATCAGGCAGTCTAAAAATAGACAAATCGCTGGATGGAACCTTAAAACTTAGTTTACTAATTCATTACGTCATTACCTAATCTGCCACATAAATAAAGTGATGGACAGACAAAGGCACCGTGACAAACCAATTGTTTTAAACGAAGCAATTGCAAATATGTACGTCAAAAATTCCCACTTAGGCATCACAAGCGATATAACGAACTAACACAATTCGTAAATACCCTTAATACATCCTCTTAATCATAAATACAGTGACCTACTTTGTCCATTCCAGGACACCTGTCCTTGTCCACTATCTGCTCCAGATAAGTCCCCCCTCCCTTTCCTCCCTCTCGCCGCAGGCACGTGCGCAAATCGTGAACAACGTGCGTCGCTAACAGTAAGCGACAACATCATTACAAGTTAGCACCTGAGACGAGCCTATGGCTGGGGCCACAACAAAAATTCGCCGCAGAATATCGCTAATTAATTACCGGCCAAATAATCGGTCTAATTCAATTAGGGGCCCGGAGAGCCGTGACAAATAGATGAGGGAAGATGGGTGAGGAAAATCATCACCATCATATCAGCCATTAGAAGTCCAGTGCTGGACATAGGCCTCCCCAAGAAAGGGGGAATTTCGCCCATACTTGCCGCGCTGGGCGAGCGTTTTGTCAATCGCACAGCGCGGCTTTCGCGGTGGGGATGCTGCTGCCCATCCCCGCCCTGTGGATCTGTCGATTCTGGTACCTTAATCGCCTCTTACAATACCTGATACAGAGGGAGGTACTGTTCTACTCTTCCGTTACCTCGTGGCATAGGTGAGGAAAACAATGTAATATTATTCTTAGTGATTATATAACGCGACAGCGCGTGAGTTTGAATGTATGTTTGTAACTCTTTCCCGCTTAAACGGCTAATTAGAATCTAAGGAAATTCAGCACTGGGAAAAATTAATGGTTTGGAGTAAAGTATTACATATCCCGAAAAAAAATGTTCTCGTAGGATAGATATTTTTATAATATAAAGTAAAGATTAAGTTCAAAGTTGACTTTTAAAATTCGACAGATTCTCGAGATTTGCGCTTAGCAACATTTATTTTAAGAGTACTTTGGTCAAAGCAAACAAAGAGAGGTCATGCAATGTTATTTCCAACTCTATATATATATAAATAAAATGTTTACACAATTACTTTACACTATTAAATTACACTGTCATGCAACTATATAAAAAATCAAGAAGATGATGTGATATTACGAGCGTGTAGGCTGCGGCAACGCTTACTATCACGCGGACTGTATGCTTGTTTGTCGATCTGGTCTAATAAGCTTATCATACTCCTTCGAAACGGCTTGACCGGTTCTTATGAAATTTTATATGCATGTACTGTAGGTCTGAGAATCTATTTTTCATACTCCAAGTGATTATCCAAGCCTAACGTTTTTTTTTTATTGTTTGGACAAACATTTATTCTTTTTTTATAATGTTGCATTAAAAATATATACAACCCCAAATTTTCACCCTTCTGTAACCAACCCGTATTTTTTCAGTCATTTTAGTAATTTCAAATAATTGAATCGGCAAAACAACGTTTGCCGGAACACCTAGTAATAAATAAAAAATAATCTATACACTGAAGTAACCATTCCTCTTGTGGTTCCAATGGAACGATTACAAGCATCGAGGTCAAATCAGTTGAGCATTGATTAGTTGATTCATGAATTAAACGACTCGGAAATAAGTGCCGGTATACTGCTAACATAACGAGGACGCGCGTCCAGTTTTTGAGACCGATCTTAGCGTCCCGTATCCTTACTAATAATTTAAATACAAAATTAAGTTTGTTTGTTACCTACCTCTACAGGCTTTATTCACTCGAATACGAGGGACATAGGCTACCTGTCACCCCGAATAAAGACCACAACCTACTCCGTAAATTGTGATACATATTTACAATTTTAGTACTACAAAAAGTCAATAGATGGCGCTGATCGAATTTAAAACGCGCTATAAGTTAAAAGGTAATCTAAATAGCATATTCCGATCAGATTCCAAAATTTTCGATCTAAACTTACTAATATTATAAATATTAGTGAGTTTGTTTGCTATTTCTTCACGCTTTATATACTCAACCAATCTTCTTGAAATTTTAATAGATAGTTGTATGACAACGCAAGTTAAAAGTGTAGTGATTGTAAAAACATTAAATTTAAGAACATACACTCGTAATTGTATGTAACAAACGCCGTGTGGTACCGGCACAGCAAAAAAATACCTCCCTCTTTACCAGGTTTCGTAAGAGGCAACTAAGGTAATTTCCTGTCACTATAATTACTGATCGAACCCTGCCTCTCCCACACTTTAAACCGAAACAGAGCAATGCGAACACTGCTATTTGCCGTTAGAAATAGGTAAGAGTGAGTTATCAATGCAGACGACCTTCGCATGAGGTCTTCACTTCTGTAACCGACACAACTCAAAATATCGCAATCTATCCAAAACTCTAACAGCGAGTCATTGAGTTCAAAATTGGTTAGTGAAATTAACACAGTTTCGTATAGATAGATATGCCTTATAAACATGCAAATACTAATTAAATACATTGTATTGCAATGGGGGCTTATCCCCCCATCAATTAATGGGTAGTCTCATTGTACAAAACTATTACTTCCAAGTAACCTATTGACCGAGAAAAATAAAAGCTGAAAATCTTAGTATCTACATTATTTCTATAGACATAATACAATTTTTTATAGGAGATTTTTTAAAATATTTTTAAGTCAAACAAGCATACGAAAAGCGTAGGTAAGTGACCACAGCCTAGACACTCGTGTCATCACAAAGATATCACAGATGTCTTCACACCTGTAAACTGAAGATACTTTGTCATTTACCCAGTAATTTCACATGTTTCAACCGGAACACATCAATGCGAACACTGCTATCTGGCGGTAGAAATAGGTAAGAGTGAGGTACCAATGTTAACGACCTTTGTAGGAGGTCTATCTCGTGTTAAGGTCACTTATCTCAAACATTAATCTGACTCCGATTTAAGTAGCATAAACCACCCGCTAGAAGCCCGAGAGAAATCGATTATTTTCTGGGAGAAATTACCTTATTGAATTCAGTATTGTTCTATGCATGAAAACTTTAACATTACATAAACAATTTATAAAATACATAATACAGGAATTACAAATATAACACTTAAATATACACATTTATATATATAACATCCAGACACAGAGCAAACACGAATAATCATTACACATCGGACAAGATGAAGTGGATGGTGATCTTATTTTTTGAGCCA
>JACJUM010002477.1:13398482-13420602 GCA_020976665.1 Heortia vitessoides
TGTGTTTGTTATAAGTCTGGGTGATGAATATATGTATTTAAGTATTAACTTTGTTATTCCTCTATTGTCTGATGTCCGTAAAACAAGTGTTTCAGGCGACTTATCACAGAGTCAAGTCAATGTATAAGGTATTGAATTTGTTATTATTTATTTATAGATATATGTTTTAACAATTGGACTAAGTCAACTAATGCAACAAGCTCCAATCGTATATAGACGAATTAACGCAACGAAAGAAACTGAAGACCAAAATGTAAAAACTATTGACGATGGCTGTAGATAGGGCGATGTTATTTTGCAACCAGCACAAACACAATAGGATCTTACTTTTCCCTGTGACGTCACCACACGTGAGTAACCTTCACTCCTAAGCACTATCTGTATGGATTATATTTTTTTGTTTGTTCAGAGTAGCGACAGACGCCAGTCGCGAGGGAGGCCCGGCTGTTACTGGCTATCCTTAGGGACTCAATTGATAGGATAGGTTACAGCGCTTCACTCTAGAATTGGTCGATTAGATATCTGCTAATAATCTTTATAGGGTGAAGCCAGCACAGTTGTATTACCACAGTGTCATACGTGATAAGGAACATTTGAGGTACAGGAACCGACAGATGGCGGTAACATCATATCAGCCACTGTAAATCCACTGCTGGATATAAGCGACTTAAAGGGGGAATTTGCTCATAATTGCCATGCTGGTCAAGCGTGTTGGCAATCGCAAATCGTAGCTATTGCAACGGGGATGCTGCTGCTCATTTCCGTCCTGTACATTTGAGCTACACTGTTTCTGATAGATTCACCGCCATCTGTCGTTTCTGTTACCTCAGTCGCCTCTCACGACACCTGGTACAGAGGGAGGTACCCAACCACAAATATACTACTTAAATACATATATTTAACACGCAGACACAGAAAAACCACAAATATCATCACATAAATATTTGCCCTTGGTGAGAATCGAACCCAGGACCCTTGGCGCACAAGATAGGATCACTACCATCTGCGCCATCGGGCACATCCAAATGTATATAATGACTACATATTCGTATTAATGCCATGTCAGAATTGGCAGTTAGATATGCATTGAAGTAATACATTTGTGATTCCACTGTTGTGTGGCGTCCGTAACACAAGTCCATTAAGCGACTTATCTCGAAGTCAGCACAATATATGGGATGTTAGGTAAATTCAAATCTATAAAGCTCTCACTAGGCGCCAATACGAGCCGACAGCACTACTCGCGGCATTGGTCAATTAGAATCAAATTAATCGTGCGGGCGCCCAGGCCAAGAGCTCACGTAGAGTGGTTACAGTAAAATAACATCTATCGCAAAGGCATAAGGTTGATATCAGGAGTAGCTAGAGCTGCCGACTGGCCTGTACGTATGTTTGATGAGGTTACCCAGATGTGGGAGGTTGGGAGATCCTAACTCATTGCAATGTTAATCTATCGTAGAGTTTTGTTTATTTGTTTGTTTTATAGATTATGTATATTGGGTATTCGCCTTTATTGGCAAACAATCACATCAGCATATAAGTCCTAGGACGTCCACTGCTGGACATAAGCCTCTCCAAGAAAGGAGGTTTTTGGCCCATAATTGCCGCGCTGGGAAAGCGTGTTGGCAATCGCAGCTATCGCGACGGAGATACTGCGGCCCATCCTGTGCCGATAGCACCGCTGGGCTTGCCGGTGCAATATTATAATTATTTGAATCCTCATTTACAATGTATATTCAATCAATTAAGAAAGGGACCGATAAAATAAATGAAAAATTAATTCATACAAAAACAGACACAAATGTCATAGACATCAGAGAACAGATATCCTGGGCGGGGTTCGACCCACGGCCCTTGGCGACCAAGACAGAATAACTACCATTTGCGTCATCAGGACCGACGAATGAATGATTGATGAGTGAGTGACATGTGTGTGTGTATGTGTGTTGGTAAGTACGGCAGTTAATATAGGATCATCATTATCATCATATCAGCCGTTGGAAGTCAGTGCTGGATATAGTTCTTTCCAAGAAAAGAAGAATTTGCCCATAATAATTGCCGCGCTGGGCAAGCGTGTTCAATCGCAGAGAGCAGCATTCGCGACAGGAATGCTGTAGCCCAACCTCGCCCTGTGCATTTGAGGTACTCTTACGGATGAATTTACCGCCATCGGTCGGTTCTGGTCCTTTAGTCGCCTCTTACGACACCTGGTACAGGAGGAGGTACTATTCTACTCTGCCGGCACCTCACGGCCTTAATATAGGATGCTATAACTTAATGTAAGATAATAAGTATCTACACATCGCGTCTTTAATAATACACATAATTTTTTATGTAAATTATTGTAACACGCACCAGAGATCTCTCAACAAACTGTGATATGGTTTGGCAGATGGTTTGATGGCACTTTGATCAGCACCACGAGGTCCTTATGATGTGGTTAAGCTATTGGGTTAGGTGACGATTAATGTTGGTTATCACAAGCTATTCGCTTTTTCGGTAGCCTCATTTCCTGCCTTTAAGAACTACTTAAATCTTTTTTTTCTATTAGCCAAGTCCACATACAAACCGCTGGACAGCAACCGTCATCGCAGCCTATAGCCGCATGTAATATCAATTTAAATGGATATGTATAGCAAGATTGCCGTAAGGTACCGGCAGAGTAGAATAGTACCTTCCCTTGTACGAGGTGTCGTAAAAGGCGACTAAGGTACCAGAATCGACAGATGGCGGTATATCCAAGAAAAAAAGTCAGCTTAAATGTCCAGGGCGGGGATGGGCAGCAGCTTCCTCGTCGTAAAAGTCAACACGCTTGCCCAGCGCAGCAATTATGGGCAACATATTTCCTTTCTTGGGGAGGTCTATGTCCAACAGTGGACTTTTAATGGCTGGTATGATGATGATAGCAAGATTCTTGAAACAGGAACCGAATTTGAAAATTCAATTCCCATATTAGCCATTTATTTTTGTTTCAATGTTCACATTGCTTTAGTTTTAGCTATGGGAGAATTAGTAAAAACTAATAATAAGGAGAAAAGACCTCATACAAAAGTCGCCTAGATTGCAGTGTTTGCATTGCTTTCCATCCAGCTCGAAGGGTAAGACTGGCAGTGAAATTACTGGATAATGTGACAACATCCTCAAGTCGCAAGGTTGCGGACGCGCTGGCGATATCCCAGTAATATCACGGGCTATATAAGCTTCTATCACGCGAACTGTTAGTCGACCCAAACAAATAAATACTAACAGACGTACATACAAATTAATTATAGCCATAAACGACGTATTGTATTGAATAACTACATCGTACTAAATACATTCGAAAATACTAATACTAAATATATATCAACCTTGAATACCTATCTCAACCTACATAATATAAGACTTACGCATATATATGTCCAGAGAAGTGTCTCCTTTGTAGATAGCAACAGCGCACGCGACAAAACAAATATCATTGTAAACACTAAAGTAAGAAACCAAACACTAGTTTGCGCGATGTTAATAGTCCGCTTTGAAGAATTGTAAGACTATTTACTAAGAAAATATTATGAATGTGTAAGTAACACTGGTGCGTTACGATTATTTAAATCATTTAATTAAAATAATATAGTCTATGTTAGTGGGTGTAGATGTAGATTTCTAGAGTAGAAACTATTTTTAGAATCATTCACATGAGGCAGACCTGTTACGAATGTCGTCTGCATTGGTACCTCACTCTCACCTATTTCTACCGCCCAATAGCAGTCAACTCATCGCATTGCTGTGTTTCGATCTGAAGGGTGAGATACAGTGAAATTACTGGGTAATTATGACATAGTATCTTTAGTTCTCAGGGTTGTTGACTCACAGGTGATATCCTTGTGATGACACTAGCGTGTATAGGCTACGGTCATGTTTACCATCAAGCGGACCGTATACTTGTTTGCTGACCTTTTTATTAAAAAATAACATTGTTTAGTAATTTTTAAGTTAAATAGTAACAAACAAATCTATCCTCTTGATAATGTCAATATAAAAACTAGGGTTTCTTATTTTCGGACGAACTTAACGCTGGACTACACACACGTTAATTCCAGCACCATCGGAGGGATAGGCGAGGTTGTTTTTTTTTAGAACGAAGTAAGGTTCGGAGCGCGCCTTAGAGCTTATTTTAACTAATTTAGCTGTTATGATGATCAAATATCAGTTGAATTGTAACCATTTGATATGAGGTTATATAAAATAGAAGGTATTTAGTTTTTGTTTCGTTATCTTTAACGTTTAAGAACGCCTGATCTAACATAGAAGCGACCAAATCAAATGGCGCATATTCCACACAATTATATGTCAAGGGGACACTGAGCTCGATTTTATAAATAGCTAGACATTATTTATATTGGATTTACATTATATATAAATATATACAGAGCTACTGTATATGTATGTATACTTATTGTAATTAGTGGGATCACCTACACAATGTTTAGAGATAACATGGCTTTGTTATATCTGTAAACAATAAGAAATGTTGACACAATTCGTTGCATAACATTATTTTCTAAAAAAAATAAGCTTAACACATTTGTTATGTAACAAGAACCAGATTCAAGATGGCGGCTTTTACATCACCAAAACGCAAAGTTGACAGACCCAATGGCATATAGTGTTGTTTTTATTTTGTTCATGATCTATCATCATTTTGACAAATATTTATATGATGTGTTTGTGCTGTGTCTCTGTGTTAGAATATATATTTAAGTGTTATATTTGTGATTTCTCTGTTGTCTGATGTCCGTAACACGCATGCTTTAAGCGAGTATCACATAGTCAAGCATTATACTAGAGGGGAGGTCCGGGTGGACCGTGCCCACTCCAGTCTAGTACCCACCCCAAGATGTACGACCAAGACTACGCACTCGAACCAATGGAGTCAAGACAATGTACGAGATGTGATTTGAAATATAAGGATTAAGATGCGACATGAATGCCAAACTTTTTCAAGTTTAAAGAAATCGATGAAGAAGAAATAGTTGCTCATTTCTTTTTTCTTACGAGTATATACATTGAAAAAGGCTGTGTATTAAAAAAGATAAATACAATTTGAAGATATGATGATTTGATAGAGACAATTTGAATTCTTTCTGGTAAATATGTTCATATAGCGATCAATATATTAATAATATTTTGTATCTATAGATTAGGATATAGGACAGTCATTTACATTCTCAAAGGATATCTCCAATCTCGCTTTTCAAAATAGGAAACTATGTAGTTGTATAAAATGAATACATATGATTTTTATATATTGCCTTATCTATTAGATAGATATACTCCAAAGGTCTGCCTAGTCTGTCTAGACTGCACTATTCTAAACACTAGACTTATCGAAACCGACACGCATAAAAAGCTTTAAGTGAATTGCGAGCGGACACCGCAGATAAGCCGGCATCAATTAGCAGACGGATGTCGGCGCATCGCTGGGCACACATTCCATTGCTGACTCAAACGGTAATTGCGCTTATCATACAGCTGCTTAGCTGATAATGGTAATGAATCTCTAACGGTTTATATTAATGGATGGAATTGTGTAACAGGTCATAAGCAGACATTCATAGATTTGATTATTCTTATTTTTTATTATATTTAATTACTCAGTTTTCCTGTATCCTTTTTAATATGACCTTTAAATTTAATCACCATCATTTGAACCATTGCAAGTCTACTGCTGGACATAGGCCTCCCCAAGAAAGGGGGAATTTTGCCCATAATTGCCGCGCTGGGCAAGCGTGTTGGCAATCACAGAGCGCAACCTTTGCGACGGGGATGCCGCTATCTATCTATCTATCGCACAATTATATTTATTCAAATCAGACCCTGAGGATTAGAGCGGTAAACCAAATAAACTTATTAATCCACTATGTATAATGTATGTAAGTATTACTAGGTAATGTAATAGATTTTCGTAAACAAATAATGTTAAGGTAAAATAATCAAGGACCAGGTCAGAAGTACCAAGAATAAGCGAGAGAGGTATGCCAAGTTCTAAACAAGTGGATATATAGGACACAGGCATATGTAAATAAATAATACATACGCATAAATAAAAATGGAGTGTCTGTTTGTAATATTAAAATTGCTTTTTACTAAATGCAATACACGGTATATACTCGTATAACAAAATAGCATATATTTTTATTTTTGTCTGTCTGTTTGAAATAATCTCTAAAATGGCTGGACCGGTTTTGATGATACTTTCATTGACTGACAGCTGATATAACAAGGAGTAACTTAGGCTATATATTATCTCGCTACGACTCATAAGAGCGGAGCACAAAACGCGCGAAAAATATACGTTTCGAGGAGAGCATGCTGCCCGAAGTCAATATTACAGCTATGTAATATAGCTGTTATATATATAATATTATAGCAAGTTGTTGATATTAAATATTGAATTTTTTATTTTATTGAACTATATTGTACAAAACATTACAAAATGTACAAATGGCGGACTTAATGCCAGTTGGCATTATCTCCCAGTCAACCATTATACGAAACAAAAAAAATACATATTGTGGTGCAGACAATTTATACACAAAACAGACAAACGTTACATACACATTTGTATGAATAAACCCAAAAAATACATATGATATAAAAATATATATATAAAATAACGTACATCAGAAAAAGGGGTATAAAGTTAGAGAAGCAGCATCAGTAAATAAAGCAGGCAGAGAGCGTTTCAGAAAAAAAATGTTTAGGGATTGCTTAATATTCAACGGAAGCTCATTCCAGAGTCGTATAGTTGTCACTCTAAAAAAGTTTGTCAAAAAACTAGAGTGATGAGGAGTTTAGAGGGAGAAAGTATTAGCAAAATGGAAATTACGTTCGTGAGAGCAAGATAGGGATTGGAATCTGTCTACTAGCTTAAAGGCTGTCGTTCAATCTGCAACGCCCTGACCGGGCCATGTTACATTTTAACGTAATTTTAAATAACTGTATTATAACATCTGGAATAAATATCGACGGTCATAAATTCAATCGTCGTAAGGGACAATGTGCAGGTTAACAGGAAGAACAAAAAAGAAAATAAATACAACTAATGCTTTATAACTTTATAATTTTAAAAATTGTTTTTAAATTATTTTTAAGCTGTATTATTGAAATTTAATGTTCTTTTACTTAAATAAAATCAATTCAATTGTTTTTGCCTGATTGTTTTCTCGTCAATATATGAATATGCATAATGATCCAACTTTCTGTGATAAAACCTTCAATAACCCACCATAAGTAAATTTTCAATGCTTACTTTGCGAGGTTTTATGCATAAAAATTCTAAATTATATTTAAGATGATATTTACTAGAAAACAAATGTACTCAGCATTTTTTCTGCAAAAATAACCTCTCAAAGTAATTACGTAACAATTTCTTCTTTATAGATTGCTTCAAACTTGTTAATTAGGAAATGACGCTGATTTCTGAGCACAAAAAAACATAAGGAAAAATTAAACATGTCTACAAAGGTCTCGGTAGTACTTCGCTAGTTCAGTCCCCCGACTATGGTTAAGAAGCAGGTTCTAGTACCGGCTGACTCCTGACACGAGTTGAATTATATAAGAAAATATCATCGTTTTTAATTATCACGACACCTATTTATATAATTAATAATATTAATAACTAATATAACTAAATAATTAAACGGCATAATGTTTTGAGATGGAGATGACCATATACCTTGTGGCCAATACCAATGCGATGTACGACTGCGGGGCAACATTACAGATTTTACAGAAGCCTTCAATAGGTGGCGCTGTAGCCAGTTACATCACGCTGATAGCATTTTTTTGTTATTACTTATTCCATAATTCTTTTCTATTTTAAATAGAATAGATACATATGTACAAGCTGGTATTTTATTTATCGTATACGTACTCTCGTACAGGTACCATGACAATATGCTGAGTTCGCGCCTTTTTGGTACACTGCATGATTTCAAAAATACCCAACCAATATTTATTTTGAATATTTTTTTTACGTGTATGCTAAATAGATAATACCATCATATTGTCAAAGTGCATCTCCAGTATCTAAAATGGTGGTATAGATGTCGGCACGTACCTGCGTGTCCCTAAGGTCCGGCTCGCTGGCGGCGGCCGCGAGCCCGTCGCCCGCCTGCCCCGCGCCGCCCTCCCCCGCGCTGGCGCTGAGCGCGCGCCGGCGGGCGTCCCTCCCCTCCCGCGCGTCCCGCTCCTCGCGGCCCTCCCGCGCGACCCGGGCGTGTCGGCCCTCGCGGGAGCGATCGCGCCCGGAGAGGATATTCTTGGTCTTCGAAAGTAGATTTAGAGGTTTCATCGATTTGCGGACCTGAGAAGCGGTGAATGCGAGTGTAACTAATAGTAATAGATTCACACACCACATTGACCTGATTTCAAAAGAAATAGCTAAGAACATACAAACATCAGAAAAATCATAGAAATAATACTTGTAGGTACTGTACCCAGCTTACCTTACACTTGACAGTCGCAGGGTGCACAAAATTGGCATCGTCATCGTTGGCCTTCGGCGGGTCTCTCAGACCCAGCACCAACATGTCATCTAGTGAGGCCTGCAGGTGCCGGCGGCGCGGCGGACGCGCCTCTTCGTGACTACGAGTGGAGTAGACAGACACTGAGTCCGCACTAGCGCCCTCCTCTCTCACCAGCGTTCCTGCCGACACCTCCGTTCCCCCGCACACAGACTCCGCGGAAGCCCACTCTGGCGCCCTCCGCGATCGCTCCTCGTATATCTCTACAGAGTTAAACGTCTCCGCCACCCGATCTATTTCTAAATCCACATCTAGTTGTGGTGGAATGAACTCGTAATGACCCTCGTTTTCGCTGTACACTCGGTCGTATACCGCGCCCCCTCTGCTCGCGTACGCGCCGTTGTAATTGTATCCGTCGTCTTCCGCTCGAGGGCTGACTCGTCTTACAGTCTGCAGGTCGTTAGCATTGAGCATAACGTCATCCAGATTTAGCGGACGGCCCTGGCCACCGAACCCGTCGACGACTGGAGTAGTATTCGAAAGAAAAGAGCCGTCTTCGAAACCGCACCCGACTAGACCGAGGGGTCGGCGCGGCGGCTCCCGAGTGAATCCGGCTTGAGGCGGACGCCGGGCGAAGTCCACCACGAGTATCCGATCCGCGATGTTCCGACCGTCGTTGTGGAAGCCGATGCCCGAATCGCTGTTGCTCGAGGTCGTCGTCACCTCGCTGTGGTTGCTCGGCTGCGGCGAATTCGCGACGAAATCCTGGCCGTCTACCCGGCCGTCGTCGCGTCTACACGGCCTTCTGTCCCGCGGCACGCGGAACGCGGCCCGGTTACACCGGGAGAAATTCCCCGGCGACGGACTGTCGCCTTTGACCGTCAACTTCGATATCTGTTGCAGGCTCGGACTCGCACTCTCGTCGGCCGGGAGGCTGTACATCCCTCTAATAACTCCAACGACGTACTCCGCCGAAGGGGGGAACTCGAGACACCGCTCTGCAACTGGATCCCTGGTGCAGGCAATTTGGAATTCTCTCGCTCTGGTTATATGTGCTTCGTGTTCCGCCATCCTAGGATCCACGGCGAAGACGTGGCAACTGTGCGACGCTTCGGCTTCCGTCGATTCGGCTGAGGTGACGAGTCCGAAATATCGTCTGTCAGCTTCAGAGCCGCAGCCAGCGAACACTATACGTTCACGTAAGTACTGGGCCAGAACTTGTCCGGTGGGACGTCTAAGGAACAGCGCGTTGGGAAGCACGGAGAGCAGAACCGGCGCGGCGGGGCGCCGCTCCTGCCTCAACTTCCTAACTGCAGTGCGGACGTTACCAGGGGCTGCGTTGGCGGCGGCCTGAGGCGTTTCGATGGTGCCGAGATACCCCACGACGGCCCTGCATTCGAGGCGGGCCACATGGTTGGGGGTAAGTTGGGCTCGACTCAAGTTCTGCAGGATCTCATTGACGCCGGAAGTGCTGGGAGCTGCATGGCACCCTGAAAATCAAAATGCAGTTGTACATAAGTTACTGTGCTATTGTAAACATATCAAGTAATTACTCGTACACATGATAAGTTTAATTATTTAATCATGCATACCAGATATAGTTTTATTCTCTCATAAACTATGCATTTAGGTGCTATATAACTATATATATAGAACCTATATATGTATATATACATAGTTAACAAAGATTTGGGTTAAAGACAATCAATGGCACAAGTCAGTCACAATATATGTTAAAATATTTAGACAATAACAACTTACAGGAACAGTTTGGAAGTCAGATTCGGAAGAATATGATCTTCATTATGTAAATATATTACCAATGTTGAACATGAAACATGGTTTAGGTTCATAACAATTGCTACTACATGCTAACCGAATAAATTCTCCTTGGGTGGGATAATTGTGGTACATAAATATTACAGCCATGTGAGGTGTTGAAAGCACAAGACAATTTCCAGTGGTTAAGCACAACAAAACACAAGTGCACAAATATGCATAGGCTTACATATAACATACCTAATTGACCCACTAGCCATCTGGAAACAATAAATAACAATATTTAGCTTTACTAAAATTACAGATAAAAAATTTTTGTGACAATGTTTGTGATATTTGATAATTTTGTAACTCTCTTAACTCTTTAGTCAAGAGCTCAAGTTTAAGTTATGGTTAGGCAGCCACAGCTGTAGTTGTATGTACAGCAGTATTCATTAAATCAGCTTTTGGAAGTCTGTTTTTGAACACAGGCCTCCCCAAGAAAGCAAGATAATTGTCCAAAATTGGCATGCTGTGCAAACATGTTGGCAATCGCAAAACCGAGCTTTCGCGACAGGGATGTTGCTGCCCATCCCAGCCCTGTGCATTTGAGCTACACTGCTTTATTGGTACCTTAGTCACCTCTTACAACACCTGGCATAGAGGGACCTGCTATTCTACTCTGGTGGTAGTTAGACTACTGTAACTATTGGGGACAAATGGTATAGACAACCTTCTGTGAATTCCTCTCTGCCTCTTTCTCTTTTGTAAGTATTACTTGAGAATTGTTTAATAAATACAGGTAAAAACCTTCTATTCATTTGGAAGGATATTTGCTTTATATTTTATAATACCAACAATTGTTTAGATTATTATATAAATTGTTTCTCTAAAATAATGTTTACTGACTGTACTCTTAACAATATTTGAGCAGAAAAAGGCAAAGTACATAAGCAAATAATTATATATACAGCTACTATTAACATTCTGGATATAATATTTTGAGTGTTATGTAAATCGCTAAAATGTTATATATTTTTTATAAATAGTTTAAAATGCAACCAGAATAAATACAATCAGATTCTTATTAAGATTTTCCATTCATTAGAGAAACTACATTATTAAAGTGGAAAACATAATTAACACAACTAGAGTAATTATACAAAAAAAATATATAAATTACTTGTTGGCATACTAATTTCTAAAAGGGTCCATGTTTTATGGTATGGTCCAGGTATATTGATAATGTATTCACTATACTTTTTAATCCTTAAATTTCACTACCAATAAGTGATTATCTGAAGTAATAATGCACAATAAATATGACATATCGGGGAAGTGTATATATGAAATAATAGAATTTAATTTGCCTTTCTGACAATAAATTGTCTTCCACCATTTTGGTATTTTCCTAAAAGAGATTAACTGAGAAACATTCTATGACTAAACATGGAATTAACTATCAATTATGAGTTAAAATCAAGATATTTGTCAACTATGTCTAAGATTTAAAACTAGGGTTACTTGAGTTTAAATTGACTAGACCACTATACAACAAAACATAATTTGAAAGAAATTTTTACCTGGATGATGCAACATTTGTGGTCTGCGGCGTGGTGGCGGGTGTCGTCTTCTGGTCCTTGCTCTCTCATCTGGTTCGGTATCTTCGGTGTCAGTAGGAGGAGACTCTCTTGGCGCAACACTTAGGGAAATAGCGCCAGGTGCTGCAGCAACCAACCTCGCAACCGAAGCGTGAGGGGCTCGAGCCACATTGGCACCGTCCACAGTAAGCAGCGCGTCTCCAGCACGCAAGCCAGCGCGTTCTGCCGGCCCCCCAGAAGCTACAGCCGACACCACGCAAGGCCGCTGCCCAGCTATTGTAAACCCGAACCCTCCAGCCCCACGCGCCACTACCAAACGTCGCTCTGCAGTACGGGCTATTGCTGCCCGACGTCGTCTCCTTCTCTGTTGCTGAGGCACCATCGTAAAACCTTTTGTTTAGCTTCCCAAACAAAAATCATAAAGAATCACTTCTAGGAAATTTCATTTTCAGGTATATCTGAATAAAGATGACTAGTGGAAGTACATAAAATAATTGTTAGAAACTAGAAAAACTAGAAATAAGAAAGTTTCGAGGCCTTTTGTAACTGACGTTTAGAAAGTTTGGGCTCGTTTTAAATAGAACAATATTTATTAAAACCGTCGCAAATCACAGAAAATGTATATTTTATTTTCTGTATTGTAAGAGCACTTTTGTACTTGTAATATTTAAATTAATTTACTTACCAATACCATTTAATAAACGCAAAGCTTAAAATAATAAATGAATTTATTAAAGATCTTGTTTGCTTTTGCTTATCCTTGTGAAGGCACAACAAAAACCTTAACAGTCACTGTCAAGTCAACGTCAAATGTGTCTAATAGCCAAACCGCAGATTGTTGCACGTTGTTTTATTTATAAAATTAAATTGACAATTTTTTCCATATATTTAATATTTTAGAAGCAGTAGCATAAAAACCCTTCAAAATGGCAGTAAGTATAAAAATATTTATAAAAAAAAGTCTCCTAAATACCTGTTTTTTAGATAATTTAAACTAACCATAAAACGAATAAACATTTTCAGAAAAAAGGAAAATCTAAGATTAGTAAGGTAAAGAGGAGCAACCAGACTACTAATAAGATGAAAAAGCAGGGAAAGCTGAAGCTGCAGAGGCATAGGACTAAGGTACAGAAGCAAAAACAGCCACAGCAGCCACAGATAGAATACAGCAGTGAGAGCGATTCTGCATCTGGGGAGGAATGGGCAGATATGCTGGACAAAGATGAACAGCAGTACATTATGCAGAGACTGTCTAAACAGCCTCATTTACTGTCAAATATACCTGAAAAGGAACCACAAGATTACAGAAAGTGAGTCTGTATATGAACGAGTATTAATATCTGTACTATATGTATTAATAACTGTTCAGTTCTTTGGCACACCTTTACTGGTTTAACTTTAAATTAACAAAGTTGTAACTAGATTTATCTGTGCCCTGCTCAAAAGTCAACTGATTTTGCAATTAAACCAGTTAATACATTTATCAAGTTCCATAATTTTAGTCTACATTATAAAAAGTATATGTTTCTTGTTTTAGAACAAAGAAACGCAAGAAAATAGAGAAAGGCAAGATGCCTAAACACAATCGCAATAGTGACAGTGGGGCAGAAAGTGAAGAAAATGAGTCTGGAAGTGACAGCGACATAGAGGATCAGTATAAGAGGGAGCAAGCAGAGAGGCCAGCTAAGAAGATGAGACCCTTGCTGCCCATCAAAACAAAAGAGGGAGTGCAGGAGAGATCAGAGGAATGTGAAGGTAATAAAGATTAAGAAAAACATTAATTTTAACTGCTAAGTAGCCATACTTTTAGCTCTACTAATTACATTATTGATATTTTCTAACAATTTAACATCTATTGACTACACTTTCTGTACACTTAATAATATTATTGATCCAACATAGTCTAACTCCTTCTATAAACTTTAAACTATCGACACATCATCAACATATCAGCCTTAAGACAACCACTGCTAGGCATAGGCCTTAGTGATTTTTTTTATTTCCTCTATCATCATCAATAATCCTATTACTCAATAACAGATAAAAAGTAGACAAATAAAAAACCATATCAAAAGATATATATGCTTTTATTTTAGACTCTGACCAAGAAGAACAAGAGATTACCCCCTCAGAAGGCCAAGTAGATGCAGAAGATGATGGAGGTTCTGAGTCAGATTCCGGCATGGAGGGTACTGTAGAGGAAAACGAACCCCAAGAGGAGGGAGAGGAGATCACAGCAGTACAGCTGCTGGCTGCCAGGAGGGATAGGCTCAATCATGACAAGTTGAGGATAGGGGCTCTTTGTTCCTCTTTGCTTGAAAGCCCTGAAAAAAAGGTAACAATTTGTTTAAAAAATGAATATTACTATTTAAATTCAAGTACATTAAGCAAAAATTTATTTCCACAAAATTATTTTGATCCATGACTGGAACATAATGTGAGATGCAGAGGTAACTAAAGGTATATTCATACCTTTAGTTACCTCTAGGTATATTTGTACATTTAAAGATCTTTACTAAATACTATCTTTTTTCCAGCTCAAGAACTTTTTCCCTATACTATACCTGATGGAGGAGCGTCTTAAAGATGAAACATTGAACCTCCACTCTATCAGGAAGCTAGCCACTCTCTCTGCCTTCGAGGTGTTCAAAGACATCCTACCTGACTACTACTTAAGACATCAAGACTATTCAAATACTAAATGTAAAGTCCTCTAATAAGTATTGCATGATATTAATTGACTTAATATAAAAAAAAAATTGTTTTGTAAACTAAGATACAAGACAGCTTAAATTAGTATAGATTATTTCCCAATCGAAGTTTATACTAAACTATTTTAGATTCCTTATCATCATCGTCAAATAAGCAATGTGATGCCCACTGTTGGACAGAGTTATCTCCAAGGAAAGGGAAGGGTAATCACAGAGCGTATCTTCGCGCTACCCAACCTACCTACCTGCCTACCTGCTACCCAACCATATAACGCTAATATTTTCAGGGAATATTACGGTCTTTTAAATAAAGAAGTCTTATATTTTAATTCTTTTTTTCCAGTAAAAAAGGATACTCTAACACTTTACAAGTATGAGAAAGAACTACTTGAATTCTACAAAAGGTATCTACAACGACTGGAAAAGGCTACACTAGTTTTACGCCGCAAAAAGGGAGATACAAGGTACAACTTGAGTATTACTTGATCACTTTCATTTTCTTCTATTTTATTTGTATACTACGCAAAGCTATAACGCCTCCATCGCGTCTCCGGGCACCGCGATTTGGCGGTAAAAAAAAATAATAATGTTGACCTGTCTCCGGGTTAAGCAGCAAAAAGCTGTGTTATGGATAATAAACAAAAGAGGTGTTATAAATACGTACTTACTTGAAAACAAATCTTGTACATCCAGGCATAAAACAAATACCCTTGTTGCACAAGAGGGTCTTAGGGCGACACTACTGTAACGCTCATCAAAACAAGTGTTTATCCTGCCGCTTCAGGAAACTGGATCCGGCGACCCTCAGCCTCGGGCTGATCTCGCTGCAGTGCATGGCGGGGCTGCTGGTGGCGCGGCCGCAGTTCAACTACGCCACCAACATCGCGCAGAGCGTGGTGCCGTTCCTGGGCTGCGAACACGAGGACGCGCGCGCCACCGTCACCGACTGCTGCCGGCAGCTGTTCCGGGACGATCACAAGGGGGAGATCACGCTCACTGTAAGTCCTGGTCTCACGGCGGTAGACGAACAGAGATGCCGATCCTAAATGATGACTGCACTTGTTCTCCACTTCACTTGTTGTTCGGCATCAAGTCGGCAGTATTTGTGGAATGAGCTGCGGAAAAAGCTCAACTTAGTATAGACGTTTATAATGGTGGGGCCGTGCCCACCCCAGAATGTTGGGCTACATACAAAAAGTCGTACATTGAGTATCGGCGTGAATGATCAACACATCTGCATTTTAAAATTAAACCTTGATAAGCCAATACACTTTTGACTAAAGTGAGTGTTGATTGAAACCCCTAATTCCCGCCGAAAGGTGGTCCGCCTCATCAATCAGCTAGTGAAACGTCGCGGCGATCGGCTGCACCCGTCTGCGCTGGACTGCCTGCTCAGCATTAAGATCCGCGACGTGGACCTCGCGGCGGAGGCAGACCTGCAGCACAAGAAGAAACAGGAAACCAAGCACAAGAAGAGGATCGTCAACCTGTCCAAGAAAGAGAAGAAGGTATTTTCTAACATATACGCTCATAATAAAACAAATATGTGAACAGCTTTATGCGTTTATTTAACTACAATCAAAGAATCGAAGTAATCTAAACCACCAATTCAAAAATTAAAATAGACCGCGTTTTAAACCCGTTAAAAAAGTAATATTAATGTATATTATATGTGGGGTACCAGAGCCGACAGATTGCGGTATATCCATCCGGAACAGTATAGCTTAAATGAACAGTAGCATCCCCATCGCGAAAGCTGCACTCTGCGATTGGCAACACGCTTGCCAGCGCGGCAATTATGAGCAAAATTCCTCCTTTCTTGGGTAGGCTTTTGTTCAGCAGTGCACGTTTTATACATTAATCATGTGGAACAAATGCAACACAATAGATGACTTAATTCTTTACTTCTGAAAACTTGACGTTTAACATTCTTTTATACCGTCTACCGTCTTTTGCCGCATACGACACTTTGATATCGACTGTGGTCTGTGTCGCGTGACACAGGCAGAGGCAAAAACCGAACGGAAGCATGTAAATGTATGGACATATTCACTTAGTATCTTATTCTCATAACATATAGCTCTGCCTTGATCGAGTAGGAATAGTCGGCATTGAGGGAAGCACGCGACAGGCCCGATGGCGCAGATGGTAGTGTTGCTTTCTTGTGCGCCGAAGGTCGTGGGTTCGATCCCCAGCAAATATTGTGAATATTATATTATATGTGCGAAACCATATTGCTTTAAGCTACTTTTCTTGGAGTCATGTCACACATAATAAGTCGTGTGAGTTTATTTATTGAAATGAAAACACTTAAATCAATTGCAAAAATCTTACGCAGAGAGCAAAGAAGCTAAAGGAGGTAGAACGCGAGCTCCTGGAGACTGAGGCGCAAGAGAGCGAGCTGGCGCGTCGCAAGCAGCTCACCGAGGTGACGAAGACCGTGTTCCACATCTACTTCCGCCTGCTCAAGACCGCGCCACGGTCGCGCCTGCTGTCCGCCGCCCTCCAAGGACTTGCTAAGTGAGTACATTTTCCAGACATAACGTCAATAAACGATATAGGTAATTTATCTATATCGTTCATTGACAACTATACAAAATAAATGTAGTAGATAGTTTTGAGAAAAAGGCAAAATATAAACATATATTTTTTTGGAAAACAAGGTGGCGTGTGTTATTCCAAACTATAATCTGCCTCTGCAGTCAATTTCATCCTCATTTGTTCAGCCGGCGTGAAAGATTAACAAACACACGTCTAAAATCCTCACATATTTGCATGTTTTTAATATTGATAGGATAGTTATGGTACAAGATTTGGTGGGAGCATTTGTTGTCGGCTTTCATATAGTAAAAGAAAAATTATTCACTTTTTATTAAACCTTGTAATGTTCGTACAAGTACCATCATTGCAAACATATCAAATCGCCAAAAACTTAAATGTTTACTTAGTTGAACATAACAAAAGGTCACTGACTCGATTATTCTTTAATCTGTCATTAATAACGTGATATCGAGGTCCGTAAAACTAGATTACTTTCACATATTCAATGTATTCTGCGACAAGGTAACAGGTCGTTAAATTGGACATGTGAGATATAGTTTCCGTGGTGTAGCGGTTATCACATCTGCCTAACACGCAGAAGGCCCCCGGTTCGATCCCGGGCGGAAACATTATTTTTTATTTTTTTAGTCAAGTATTATACAATTATTTCTACCTAATTTGTAATATCATACCGTTTTAACAGCTATTATTCATTTATTACAAAGATTTATTTTATTACAAAATAGAAAAATAAAGAAATTAAATCTTTTAATGTTTTTCATATACAAATTTTCTTAAGTAGTTTCCAATATTATTAATACTATAAAGATCACAGTCAAACGCTTTTTACTCTGATTTGAATGATTCTGTTATAACATAGATTTTATTACAATTTTATGTTGAGGTATTTACCTATGATTGACTGTTCGACTTTCTACTACAGTAATATAAACTCATTGTATTTTTTCTGCTTTTTAGTTCAACTCCTCCTTTACAGAGAAATGTAAAGGAGTAAAACAAAGAGCTTATTAAGAATTTAATAATCCTGGCGGTCCTAATAAGGATAATGGGAATATGTTAGCAATTATTACATTGTCATCAGTGCTTATTACGTACGCAGATTCGAATTCATTCGACTTTTAGAAATTTATGCTCAAAAATTCTATTACATACATACATACATACATATATACAAGCATACAACCCAAGCTAATAAAGCCTGGTAAAAAGATGTGGAATGCACAATTTTAATCATCAAACTCAGATGACTTTCGTTATTTCTTATAGCCATCACCTAAGAAAACAGATTGGTTTTTAAGATGGGGGGATGATGAATTAAGACTAATAAAAATAAACACACAGTCAAGTAAAAAAAATCCAAATTTACGTCTGGAAAATGATTTATATTGAAGCAACCACCACCACTCCGTAGGTTCACCCACGTCATCAACATGGAGTACTACTCCGACCTGGTGGCGATCCTGGGCCGGCTGGTGTGCGACGAGCTGGTGGGCGTGCGCGAGCGGCTGCAGTGCGTGCGCACGGTGCTGGCCGTGCTGGCGGGCGCGGGCGACGCCCTCAACGTGGACCCCGCCAAGTTCCACGCCTACCTCTACTGCAGCGCGCTGGCCGCGCACGCGGGTCAGTAGCTGCGTGTATAGAGGCTCGGACTTGACATGTGAACTTTACGCTTCCGTCGGTTCTCTTTATTTGCATCGAAGGTCTTAGATTCCTAATCCACAATGCTCCTATTTTTAAGGTTTAAAATAAGAGTGATTCTGTTCGTGTTGGATCTAACCTTCATATTTCGATCAATAATTGAATAAAAGATTATAATTTATTATTCAAACTGTCATGATATTGAAAATTATTAAAATTCCTGTCAACTATATGTATTATTAGCGGTGTTCTATGTCTAGAGGTAGATCCCTAACTAAGGTTGTCTGCATTGGTACCGCACTCTCACCTATTCTACCGCCAAATAGCAGTACTCGCATCGCTGTGTTTCGGTTGGAAGAATGAAAGAAGCAGTGAAATTATTGGATAAATGTGACAGTGTTTTCAGTTCACAAGGTTGGCAGTTCAGTAGTGATATCTTTGTGATGACACAAGCGTCTATAGGCTGCAGTCTAGTTTATTATCAAGCAGACCGCATGCTTGTTTGCTGACTTCATAACACAAAAAAGAAATTTTAAACATGAACACTTCACAGAGTATATCTTGTATAAGTTTGAGCTCGAGAGCAATCTAATTTTAATCAAATTAACGATAAAGAATTATGATTAATTAAGATAGCATGTTAATATTTCTGTTGGTCAAAATTTAATCTGAATCAAGTTAATTGAACTGATTCATTAATTCGAAAACTGGCATCTATTGATTCTTAGACTGGTATTACATTAATAAAACATAGCCTTCAAACATAAATATAATTTTCAGGAGCATCGCACGAAAACGCCAAAATAATATTGGAGGCAGTGGCGCAGATATGCGCGCGCGCGCGCCGCGTATCGGCCGCCGTGCTGCAGGCCTTCGCCAAGCGGCTGGCCACGCTCGCCGCGCAGCTGCTGCACAACGGCGCGCTGGCCTGCCTCGCCTTGCTGTTGCAGCTGTCGCAGGTGCGTAATTGCCCTTTCTTTTAATTTAGAAACTTACATTTAAATCGAATTTGAGATTTTAGATAAATTATTATTTTTATTTATTATTACAATTGGGAGACTTCGAGACAACGGCTCTGACCCGTATAAAAGTGTGATATACCCGTATAATAAGTAGTTCTATAATTATTGTCTGTATGTTAGATCGTAGCCCGATATACGGAACAACGAGACCGAAGCTGATGACAAAATCGATATGGCAACTAGGATCGTCTTCGATACGACTACTGCCTGTTACTATACTCTTATAACAAGAGATAAATCATAGCAAAATATCTATTCGAAACGGCATCCCCATTGCCAAACTACCACGCTTACCTAGAGCAGCGATTGAGCAAAATTTCACCTCTATAGAGAGAAATCTTAACTAACAGTGGCCGTCCAATGGTTGATATGATAATGTTGAATCTGTTCGCACACAGCAAAGCAAAGCGGTGTCGAGTCTCCTCGAGCCGGACGCGGAGGCCGGCTCGGGCCGCTTCCAGCCGCAGCTGCAGTCGCCGGAACACTGCGGCGCGCACGCCGCCGCCGCGTACGAGCTGTGCGCGCTGCGCCGCCACTACCACCCCGCCGTGCGCGCCGCCGCCGCCGCCGCCGCCGCCGCCGCCGCGCCGCGCGGGTCTGCTCTCCCGGAACTCAATAAACTGTGAGTCTACGTTACCACTAAAATTCTAATACTGGCTATGCCCGCGACTTTGACCGCGTGGAATATTGACTTGGAGACTATTCCTCGATAAATAGACATTCATCACTAAAACATTTTTCAAGTCAAACCAGCGGTTCTCGAGTTTAATGCATTCATCAAACAAACAAACATCAGCTTTATGATATTAGTAAAGATTCTGAAAGTGTTGTGCTTTTCTACAAAATATCATATTTTCAAACTTATGACATTACTCATATATTGAATAGGTTATGTATGTATATACCTATGTAATGTATAACTTGCTACAAAAAAGTTTAAATAAATATAATCAATTAAATATGTAATCTTTTGGCATATGACATGCTGTCTGCTTGACAGTTGTTATGTTGTATGTTGGTATGTTTA
Source organism: Heortia vitessoides (assembly GCA_020976665.1). Lineage (NCBI taxonomy): Eukaryota > Metazoa > Arthropoda > Insecta > Lepidoptera > Crambidae > Heortia > Heortia vitessoides. Next base: position 13,419,309 of record JACJUM010002477.1, read on the forward strand.
GAAAAGTCTATGCCACCGTTTATATAGTAAGATAACAAACAGTCAACATTCAAAATTTATTATTATTACAAATTATACAAATTTAGCTGAAATATAAACCTGCCTGCCTGTTTTGAACATATTACAAAAAATATGTTTGATATACCAGATAAATGTATCAAACATAACTTTTAAATAATTATATTTTATAATCTTGAAACTAATACACAAAACTTATTTGCAGAAGTCCCACCCAAATCTTCGAGACATATGACGGATCGCAAATGGCCTTCAAGCCAGCAGTGCCGCCTCCCAAACGTACAGAATCTAAACCCAAGCTAGCACATACCCATACATGGGCACAACCTCACTTCAAGGAGATTTGTGAATCAATAGAGACAGCTGTTGATATAACCAAAATTGGAGCAAGATTAAATATGAAATAAAAGATATTGAAATATTTTTTTCTTTTTTATTAACTTACATATATAAAATATCTATTATGGCATACTGATAACAGCTATGAAATTATGGGATTATCTTCCCTCTTCAATACTTGTCAATCTCATTACATTAAAACATACAATTATTGTTTATATCATGTAATTATGCCCTGTGACACACATGCAGACAACACAGAAGACATTACATCCCAACTCTATGCAAAAAGTATCGCAATTATAATACATAAATAATTTCAGTTGATAAGAGGTTAGAAATTCACATTTTTGCACTTCTGCTTCTTAACCACATTAGCAATTTTTATATTTCTTAATGTAAGATGTATCTACAACACTACAGTTGTTGCACTGCAAACACTAACAGACAAAGTTATTAACACTAAGAGTCCATGTATCACACGACAAAAGCATTGGATATCACTGTTGCACTTTCTCCAACCACATGCCAATAGCTTTTGTCACAAGTTGGACTCGCTTTTCTCTCGCTTCGTCCAGCACTCTACGCGCCTGTGCTTTTTGAGTTTCGATGGTGTCGCGCATTGTACACAACTGGACCTGCCACCTGGAATCAAGAGTTAGTTTTGCAAGTCAAGCAGAGAAATTTGTCGTCACAGAATATAATTGACATTGCTCATATAAAATGTTTCATAGCACAATTTCTAGTAAGATACTACACACATTATTATGGATATACTTGTTTTACTTGGCATCGGTAATTTTATCTCGAATAAAACAATTTTAATTATTGAACACATGGTATTTGCCATGTCACCAAAATATTGAATACAAGTTTTCTAAAAGCTGTCATAATGTTTTCAGTATGTATTGAACTTTGAATCGAACTGTGAAGCTAT
>JACJUM010002477.1:13428637-13569345 GCA_020976665.1 Heortia vitessoides
GACTGACAGTGACAGAGACAGAAACCCCAACAAAACAGTTAACTGCAGGGTGGATTTGTCTCGAAATAAAAACTTAAATTTTTTAAATTACTATTATTATATATTATTATTATTTTGCAATTATGGCGGGCACGTATTATTTTGTAATAGTCGGTCATTCAGATAATCCTATATTTGAAATAGATTTCATTCCAGTAACGAAGGAAGCAAAGGTAAAATTGTGATCTTGTTGTCTTTAAATAATAATTATAGGGATTTTATTGCTTAATTTCATGTTTCACACAAAGACATATATGCTAGGATTTTTTATACTTGTAGTTATCACAGGCATAACATAATATGATATCTTTACAGAAAGAAGACAACAGACACCTAAATCAGTTTATAGCTCATGCTGCCCTCGATCTAGTAGATGAACATATGTGGAAAGTGACCAACACGTACCTCAAGTCAGTGGACAAGTTCAACCAGTGGTTTGTGTCTGCCTTTGTCACTGCTAGCCAAGTAAGCCACTTGTGTTACTACTAACATTTTGTTATAGCTTTTAGTAAAATTCTCTTTAATTAATAGAATATATAAATATATATATTATATACAAGAAACAATGAATAAAAGAAATTATGAAAATGCATGGTGTAACTGTGTGAAGGTAAATGATAAAATATGTACTTTGTTATAAAAACTATGTACTGTAATTAATACTAGGTAGTAGAAATGACTGTAAAGCTGTAGCTAATCTTGTGAACTGAAAATACTATGTCACCCTTTGCAATAGAACACAGTAATGCCAACACTGCTATTTGGCAGTAGATATTGGTGAGAGTGGGGTACCAGAAAACCTTTATAAGAGGTCTCTCTCTAGTAAATGAAGTTGTTTACCAGAAATCCTTAACATTTTACAAAAACAACTAATTAAAACAAACTGTTTCTACTTTTAGATGAGGTTCATAATGGTGCATGATACTCGCAATGAAGATGGAATCAAGAATTTTTTTACTGATGTCTATGAAGCATACATAAAACTAATGCTTAATCCATTTTATAAGGAGGATACAGTCATAACACTCCCAGCATTCGAGAAGAAAGTACAATTTTTAGGAAAAAAATATCTTACATGATGTTCTACAAGCATTTTCATTTAAATAAATGAATATTACTAAGTTAAAAGTTATTATTACGCTAATGTAAATATTGTTAACCATTATTTAAATTATATCATGTAAATAAATAAAAAACCTCACGATTGTTTATTTATTTTAATTAAAACTTAATTATTGAATAGAGGCGGAATAGCTATTTGTTAAATAGACAATTAAAGTAGTACACCTAGGTCATATCAATCAATATATAATACTGTATCTTGCATGTATTTAGTCACTTTCCAACAAAATATTTGAAACTTTTACAATTAGACCTGTCATTTATTTGTACTAGCTGTTAAAGATTTTCTTTTTTTATACAAAGGATTTCTAGTTTACCTGTGACTATCACTAGATATGTTTCTAATGTATAAATAAGCTAGGAAATTTGTGATGATGAAATTAAAATACATAGATAAATTTTTTATGTTTTGTTACAGATATTGAACACAGTTGTAAATTTTGAAATCAATCACAAAATATCACACTAGTAAATGTATAAGAGTTTCACAATAATATGTATTAACACGACTTTCCTGAATAAACTATACTACCTCTTTAAAAATCTGGTAATATGAGAATACACTCCAATACACACTAATCAGACAATATCCTAATGTAATCTAATTTTAGTACCATAACTTATTAGGAAAGAAAATGATTAGATAATACATATTGCTACTTCATTTCTAGAAAACTATTTACAATTCACATCAATGATTTGTTAATGTTTTTTCCTAGATACTTGACAGTCAAATAATCCTATACAAATCTACCAAAATTTCACAATTCGTTTTGTAGTCAAGGAGATTAATATTGAATGAAAAGCTTAGAAACAATCATATGTGAATCTGTAAAATTTTAAACATAAGCCATTCCTAGCCAAAGTTAACTGTAAACTTTTGACAGATTGTGCAGGTTGACTTGATTCAATCTAATTGTTATATTATAGGTTCCCAGTTTGTGGAAAACTGAGCTAATCAAATCAGGTGCTGTTCAATAAGACTTTGGTCAGGTAACTCCCAAAAGGTAAGTTTAGTTATCAGAACATATCAGGCAAGCCTAGATCGTCATCCTGGATACAGTCATTGGAGAAGTCATCTGCAAAAGGTAAAAACCCATCATCATAAATCAAATATTATGTAGGTTCTTCAAAAGTAAATTTAAAAATATAATCCTACTAGTATAATTATGGTTGAGATTAATATTGTGTGCTAAGGCTTGTGTGAGATTCCCACCCAAGGCACACATTCACATAATAAATATATGTATAATAATATCTTTGTACAATATACTGTTTAAATGTTAAATACACATTTAAACAGTGTATTTGTAACAAGCATCACCTATGGTATCTCGTAAAAATAACAAAGAATTGCTAGATCACATACAGACAAAAATTTAGAAAAAATATTTTTTATAAGTAAATTCCATATGCATTTAGTGGAAAGCTGTTTATTTGGAATTACAAACAAACACTAATTATTAATTGCCTTGAGGCACCAGCAGGGTAGAATAATACTACCCACTGCAGCAGGTGTTGTAAAAGGCGACTGAGGTACCAGATCTGACAGATGGCATACAAAATATATATCCGTACAAAACAGTGCAGCTCAAATGCATATGGGCAGCAGCGTCGCGAAGGCTGTGCTCTGTGTATGTCAATACCCTTGCCCAGTGCGGCAAATATGGGCAAAAACCTCCTTTCTAAGAGAAGCCTTGTCTAGCAGTGGACTTCCAATTGCTGGTATGATGATGATTACTTTAATTTAATTTAATATGTATAGACATCAGATAACAAAAGAATCTATTATCTGATATCTAATGCTGTATGTGTCTATAACAAATGTCTTTTCAGCTACTCATCTCAGGTTTAAATCAAGTATTTAATTATTAATATTCACTAGCTATGTGGGAAGCACCCAATTACACAACTAACACAATTATCTTTTAACATTATTTTTTACAAGAAAACTAAAAGTATACTCAAATAATAGTATAACAAATAAATATGAAAATATAACCAAATATTAACATAAGCCATAAGATTAAAAAAAAATTAAAATTAACAGACACTCAGTCCCATAAAAAGTCAAACTCTACTAAGTGCAATCCTCATATGAAGAAATGTGAATTTATAATTAACAAAAAATTATAAAGTTATAAAAACATTAAGTTACTTACCAGTAAAGAAATCATCCTGGTAAGAATCTTCAAACTCCACAGAGAGGGAACACTTGACCGCTGGAGGTGGGGTGTTTGGAGGGGACAGCTGTTTGGCTATCTCTGGCAGTGGCAACATCAGGTAATCATGGAGGTCAGTATGGTAATTATCTGAAATTGATATCTAGTAGTAATATCCATTTTTATAGTAAACAAAATAAGGACCCAGTGCAAGTGTGCTATTGATAAATGTTATGTATTATAAATAGTACAGCAATTAATTAATTACAGGACAATAGTTGAGGGTAACTGAAAATTGGTTCGATATGCACTTCAACATAAGATATTCTATATATTCTTTATTGTAAACAAATATGTTCTAGAAAAATGAATTGTACCATATTTGTATGTCGGTTTAGTAAATTCGATTGCTTCCCGGTAGCCATCTTTGCCATCATCAGCATCGGGGTCGCTGTAGATAAGCGCACCCACATTTACAGCTCTAGGTGTAAAAACATGTCTAGCAGGAGTGCTCTGTAGAGCCTTGCCAGTGTTCGACAAAAATGACTTCTTATTCTTTCCTTCGCATTTCTTTAAAGGCTCATTCGGCTTTATGGGGCCAGTCATCACTTTCCCCATATTCTCTGTAAAACATATGAGAAATTATTGATAATGACAGAAAATTAGCATGAAATATCACAAGAGAATATGAAAATCTTACCATTATTAGACAAAGGTTGGCGGCTAACATTTCTTCCTGCTTGTCTCAGTACATGATCACCGAATATATCAAATAATGAGTCTGCCATTTTTTAAAAATATCGAATGATTAATATTGAATAGATGCACAAAAATTCACAATTCAAAAATAAAACAAATCTGTTCAGGCCGTTGGCGTCCGTTGCAAACTTTCAAATAAATATACTATTGGTTTGTTTCAATATTTTGACAGATTAGTGATGTTCTTTCTAGTTGTCAATGGGAGTTAAAGTTTAAACTTTTTAACGTTGCTTCTATTTGGTTAATTTCCAAACGAAAATATAAATGTCTATGTCTATTATTTAGGGGTATTCATTTAAAAAATATATCGATGTTTTTAATCGAAGTATAACATCATAACCCTGCATCAATGTTTTTCGATACATCGCTTGAAAACATCGATGTTTTTTCAACATCGAATACTTTTATGTTTTTTTCGGGTTGTAGTTATTGTAAGGGAGACAATGTAAGTAAAACAAAAAAAAATTAGAAATATTTTATTACGACATCAGATATTACAAAATGAGACAAAAAATACTAAAGTCTAAATCAATACTTTTATTTTTGTGATCTGCTTTAAAACCAATGCTGTTTAGGCAAACTTTGTAGAAATAAAAGTTTACTCAAACGTTTACCTTTCAGTCTATTCCTTTGCTGATTTACTATTTGGCCAGCCTTCGAAAATAACCGTTCAGATGGGACCGAAGTCCCAACAATAGTCAAGTATTTGAAAGCAATTTTATATAGTTTAGGAAACTGAATTTTGAGATCGTTACAGATTTCCAGAGGATTTTCATTCAATCGTCCTACAGGACTTCTCAAATAAATGGATAACTCATCAGAAATCGCATCTTCAGATTGCGTTGCTTTCCAGCTCTTGTTTACTAATTTATGATGGTCTTCCCATAAAGAAAAACTATCTTCTAATTTTTCCGATTGATCTGAATCAGATTCCGACATTTCCAACGTTTGTGTATTATTTTTCATGAAGGCCTTGATTTTTGCGACTGCTGTAGAGCAAGCTAGTGCGTCCCTAAAATGCATTTTTTTGAACCGTGGATCCAGTACAGTGGCTATGGCAAGTGGAGTAACTCGCTCTATAGCACCCATTCTTTTTTCTATTTCTTTAAGCCATAAGCACAATCGATTTCAACTCATTGGCGAGTGAATCTACCAATCTGAGAGCTTGAATTTTTAAAACTAAGCAATGGATTAAAGGAATTACTTTGCTGCTAGTGCAGTACATGTCACCGGATACTTCTCTCGTAGCAGCTTCGAGCGGTCGTAAGACTTGTAATACTGAAGAGAGAATTGACAATTCTGACGCATTGACTATTGCTGGTGCATTTTTATGGCGGATAATTATATCGTTTACGACAATGTGTAATTCTAAAAACCTCTCAAGCATATAATAAGTGCTGTTCCACCTTGTTGAAACTTCTTGAATCAATTTTGATTCTTTAGCGGTGGCTTTTCTTAAACCATGTAACAATTTCCTTAACCGATTCGATGTTTTTAATAAAATCATCGATACATCGAATAGAAAAACATTTGTCAAAACATCGTATCAATTCGATGTATCGAACGGTAAACATCGAATGGATTCAATACATCGATGTTTAGTGAATATCCCTACTATTATTCACACACACTCATTCATGTTTATTCGACGTGTTATTTTGTGTTATATTTATTTATTCTAAATTGATAAATTGCGTTTTATAACCAAATTTGTTATTTGATAACATTTATTGTGAGCTGTGCGTTGTGCTGTGGTATCATTGATACATGTCTTACTTACCGACCTTATTGTCTATAATATAATATTTTTATATTTATTTGAATTGTGGTATTGTTAGGAAAAGAGGGCTGATAATTATTTTGCGATGTCTAACCCAGAAGATAATACTACAAAATCAAATGGTTTAGGCACAGACTCTATGCAAAGGCTAGCTTCATTCAAAGCTCCTCGTGATCTAACCCTCGGTGGTGTAAAACCAAACAAAAAAGTATTCACACCGAATTTGAATGTCACTAGGAACAAGAATAGACGGTAAGCTGCCAAAGTTAGCCAATTAACATACAATTATAAACTTATTATTTTATTTAAACAATTACTTTATTTTTAATTTATTGACAGAATTTATTTCGATTTACTATTACATATATAATATTGTTTTTGTTTCTTGGTTACTATTTACTACTCCATTTGGCTTGAGATATCGAAGACACCTATTGTATAAAAGAATATCACAAGAGCATTGTTAATCTTGTCAATGTATAATTTTACACTTCAATTGGCTACATAGGTTAATGAAGTACTTATGCATATATTTACATTATTATATATAGTATATTATAATCTTTGTTATATTATAATACAGGGTAAATACTGCTAATAATCATGATCAGAAAAAGGATAAAGCTAAGAAGGAACGCATAAATGATCGAAATAAAAACTTAAGAAATGGACCCAATATCATCAAATCTAGCGGTGTATTCTCTGAAGGTAATATTTCTATAAATATTATTACAATACAACCATTTCTAAGTAAACATTTAACATATTAAAGAAATCTAAAATGTCCAGCTTTCCACCTGCAAGCTGGTCCACATAGACTTTAGGTAACATCCAGCGAATTAGGCAAACAGGCTTCATACTTTCGTTTATTATATTACTATACACATGGCTATCAATGTGTGCAGAACTAAATTAAATTGGAGCTTGAAAAAGGCTTATTTCATAACCCATATATTATTGTACCTTTTTCAGGTTTGGGAAGTGTAGAGCGGCAATCAAGTGGAAGATATTCATATGGAAGAGACTCAGATCCAGCACCAATTTTACGAAAGCCCACAATTAGAGTCAAAGATGTTATAAAGGTATAAAATGCTTTATATAGATATTTTTTAAGCTTTTAGAAATCCATAACATAATAGAAAACTGTGCATAAACATTGTTTGTTGTTTATCCTGCAGATAAGCATCCAAACTTTTCTACATATATTTATTTCTCAAGTATCTCATCTATGTCCTCATGTTTTCCTGGGATTGGAACCTTTACAACATAATTTTAATTAAGATTTGATTTCTTTCCACAACATTTCACACATTGACCTGAATCTGTGAAATGTCTCTTAAAGCACTTGTATTATGGACATCAGACAACACAGGAATTACAAATATACTACTTAAATACATATATTTAACACTCAAACACAGAGAAAACATAAATATTATTATTTAAATAGTTGTACTACTTTTAGCGCATATGACAAGATTACTATCATCTAAATGAAATAAGGAAATGTATACTAGAAACTCAAACAAATTCAGATTGCTACAGATTTCATTAACTTGGTGTATATTACTAACACTAATTGTGCATGATTAACCACCTTTATGTTTGTATGACCATTCCAACATTCTGTCACATATTCACCACTTCACAGATTGACAAAGAACTAGAGGAACAGAAAATCAAAGCCGCTGTTGGTGATGGCAGCCTAATTGATGAGGTGGAGGATTTCAGACGGGCTCTCGATATCGACGCGCCTATAAAGCTGCCCATGGACGATGGAGGTAAACATTTTCCAAACTTTCTCTGAATATCTTTCCACAATTATTTTTATAGTACACACAAAGTTTAAGGATTCAAGAAATGTCTTTCCGGCAGGCCCGATGGATCCTATCTTGTGCGCCAAAGGTCGTGGGTTCGATACCCACGCAGGACAAATATTTATATGATAATATTTGTGTTTGTTCTGTCTTGGTGTTGAATATATGTATTTAAGTATCATTTGTGATTTCTGTCGTCTGATGTATGTAACACAAGTGCTTTAAGCACTTATCACGGAGTTGATGATTCTTAACCTGAAAGAGTCTTTTCTAATTATTTTTTTTTTCATCTGAACGAACTTATGGCTGGTTTAGCCAGGCATATTTCAACAAAATATCCAGCGGCACGGTCTTTGATATCAATTTATTGATTTTAAGTGATTATAAATAATAGATTCGAACGAAAAAAAAAAAGGAGTTATATAAGCTATGAAAATATATTCATAATTTATGTAGGTATGATTGGAAATATTTTTTAAGGTCGTGTGAAATTTCTAGTACGTTTATATCCTTTCACAGATTCCTATCTATCTTCAAAAATTTATGGGGCTTCAAAAAGCTACGTCTGGTTTATTATTAAATATAGTACAGTCTTGATATATGCATTATATTTTCATAGAACATTTTTAATTATAAGCAGCCCTGAGCGCTGCATTGCGCATGCGCATTCTCAACACAATTTGTAGGCAAGTTTAGTTTGGGTAATGGTGTCTTGACGGCGCGCGGATTGTCCGTCGATTTCGCAGTGTCCATCTAAGTATCGATTAAAAAATCTTGATCCTACGCCTAAGCTGGCTTTGGCTGCGGTATGTCAGCCCAATGGTTAATATAACTTTTCCTTATAGGCAGCTCCCACAAACCTAAGCCAGGTGTGCAGGTGAAACAGGAGGTGGTCGTCAAAAAGGAACCTAACGAAGATGTAGATATGTGTAAGAGTTTTTGTTCAGTCGTTCCGCGACCGCCGTGCCGAGCGGACTGTTCCGCGCCGGCGAGCGGGACGGATACATCAGCTGTCGCGGATAGTCCCGATGCATTTATGTGTACTCGGACTGTTTATTTTTATAATGGGATTATTTGTAATTAGATATATCATTCGTCCATATAGTGTTTAGTGGGGGTCAGATCAGATTAGGCATAATCACTGAATGTTTTGTTGGAACCAACAACAGATCACTTGCGCCTTGCACTTGCGAGCACATGAGGTAGACCTCATACAAAGGTCGTCTGCATTTGTACCTCACTCTCACCTAACACCAAATAGCAGTGTTCGCATTGCTGTGGTCCGGTTTGAAGGGTGAGAGGCAAATGTGAGGTAAAATTATTGGGTAATGTGACATAATATTTTGCTCGTCTCTAACTAAAATGGAATCGCAAAGTAGATAGTACCCATTTTAATTTTTTTGTCTGTTACCTAAAATCCCCGGGCGAAGTAAAAAATCACCTATGACGCATAAATACGTGACGTCACATCTGTGTAAACATGCCTGTTTGACTACGTTAAAAGTGTTATTTTTCAGCAATAAACGGCTTTAAAACGCGGTTTATTAATGTTAATACATTTTAGTTGGCAGCACAATTCAAATGTACTTAGAGATCAATTATATTGAACCAACGGTTTTTTTTCATATAAAAAAATAAAATTACAGTAATTAACCGTGTTTCGAAGTTGTTTATTGCTGTAAACCTCCACTTATACAATAGTTACATATCATATTCTGATGGTCCATATGTAATAGAGTTTGTTATCATGATCTGACTTCGGCCGAACACTGCGCCAAATAGTGGAAATTTAAAACAGTTAAAACATTCTTGTATCGTCCATTTTAGGTTTTAGTATTTATTTACCAATATAGTCTTAAATAGCCTAAGTAACTCGCTGCTACGCGGACGGTTATGAAGAAATTGCATTTTCGCTTTCATATCCTACAATAATACATTTTAGATAAGTTCATAATAATCCTCAAATAAATATAAAATATAATTTAAAATCTGTATTAGACCTCTTACTATAGATTGGTTACTTTCATTTATTGCGGTCGGTGTAATTACGAGGGTGGTTTGATAAGTCCGTGACTTTTTGAATAATGGTGGTCATGACCTTGTTGGCTGACAGACTCTGTTTGGCCTTTTTTGTTCCACGTTCACCCCGCGCAACCCACTGTTTCGATTGTTCCTTGGTCTCTGGTGTGCTGTGATGGATCCATGTTTCGTCCACAGTAACAAAACGGCGCAGAAATTCGTCCGGATTACGGCAGAATATCGCTAAACACTATTTTGAAGTTGTCACACGATTGCGCTATGGTCGAGTGTGAGCAATCGCGGCACCCATCTCGCGGAGAGTTTTCTCATGTCTAAATATTCGTGTAAAATATGATGTACTCGTTCAGTTGAGATACCTACAGCATGAGCCAACTCACGCACTTTCAGTCTCCGATCATCCAATATCATTTCATGGATTTTATCGACGATTTCCGGCGTGATTACTTCTTTTGGTTGACCTGAACGTTCGGCGTTACTAGTGCTGGTACGACCACAACGGAACTCTGTAAACCACTTCTTTACCATTGAAATGATGGTGCCGAGTCCCCGTTAAAGATAATGCTTAATCAGCACACGAAACTAACTTTTTTCCATTTTCGTAAAAATTCACGAGGTTGTCTGTTTTAAATGGCTATCAAACAACTCCATGACGTAGCTTGCTCAAAATTTGACAGTTGCCCACTAATAGATTACAGTTGACGGCAGCACTGTTGCATTTGGAATAACTGCGCGGGAAATTCAAAACGTCCCTAACTTATCAAACCGCCCTAGTACCTTAGATAACAAGGTTGGTGACGCGCTAGTGATGTCCCTGCGATATGCGAGCGTCAATAAGTAGTGATATGTCAGTCAGTCAGCTTCTCCTTATATATATATATAGATGTAGATTGTAATGGCATCTTTTATTTCAGCTATGGAAGTAGATCGGAAGCCGTTGATGGCGGTGAAGAAGGAGTTATTCGAAGACACGGACGTTGTTAAAGTTTTGAGGAGCGAGAAACCTACGCTGTTCCTTTTACAGGTAACTTTTATATCGAAATTTTTTTGTTATCAGTAGTGTTACAAACCTGAAGCAATCCAGGACAAGTATATTAAGGCCAACCCCAGGCGAAGACGACGACAAACAGCAGTGCTTCTGCGCAGTATACCACCTTAAAGGAGCCATGTCGGCCGACAAACGGCACAGATGTGTGCATACCTGTGTAATATACGAATGAATATTAAGAAATCCCCAAACAAATTTATCCAGAAACGCTGTCTCATTACTTTATTTACTGATGCTGCTTCTCTAACTTTATACATTACATATATACATTTTGAAACATTTTGAGCAATAAAGTTAAATAAATAAATAAAAACAAAATACCCTCTATGAGGAACATGGCTATGAGGTCGTTAAGGTGGCCGTTGCAGGCTACCGTGATCACATGCTACTCAACTCCAGGTGCCCAGGAGTCAGTCGCAGCCCTGCATTGCCATTCGAATAAAATTTCAGGGTGTACATGAGTATTTCCTCGTAAAAAAAAGTCAATGTGTGAGATGATGGGTACATTTATCATTATTAATTATATTATTATAATTGATAAAAAGATGATCTTAATTATGAGTTTGGTTCCAATATAGATGAACGGCGGATGGCGAGGTACCCGTAAAATTTTAGTGTTGGTATTTGTTAGCCGTGGCGTACCGGCGGAGTAGAATAGTACCTCTCTCTGTACCAGATGTGGTAAGAGGCGACTGAGGTACCGGACCCGACATATAGCGTGATATCCATCCGAAAACAGCACAGTTTAAATACTACAGGGTGGGGATAGGCAGCAGCATCCTCGTCGCGAAGTTGCGCTCTGCGATTGCCACCACGTCTGCCCAGCGTGGTAATTATGGGCAAAAATTCCCCTGTCTTGGGAAGTTATATGTCCTACAGTAGACTTTTTATGGCTGATATGATGATTTCGTCCAGTTGCCAGACACATTGCCTGGCCGCGGCGGCAGCGTTGACGATGAACCGCGGCGAAAGCAAGAGCCTTCCACATCCACCGGCGAAGAGGAGGAAGAACAGGTTAGTACACAGAAAGGGATCTGTACTATTTGGTATCTAATACTTTTGTACTAGACTCGGTTGTCACTTTTGATATCGTTAATTGTTCATAGATGGGCCAATTCCCACTTTCTGGGGGACGCCTATATCCCGCTGTGGGCATCTAACGGCTCATTTAATATCATCATATCAGCAGTTACACACCATAATGACTTTACTTTTAAGAAATAATCATTAAAATCCATTTGATTGACAGTTTTGGACGAAAGCTCACAACCAAACGGATTTAAAGTATTATATATACGAGTGTCTCTGTGTGTTATATATATACGAGTGTCTCTGTGTTATATATATATAAGACAACGAAGGAATTTGTTTCACGATATTCAGAATAATATGTTACAGTAGTTAAAAACATAATAACTCGTCATTGTAAATATATCATAATAAAATTGTCTAGACAATGTGATAAATTAATTAACTTTGTATTTTATAAGATTGCTGGTTAATGTGATCAATTGTGCGTCACAAAAAAACATTTTACAAGCAACATTTATTAAAGAATTATTCGATATAATACAGGTTTCGCAAATGTCTTACATAGGAAATATTTCAACAAATATATTCAGGTTAACCTACATATATTTTCATCAGCAATCAGTCGCAATAAGCTGGGAGACCAGTGCCTCACCTGCCATTCATAATACATCCTTCCTTTTAGTCTTTTTAACATCAGAAAACGTTCTATTAGTTGAGCTGCCAGGGTATTGCGATGAACGGATAAGTTCTTCAGTATATATCTTTTTGAACCTCTCAATTTCAAATCTAACCTAACCACCATTTCGTTTCAGTTGACCCTACACATAATTTTGTGAAATAATGTTTTAGTAATTTTGCATTGTGATGAATTTGTTTCATTTATCACTTTGTCTATATTGAGTAGAACATTACAAATAATAGTTGACCAGTATATAAAAAAACAAAAATAAAAATTATAAATATAGAAATAGTAAATTATTAATAATAACTAAATGCATATAAGTTATATTAATAATTGACTATTTCTATATATATATATATTTTATATTTATGTTTATTGCATTATATTTTTTCTGTTTTGCCCGATGGTTGATTGGTAGATAATGCCTCTAGCCATTAAGTCCGCCATGTGTACATAGTATTTTTGATGTTACATAAATATATACTACTTGAGTTTATTAGTTAGTTTAAAGAATACAATGAATCAAGTACGGTCAACGGGTTCAGTGATGTTTTAAGAAGCTATGGTCTAAGACTCGATGTGTAATTCCAGGTGGACAACAGGTGTCGGCTGAAGGACCTGGAAGAGGGCCGGATAGGCAAACTCCGGATACACCAGTCCGGACGCGTCACACTAGCCCTAGGCGACACCATATTTGAGGTACAACCATCTTCATAATAGTTTTACATGAAATAACTCGCTAACTACTGCTGCCATAACAATAATAATTTTAGAAATAGCCTAAGTTACTCTTTATAGTGAAATAAATGCCCGTGAAAATAGGACAAGTCTTTACGGAGTTTACCTCAAACAGACAGACAAAACATTTAAAAAGCTTATACTTCTTATACTTATCTATCGTACATACGCATATGCCTATTGAATAAAGTTATTATTTTGATCTTGCTAAAAGACACTTTATTTATATATAAAATAGCAGCGTCCCGCATTTTCACCCGCGTTAAGTTGTAGAACTTTCATACAAACATTACACCCCCTTTGATGATGATGGGATGATTTTTTAACAAGGAACGGGTCCGTTGGCGCAAGTGGCAGTGATCTAGTGCGCCAAAGGTTCGATTCCACCCAGAGCAAATATTTATATGAAGAAATTTCTGTTTGTTCTGTGTTTGGATGTTAAATATATGTATTTAAGTAGTATATTTGTGATTCCTCTGTTGTCAGGCGTCCGTAAAACAAGTGCTTTAAGCGTCTTTATTTTATGAGATGTTGTGGGAATTTATTAAATTCAAAAACAGCAAAGTTTTATACTGACTTTGTACCACCGTTTGAATATATTTTCGTTACTTATAATCTAACAATATCAAATCGTTAAATTATGCAACTGACCCCCTGACTCCGATCTTCATCATCATATTCTTTTGTTATAATTAGATTAGTGGACATAATCTCGCTCAATATTTATTTGTGAAAAATTTGCAGTATGAAAAAAATTTAACAGAAATGAAGAGCATTTAAGATACTTATTAATTTATGTGAAAATTTTATTAAATTTTTAAGAAAATCTTAATTCAATTAATTTTCATGGAATTTTTTGCTCATGATAATAATTTTATTTACGTTGGTGAAAATTCATTTTCCCTAAAACTCAAACTTTATTTTGACAAGTTTCGAAAATGAAAAGAAATGGACCCAGTTTTAGTTTTTAAATCAGATTTGCCTAACTTACGCTGTAAACCCTCACTTATTATATTGCAGGTGTGCACTGGCACGAAGGGCGCGTTCCACCAAGAGGTGGTGTCGATGTCTGTAGACAACAACTCGCGTTCCGCCAACCTCGTGTCTCTGGGCGGACTGGAGCACAAACTCAACTTGGTGCCAGACTGGGAGACCATGTTTAGTGATATGAGTATGTAATGGACAAAGTGCTAGTCAATCTACACTAATATTATACAGATGAAAGATTTGTATTTTTGTATGTAGCAAATAAACTCAAAAAGTACTAGACCGATTTTAATAATTCATTTTTTATTAGAAAGCTACATTATCATTGAGTAACATAGACTATATTTAGTACTAGATTACTTTAGAAATTCCTATTATAACCAACCAAAGGTGTAAAAAAATTAGCCATAAAATATCTTTCATCGCATACGCTGCGAAGAATATTAATGATAGGCAAAAAATTGTTTGACAATATTATAGAATATATCAATATCTACAAAAAACTTCGCGAGACCATATGTCTAACTCTTGTAGTATACGTCACTATAACTACTTTTTACATTTAACAAATTGATAGAACTGCCGATCAAAATCAGACCGTGTTATCCATACATTTTTATCCAAATAAATAATTTAATATTCAAGACTGTTTTAATACCTGATGATTACTTTTTGAATTATTGAAATCGGACATTCAATTCTAAAGATAGTATGAAATTAAAATAAAAATACAAGCCGGCGGCGGCCGCCACGCAGCGCATCGAGTAACTAACTCGACGAGAGCAATTGTATGAGGCATTTTCTCGTCTAGGATCTCCTGAAAATCAATACGTTTTGTTGCCACCTTGTAGGTGGCAAGAAAACTAACTAACTATTAAATAAGATACTTACACAAACATTGTAATAGATGTACAAATTGGAGATATATGTTTAATTTGTAAATGATACATACATCTGCATGATTTCACATCCATTGATAATTTTTTTGGTACTGTCTAACTTTTAGAATCACTTTAAGTAAAACTTTAAAATTTTGTTTAAATTAATTATCTGTATACCTATTTTCTATAAAGATAATTGATTGAATATATTAGATGTTTTCACAATAGTTGCAGCATTCTAATAAGTAGAAAGTTACCTATTCTCATGTCAAAGTGGCCAGCATCTATGGAATGTTATGGTTAGGGCCTGTGTATATAATTTATAAAATTTAATTTAAATATAAATTGTTTTATTACTCCTAAAATCACTATTCCTAATTCCCTCTCATTACCGACCAATATCAAAACTCCCGTACCTATCTAAGGTCTAAAAGCACCTTATACAACATCAGGTTAATGTTTTTGTTAACACCAATGCTTTGCAGTCTGGACAAAATTGCCTAGTTTTTGTGAAAATGTGTACATTTTGTTCTCTCTCCCAAAATATTGATTATACACAAACAGCAACGAAATACATTTAGAGAACGCCTGTAGCAATAATATAAAATATAAGTTATTCAAAGACAGAGTCGAGAGGAATCTATTAATAAAAATCAAAGTAGCAGGTGAAGTTGGGTTGTTGCTTTAAAAATTTAAAAAAGTGAAGCGTTCATTTGCTGTGCAATTAAAATAAAAGAATAATTGAAAATACAATTCCTTATATGGACTAATTTATAATATACAATTTATTTAAGGTAATTTTTATCAAACTGCTTGATTCTGGGCCTTTTTATCATCTTCAGGTGGAGAGACTGGTTGATCTCTTCCAGGGTATTTATTTCCTTGAAGGTCAATTGCAAAGTTGTAGTCTATGGGGTTTGCTATTGCTCGCTCTATAGCTTCATCAAGGGTTGCTGGTGTAATGAATGTGCTGCTCAGTTCCTGAAATAGAATTTAAGTATTATGAAAAATTTTAATACATTTTACCATATTGTGAAAATTGGCTTCACACAATGTTTGACTTGCACTGTCAACCATTTAGCTTAGATAATGATATATGAGATGGAGCGAAGAGATATATTAGATAATGGAGCTGAGCAATAGCACCCCCAAAGTGGTGAAAACCTAAGAGATAACTTATAATTAATTGAAATTATAAAAATACTTTTTATTGAACACAGAGAACAAAAAAACTTAACATTAACATGTATACAATTGGCAGCCTTATTTCTCATAGTGATCTCTAATGATATAATATAAATATTTAATTTTATAAGAAATCTGACTGCAACCTCCTTGCTATTTATGAGGTATCGTTTAGGAGCCACTGTTTGTACAAAACAGCAATCATGAAATGAGAGTTATTAGAGATTTGGTACAGTTACAAGGGGCTTGACATAATTGTACCATACTTTTTGCCTCCTGATTTCTTCTGAAGCTTTCTCAATCCTGGCTTGCAGCATCCTGTCTTTAGCTTCCATTCTGGCTAATGCATAATCCTCCATTTCAGCCAGTTCTTGCTTCCTTCTCTCTTCACGCTCTAAAGCCACCTGAGCGTTCCACTTGTCGTTCAATTCCACGCACCTAGCCCATTCCCCAGCTTCCAATCGTTGAGACATTTCAGAACTGGCACTCTCTGTTGTAGATTTTTCTTTAATCATTTCTTCATGGTAAAACCTTCTTATAGCTCGCATTTGTGTCTTGTAATTGTTATTTATTCGTAGAAGTTCTAATCTTTCTTCTTCAGTGACTTGAGGACGTTTTGGTATACGATATATTTTACTTTTGGCGACAGGCAACCAACGCGGTTTTCTATGAGCCTCAGCGCACTGCACAACTAATGGCCATACTCGTTTCAGTAACCCTTTATGAGAAATCATGATTAATTTATTTTTATTCAATTAAATCTTATGTTTATTAGTAGAATTCGTCGAAACAACTTAACCTAAAACTTGACGTTTATTTTGACGTTTTACCTTTTTACTCTATAATATTTTTTTGTACCGTATATTAAGGTTGAATGGGATATATTGTTGTTTGACTCAGGATATTCTAATTCCAACCTTGAGCAAAATGAAATTAGAAGTGAACTCTGAGGGAGTGTTATATGGTGTGATGAGCGCATAATTATTGTAGGTTATGATAACTTTTGCAAAGCTCAGGAATCTCATAATTGCTTATTAACATTAACGCAAATGCAAATGAATAAATTTGTATAGATGTACAGTGGGCAAGAGATCAACCTACCCAAAATCTGTCAAATTTTTATAGTCCATTGAACTCAATTTCTCGCTATTATAGATTAACTAGCTGTACCCGCGACTTCGTCCGCGTGAAATAGTTTTTTTGGGTACCATACCTCTTTACCTTAACTTAAATAAACTTTGAATGTCATGTTTATTTATATTGAATCAATGGCTTGAAAAATGAATCTCAAGTTTCTAGCTCCAAAAACAGCGATTTTTCCATACAACTTTTCATCTCCCCTTTCAACCCCTCACAACCCTTTTTTCCAATTAAAAATAACCTATGTCCTCTCTCAGGGTCTAAAGGTTGTCTGTGCCAAATTTTATCAAAATCGGTTTAGAGGTTTAAGCGGGAAAGCGTAACAGACAGACAGACAAACAGATTTACTTTCGTATTTATAATATTACTAAGGATATCTATTGCGAAGTTTCGACATATTTGGGTAGGTGGATAATTACTGTGTGTACCAATTAAGAAATTTTATGTGCCTCTGTGTATAACCTCCATATGTTCGAGAATCTAGTAAACGTTGGTTGGAAAATGCTTGAAGGAAACATAAATAATGTTTCTGAACATATTTAGTAATGTCAATACAGACCGGTCGATGAATGTGAAAAAATTACTTTTGTGTTGTTGTAAACTTTAGTTTACAACTAAAACAAGACTTTTTTTACAACAATGATAAAGATATCTGCTTTAAACGATGAATCGGAAGAAGAAAGTGGATCTGAAGAAGAAGTTACAAGAGAGGCCTTAGAACAGATAGCATTGCAGCAGTACGCTAAAGCATTAGAATTACAAAGAAAAGGGAATCTTAAAGATGCAACACAGCTTTTAAAAGACTTACTAGATACAGAACTTCTCTACGATGTGAAGAAACCGGCGCAGGGTGAGAAAATAACCGGGCCCTTGTTAAATTTGAAGTACTTGTGCTACAAAAATTTGGCTGGAATGCTAAGTGCTTCAGACGATATTGATGGCGCAATAGAATCATACTGCTGCGCCTCAGAGCTAGATGATACTGATATCACGTTGTGGCATCGGCTTGGTCTCATATGTATGCGAGCTAAAAAGTTTGAAATGGCTCTACACTCATTCCAACGCGGTGCTGATCGAAATCCTCGTCATTGGCCATGTTTAGATAAAATAGTCACTCTACTATTAGCTCTTGACCATAAAGAAGATTGCATTTCCATAATACATGAAACTCTTGAATTGGATCCTGGCTATCTAAGAGGTTTAGCCTATAGAAAACATATTTATACAGCCTACCCATATATCCGCGATTTCATGGAATACCTTAATCCTATTTATAAATGGAATGAAAATGATGATGAGCCTTTAGATGAAGAAAAAGCCGACAAGCTAGTTAAAGAAGCAGAGGAGATTTATGAGATATACTTAGAACAGCAAAAATCTAATCAATGTAAATATGTATTACCAGATTTAAAATTAGTAAAGCCAATAAACAGCCTGACATGGTTGTCAGTAGGTGATTCCTTGACAAATATGCATCAGTACATGACAGACAATTGTTACAGTCATGCCTGTCGAATAGAGTTAGTGTTTGAAAAAGAACAAATACAAGAGCCAATGGAAGTTTGTGAAGAACCAAAAGAAATGGAGCCCATAGAAACTGCGAAGGCTGAAGAGAATGAAAAGTTAGAAGGCAATGATAGAAATGTAGAAAATGTTTCTGAAAATGAAAACAATGATTTGTCTGATAAAGATAAAGCTGCTACTGATACAGAGAAATTTGAAAGTGATGTTGAAATGGTGCCAGCAGAACCAGCTCCTGAAATACCAACCCAGGAGGCCAAAATTCAAAAGAAGGGCCCGGTCCGGAGACGTGGCAGTGCTCTCAGTTTCCTACAACAGTGGGAATGGTGCACAAAACGTAGGTCAGGCAGAAAGAAGACAGTCAACAGACAAGATCATGATGAGAACATTTATGACACATTAAGGAGGATGGTCCCTATTTGTTTATCTCCAGAAATGATACAAAAAAAGGAGAATCAAAATCGGGAAACATCTCCAGATACTACTGATTTAGATAAACTGTTTGAGGAAAAAGAAAATCAGAAAAATTTTAAAGAAGAATACTTTGGCTCTGAAAATGAACAGAGAGATGTAAAGGACTTCATCAGTAAGTATACTGAGAATAAAAAGGATATAATTGATTTACTACAGGACTATCTAAGTATTTTATCAGGAAAATGGAAGATCTTGTGGCCTAATGGTTTGTCTAAAATTTACACAGAGGCAAATAAATGCTACAGTAACCACATAGATATTCCCGCCTGTACGGATGATTGTCAAAAAGACATACAGCATTATGTTAATGTTAATATCTTAGCAGAAGAATTTCAAGTTAATGAAAAATTACAAACTAATACCAACGAAAATAATTCTCATGACTTAAGTGTTATCGAAACTATAGGAATCACTTTAAGTCTGAAGCCATACTTATTTTCGGGCACGGAGTGTTTGGAACTGACTATTAGACAACTTTGGATTAAACTACACATTCACATCCTGAATAAATGCGATGAGTTTGGTTTGGACTGTTTATATCAACTGTTATATGAATTTGAAGCAATGGGAGATCATCAAGATACTTACGACCTCAAAATCATCAATTTCACATTTAAGCCAATGATAAATGAAATTGAAATATTGGCGTCAATAAAGTTTTTGGAGAGAAACAAAAAGTTGTCTACGGTTATGGATTTGTATGACAGTGGTAATTATGAAGAGGTTCTATCCATTGTCATTGATTCCTTTGAGCATTGTAAAACAATGGCCAAGAGTGAAGAAGAAGAGATGTCATTAGATTTTGCTGTGCAACTATCAGTAATATTAGACACATATTGGGCACTGAACAAGGTTGATGATTGTTTCCAATGGTCTCTTATTTGTTTACATGAAGCATTAAAACATTATTTCCGTTACACTTCAGGCACTGCAGAATATAATAAATGGACTTTAACAGTTGTTAAAATACTTTGTTGTATGGATCACATCCTATCCACTGAAGGATTGTCATGTTTAGAATCTGTTAGCCAAAAAGAGCTCAGTCAAGGATTGGATGATCTCATTAGGATTATAGGGCACCAAGTAGAAACAAACACAGCTGACATGCCATTTGGGACTATTGTGCCTTGGATTATAATGCATTATATATTGCAAAAAGAGGAAGACCAAGGTAGAGGAAGGACTGATAAAGAGAAAGTAGACTGTGATGATGTTCCTAATCCATTGATGGTATTGTTTATTGCTCATGAACAGTTAGGTAACAGGGGATGGTGTTGTAACTCAGAAGGTAAACTGTTATACTTTATCTTGGACATAGTAGTACCCAGATTACGCTCACCTCTATTAGCTAAATCTTTAGAACAAGTGAGCCAGTATATGGAACAATGTGTGTATTGTTTATTTGGCCACCCTGGAAAGAAAAACAAACTAAAGTATTTAGTTGATCATAATGTCTCACCACATACTTTTGATTGGAAAAGAGCTCAACAGCTTTATGAGATATTTAAGCCTCCAATTTTACCTGCCTTGGAGGGAAAAACACCGGGTATATCTGTGGATACCGAACAGTTGTTCCAAAGGATTCTTGCTCTGTTACCTTGCGATGTTGATCCACAAAAATATATTTCAGATGTAGAAAAATACATCAAGGGCTTAGAAACCAAACTGCCTAGTGTACCTGCACTATTGCCTTATAAAATGAGAGATATATATTACTTGATTGGGGACTATTATTTTAAAAAGGAGGAAGCAAAGATATCAATTAAGTTTAATATGTTGGATGTCGTTGTAAATAACGATCGTTTAGAATCATGGGCAGAGATATCTTTGGCAAAGGCGGTTAATTTAGAAAGAATATTAAATTCCTGTAAAAATATCAACAATGATAGAGAGTTTTTAAATCCTGCGAAATCTATAATTAGATGTTTCAAACGCGCGCTGGATTTAGATCCCACGCATTGTAATATGTGGATTGAATACGGAATATTTGTGTACACAGTGCATTCTTTTTGTTCAAGACTTTTGAAGCAAGCTAGTGAATCTTTAAGTATGGAGGACTTTGAGTCTCTAGAAAAACAAAAAGAAGATATGCTAGACACTACACATAAATCATTTATTACTGTTTTAGAAGACTTAAACAATAGCAATGACACAGAAAAATCAAATGAGGACTCTTGGTTACACTACTACATGTTAGGCAAGGTAGCTGAAAAAAAGAATAAGCCACCCTCTGTTTACCTCGGTTATTACATGCTGGGTGTGAAAAGCTTACAGGATACCGACGCTACCTATCCTTTAAAAATAAATTATAATTCACCAACTCATTTGTGTATCGAAGTCTTGGAGCTTCATTATAGACTACATGCGTCTATTCTGAAGTACATAGAACAACACGAAAATAAACCGATACCTGCTTCCGTGGGTAAAGTGTTTTCTACATGTATTGAGGAGTGGAAAAAGGGTCCATTCTCAAAAAAATCCAAAAAATGTAGTCCCAATGAAGCAGAACCAGAAGCCAAGCCAGTTGAAACTGTCCAAGCTGGAAATATATTAAAAAGGTCTGTTAGCGATGCCGGTGAAGAAGATACGCACGAAGCTAAGAGGCTTAAATTAGAAGCAGCAGCAGCTAAAGTTAGGAGGTCGGCATCGTATGATACAGAAAGGATAGTACAAAAAGAACCACCAGCAAAAGAAAACTCAACATCATTAACTAGTACAGACACAACTGTAGAAGCCAAGAAAACAACTGAAGGTAATATTACAGAACCGCCTAACTTGGGTGTAGAAGTTGCAGAAATAGAAACGAAAACTGCCCCTGAAGTAAATCCTGTCCAGGAAGTCAAACAAACTCAAGAGAATACCGAAGTTACAAATGCTCCAGCATCAGATCAAAAGAAAGATATTGATACCGAAAAGAAAGTGGAAAGTTCTTCAAGCACATCCTCTTCATCATCATCAGAATCGAGCTCTAGTGATTCTACTTCTGAAAGTAGCAGCGATTCTAGCCGGGACAGTGATACATCTAGTAAGTCATCTAACGAGTCGAAACCGTTGACTGACGAAGAAATCATGAAAATTGTTGCGTCTTGCTTAGATGCTTTAGAAGATTGTGCTAGTAGATTCCCACCTAATTACAAGGCAATTTATCGATTAGCACATTATCATTTCTACTACAAAAAGGGTAAAGATATAGAAAGGTGTAGAGATTTAATGTTGTCCAACTTTACATCGAGAGCTGGCCAGAAGTTGGGAGGACTGTTCAGCGAAAGAAAGCACTCAAACTTCTTCAATAACATTTGGAAAATTCCGCTTGGCGAAGTAGATAGAGCGGGTGGTTTCGCATTTCACATGAGCAGATCCGTTCAACTCACCATGGAGATATTGAAAGAAATTGACGACCATAAAACATTGCTAGATTTGAGTCTACATTTGCAGAGAATACCAGACCCTGATAAAAAGTATCTCAGAGATTCGGATAGGGAAGAGTGTGCGCAGCAAGCGTTCTCACTTTGCGTGCAGTCGCTAAAAGGGCAGTTGATTAAATTCAGCCAGCAAGCTGATCTCAAGAGTAATGATGTTGAAAAGCAAGCTTTAAAGAGTCTAACATTAGATATCTATCGGGCCTACCAGAGGGTTCAAAAACAGCCGACTTCTAAGCAATTTACAAATTTGCTTGTAGAAGCGTATAAACTAGTTTGCACCGCTCCCATTACTGACAATATGAATCTCGTGGATCTCAGTATGAAGTACTGCCAGTCTTTGTTACAAGCGCTGAAACAACAAGCCACTCAGGCTAGTTTGGATAAAATGCAGAACGCACAGAAAAAGCATGCGGCGAAGCCGGTTGAGCCGGCTAAGCCAGCAGCCCCTGTCACTACGAGCAGTGTGCCGAAGGTTGACCAAGTACATAAAGCGGCATCTACGTCTGCAGCTGCAGCTTCTGCCTCAGGATTGCCAAAAATATCAGCTCGAGAAATGGCATCTGCCTTCCAAAATTATATTCCTATGTTGAATGATCAAGTGCTATCTCAACAGACAGCTGCGGCGCTGTCAATTTCATATCTCAGCAACGCTCTAGCTGGATACACGTCATTACAAAACACTTTACAAACATCTTTGCAAAATTCGCTTCAGAATTCTTTCCAAGCTGAATTCTACCGCCAATTTCTAGGCCAAAATTTTTCCTCTTATGGTATGCCTCCACAAAAAAAGAAACGGGGTCCAAAACCAGGTCAAACGAGGCAAGCTCCAACGGGCACGGCTCAAATGAAGGCTTCGAAATCATTCACCAGTGCTTCTATGAGCGTAACGAAGGCGACGCCCACGCCCGTCATAACCAGTCTACAAAAATCCACATCGGCATCACTGGCACCAAGCATGGGAACAGTGTTGTCAACTTTACCTGCATCGATGACAGCGAATTTAACTTCATTTGGGGCATCAGGTCACTCGACGCACGGGCACCCAGCGGTTCACAATTCATTGCCCGCTCAAGCGCATCTGTCGAACGCGTCCACCGTCAACGCGGCTATTCATACAAAACCTCCTTTGCCCCACCAGCAAGTCAGTCCCGGTAAAACGTTACAGGAGAAGTTAGCTGAGCGACAGAAGCATCTGCCTAAATCCACTTCCCAGGACATAAATGCGTCTATAAGTAAGCTGCCGTCTTCGTTGACTATAACTAAAACCTCTGTGTCGAAGCAAGCGGGCATGCAAACCAAGAAACCGGAGGCTAAGAAATCGCTGCCATTTAGCGATCCTCGGCCCAAGCAAATATCATCGGACGAGGTCATAGTTCTCGACGATGATGATTGAACCATTCGTCGGCTGAGAGTATATATGGTATATTAATTATGTATTTGATATTTATGGTTTGCTTATTGATCAATATATTCGAAATCATAAGCATTGGTTTTACTTTACATCTTTATTACAAAATATTAATATTTACAATAATATTCCTTATGATAAAAATTAAATAAAATTAGTAAAAAGCTAACTTGAAATATTTTAGTTAATTCGATATATTTTCATATCAAGGAATTTCCATTTGCAATTCGACGTAAGTGACACATTAGGGATACCTTTGGCAAGTGCCACTATTTTTAATTAACTCTTATTCACTATTTATTTAATTTATACGCTGTAATTAAATCAGAGAACTGACATTCGAAGGTGCCAACACAGGACTAAGGAACACATTAAGGAAGGAAGTTTACGGTAAGCAATTCGTGTAACTATCACAACTCATGCAAGTTCTAAGAAACATTTTTTTCTATTATGAAGTATACGTGCATGCTGGCCCGAATGTTCCCTCCTGAATGTGCTCAAAGGGTAGTATTTAAATCACTAGATGGCGCTGTTCGAGAGTAGATTTTGTCCAATCACAAATTAGTATTTAAATAGTCACAAATTCCAGCTCAGTGCCTAGAAGCTACTACAAGCCAGTCTGGCGAAGAATCGACGTTTCTTCTCAATTGTCGCACGTGGGTTATAGGACTCGGTAATGATAGAAGGTCATCAGCATGTGGCTGAGGTTCCAGCCTGCCAGGAGAGTGCCCAGGTACAAGATGGCCAACAATGGGAGGGGCAGGAGGAACGCCCTCACGTTGTGCAGCATCGGTAGATCTGTAGGACAATGGAATGAGTATCAAGACACGTAGGGTTTATACTTAGTCATTTCCGCCCGATAGGATTACCGCGAATATCGCAGCCTTTCCCCGCCCTCTCACTGGCACAACGCGATCGTTGACACTGCACATGCAGTCGTATAACAAAACAGTACACCGTGTTCGCCTGTCCCTGCTCCCACGAGCGATAACCGATAGCCCTAGAGCTGTCGGGCTCACTCTGTCCATCCTCTTTTGCAGAATTTAATAATTAAATTCAGCCCATCGATGGCAGCCCGAGCATAGGTCAAGCCTCTAGAGGCGCCCTCGGGCGATCGCCGTCGGTCCCGCTCATATCTCGCGAGCTTTGCGGCCGCGACCGCGGGGTACGCGGGGTGTAATCAGGCATTGGACCTCTCATTTATGAGAGGCCCCGCCCTCTTTTTTCGGTGGCGCTGGAATTGACGTCTGAGTAGCCCAGTAATAGGTTCGTCCGAGGAAAAAAAAACGTAGTCATCATACTAGCTTTTGGAAGACCACTGCCAGACATAGGCCTCCCCAAGAAGGGAGGATTTTTGCCCATAATTGCGCGGCAAGCGTGTTGGCAATCGTAGAGCGCAGTTTTCGCGATAGGTATACCGCAATTTGTCGGTTCCGGTACTTTAGTCGCCTCTTTCGACACTCGGGGAGATACTATTCTACTCTGCCGGTACCTCACAGCTAGCTTATACGTGATTATATGTAATCTACACTATCTACACTAATATTATAAAGAGGAAAGATTTGTATTTTTGTATGTAGCAAATAAACTCAAAAAGTACTAGACCGATTTTAATAATTCATTTTTTATTAGAAAGCTACATTATCATTGAGTAACATAGGCTATATTTAGTTCTAAATTACTTTAGAAATTCCTATTTTAACCAACCAAAGGTGTAAAAAAATTAGCCATAAAATATCTTTCATCGCATACGCTGCGAAGAATATTAATGATAGGCAAAAAATTGTTTGACAATATTATACAATATATCAATATCTACAAAAAACTTCGCGAGACCATATCGAGCCCTTACCGCCAAGCGACACTTTTATTGAAAATGCTTTTTTTATCGTAAGTTGTATTTAACGCCGTAACTGACATATCCCAGTCGACGTTTTCCTCCAAAAAAACCTTTATAAAGTTATAGCAATTGCTAAAATTCAATTGCTTAATAATGTTTATAAGCATTCTTCTCCTGTAAAATTTGGGTTTTGTCGGTTACGCTAAGATGGCGGTAAAAGCTCGATATGTCTAACTATTGTAGTTACGTTACTATAACTACTTTTATAGATTTAACAAATTGATAGAAATGCCGATCAAAATCAGACCGTGTTATCCATACCATTTATAATTTTTTATCCAAATAAATAATTTATTATTAAAAACTGTCTTAATACCTAATGATTACTTTTTAATTATTGGACTCAGACATTCCATTCAAAAGATATCATGAAATAAAAATACATGCCTGCGGCGGCCGCCACGCATCGAGTAACTAACTCGACGAGAGCAATTGTATTTGGCTCTTTCGCGAGTAGGATCTCCTGAAAATCAATACGCTTCGTTGCCACCTACAAATACCACAGCCAAAGTAGTGTACAGGGAGGCTCTAAGATGAGCATAATTCTTTTTTCAAATTAGGGATTCATGGTCGTTTTAATTAGCATGCTTATTACTTAAATATATGTATATAGCTATTTATGTCTACCCGTGCGAAGCCGGGACGGGCCGCTAGTTACTTCAGGAATTGGGATATTCGTAGAGTATTTCTGTAGGATTTGAGATACCATATGTAGAGTCGTTTGGCGGTTACGAAAACCCAATCGCTTGTCACGACAATTGGTACAGAAAGAGTTATGTGTAGATTCAATATTACAGATACCATTTAGTAATGAATCTACAGAACAATCATATCTCACATAGAAAAACTTAATTTATATATTTTAGGAGGTCTGTGTTTTTGAAAACTGTAGGTACATTACCGGCGTAAAGTTGCTGCTTGTTAGAATATACCATATTGACTACTACTAACTTGTATCTACGTGTTAGATCACATATCACAACCCGGGGCTGTTACATACAAACATTAGATTTAGTTTTAATTATATCTATTTATTCACACACATGTCATACATTGACCTGACTCCGAGATAAGTCGCTAAACCAATTACGGACATCATACAACAATACCACTAGTATTAGTATATATACATATATTAGTTCTGGCTCAGATGGTATTGGTCATATGTACATTATGCGCAAAGGTGGCGAGGGTCCACATCTCCAGCCAGGACATATGAGGATATTTGTGTTTGTTCTGTATTTGGGTGTAACCAGAGATATGTAGTTAAGTATTAAATCTGTAATTCCTCTGTTATCTGATATCCGTTATACAAGTGCTTTAAGCGACTTAGCTCGGAGTCAATGTATGAGATGTTGTGTGGATTTTAGTATAAAAAATATCCAGACACAGAAGACACAAATAATCATTAAATATTTTTTTGGCTTGGCTGAGGATCGAACTTACGACCCTTGGCGCTCAAGATAGGATCGCCACTATCTGCGCCATTGCGTCCTTCAAATGTATTGAATATAAGGCGTTATACACACAGCAACATATTTATTTTCCACTTACCACTGTCAACTAATTTGCCATAATCTGCAAATAATTGTACAATAATTTTTTTTAGGCCAGCTCGAACAAGCACACGGTCCGCAATCACGCGGAATGTATGCTCGTTCGACTGTACGTAACGCTACCGCAGCCTATAGACGCTCATAATATCACAATGATATCGATAGCGCGCTGCCAACCTTGTGACTATATTATGTAACATGAACCAGTAATGTCACTGTCTCTCTCTTCCTTCAAACCACACAATACGAACACTGCTATCTGGCGATAAATGAGAGCGAGCTGCCGTTGCATTCAAACTTGGTATGGGGTCTATTTTATAACGATCTTGCAAAACGGGAATACGAAAGCGGGTGTGTTCAATGTGCACTGTTTTGTGCTTGATCTAAGGCTGCTAAGAAAATAAGAATGAATACTACAATTGAAAATACTTACTACTGTATCCCAGGAAGCTGATATATAGGTAGTATATGATGGAGGCCAGCCAGAACGAGTTGGACACCAGACACGAGAGGAAACCTTCGTGGCTCAGTAGATCTAGGAACAATTAGAATAAATTCACACGACATCTTATACATTGACCTGACTCCGTGATAAGTACAGCTTAAATCACTTGTGTTACGGGCATCAGACAACAGCGGAATCATAAATATTATATACCTTAATGCATATTAAACACCCAGACATAGAACATAAACAAATATTCGTCATACAAATATTTTGTTCTGGGTGAAGATCGAACCCACGACCATTAGCGCAATCGGACCTGTCTACTATTAAAAAAATAGTTACTATATCTGTACCTTTAAGTGTAATTCATGTGTCTGTTTGTATTTCACATTTTCTTTAAATGCATATAAAAGTATAAACGGTATTTACATAAAAATACAACTGAAACCGCGGGGTGCTGCTAGTTAGGGGCCATCCATAGTACGTCACACGATTTTTATGATTTTTTGACCTCTCTAGCGTGACTTCACATGTTTTGTAAAATCACATCGAAAAATTATTAAATTCACAATTACTTTTATTTTTATTTAAATTAAGTACTTTTTATGAAATCAACATTACACCAAATATTTGAAATAATAACAAAGCAATAAAATCCCTACTAATATTATAAATGCGAAAGTAACTCTGTCTGTCTGTCTGTTACGCTTTCCCGGTTAAACCTCTCAACCGATTTTGATGAAATCTGGCATAGACAATCTTTAGACCTTAAGAAAGGACATAGGCTATTTTTGAACTCGAAATAAGGGTTGTAAGGGGTTGCAAGGGGGGATGAAAAGTTGTTTGCATGGATCGCTATTTTTAGAGCTAGAAACTTAAAACTTATTTTTCAGGTCATTGATTCGATATAAATAAACGTGACATTCAAAGTTTATATAATTTGAAGTAAATAGGTATGGTACCCAAAAAACTATTCCACGCGGACGAAGTCGCGGGCACAGCTAGTATTGAATATATAGAAAAAGAAGAAAGAACCTTAATCATCTTAATTCCATATCTTATCTTAATTCATACTTTGAACAACCTTCTTTAAATTTATTTAAAACTAGCATGACAGTCACTTCGTTCTCATTTAAGTTTTTCACGGAACATTTGTGGTGTTCACATTTTTATGTGGCTTCACACTAGAGCGGGTACGAACTCGTCAAAAAACCTTATTTCATAGGTTAATTCATATTTCAAAAACGCGATTTAATACCTCTAGATATATTAAATAAAGTAATGTTACAAAACTTAAGATTCCTCTCATCCCTTGTCACAGTTTGTCGACACCCTCCCCCCTTTCTTTACGTGTGACGTACTTTATGGATAGCTCCTTATATATATTTTTGTTATTTTGAAAACTTAAAGCTGTTTTATTTAGCAATAGTAGAAAATTATGCTTACTATTAAATAGCACAATCTGGAAGCAATGCAGCAATGACAGTGGTGGAAAGAATGCATTAATGTGAACATCAAAGGCGTAGCCCCACTCGACATCGGGTCCCTCGGGGTCTCTCCGCAGATACTTATTACTTACATACCTGTAATGTTTCAAAAAATTGTTTGTTAAGTAGAACAAATTAATGAACATGTTTTTTGTTATGATTGTGAACTTCAAGAATTCTGATGTAATATCTAAACATAAAATTTAAAGAAACTGCATTATTATAAAGCCTTTCAATGGCTTGTTACATTGTGAGTGATTGGTGTTCTAATTCAGAGACAGAAGTCTCTATTGAAGACTGACTATAAATTATATCCTATGTTGTAAAAAGGGATGACGAGACATCCTCACAAACTTAGAAGTTCTTTTTATATTAGTAATAGCAAAAATGAGGTAAATAAGTTAAAAATTTTTTTTACAATCATAATCAAATGGAGAGTTATGCAATTATATACTGGTGACAACTGTAAGATCCAGACTCAAAATAATTATTGCTGAGTTCCCTAAAGGATCATAGAACATATTACGTTAAATATATATTATTTTGTTTTAAATTTTGCAAACATCAGAAATGGTATTATATATATATATATTTTTTTAAGTCTATGCCAGTATCATCAGGAAAATATCCATTACATAATAAAATATACCTATTTAGTAGCAATTATAATGGTTACTGACTGCAATTTTCAAGTGAAAATTTCTTTAACAAACAGGCACTTTTGAATTGTCAATACATACATTATTTTTTCAATTTCTGCAGATAAACTTGAAATTTTTTGACTAGAAAGTACAACATCGTAAAATAAAATTAAAACACAAAGAGTACAACTTGGGATAAATTGAAGCTTCAGATTTGACTTGGCTAGTTTTTACTAGCAAACTATTTTTTAACATAAGTTGCTGTATAGATTAATACATAAGTGACCGAGTTATACCAAAGTAAAAGGGTTTCTTCGTTCAGGAGTTGACAAAATAAATAAAACTTAGTTTCGGACACTAGTTCATGTAATGTGTTTCTTGTACAACAAATATAAAGCAAGTGGTTAATAAAATTCAAACAGAAATAATCTTAAATAATTGTTATTAATAACGATTACAAATTAGGGAACTGTGCAGAGTTTCAGACATGATGTCATTTAGATAATTATTTTGGCCTAAATATTTAATACATATCTCATTGATGAGTGCACTAAAATTTTGATACAATTAATAAAGTTAATTTATAAGACAAGTAGGCACAAACCAAAGTAAGATATGTAGTCGATTCCATATACTAGTAGATGGAAACTAGCCAAGTTAAATCTAAAGCTTAAATTTATCCTAACTTATAAACTTTGCGTTTTAATTTAATTTTACAATGTTGTATCTTCATATAAATAATTTTCAAGATTATCTACAGAACTTAGCACCCATTTAGATATCAATTCTTTTGTCAGAAAAGTCGACAACCATACATTTGTACTTGGCCCCCTTTTTCACATTTATGTTTTGATAGGATAGGTTTCACAACTCATATAGAGGCAGAGTATATATATTTAAAAAATATATACATATATAAAACAACACTCACCAAAAGAATGTGGAGACAAGTATACCAGCCCCGATAAAGTCCACAAAAATAACAAACAGCACAAATAGTGCCACTTGCGTCCAGTTCAGGCCAATGCCCAGTGCAAAACATATTGAAGATACTGAAGAAGAAATACATTTTTATGCTTAGAATAATAATGGTGACATTCACTGTCTTTTAATTCCAAATATCAACTAGGATTCTATGGTAAACATGTGCTTACTATGGAAAGATATATGTTTGTTTATCTCAGAGATATTGGTTGTAAAAATATTAAATATACTTACAAAATAGCCACACACAAAGCAATACTAAAAATGCAGGATCATCTCTTGCAAACTGCGACTTGGTATCTGAAAACATAGAAAACATGATCATGACCATAAAGGATTAATTATCTACAAGTATTTGATCTTTATTTGCATATGAAATTGGTTAATATAATTTTGGTACTTACGTTTCCTATAGTTAAAATTCCTGAACACTTTCTGTGGTGCCACGAATAAGTATACCATTTGCCAGGCAGCAAACTCGAAGTCCATCTGATTGAATTTGAATAGCCTCCGTAAATACTTGTACCTTTTGGTCGCGGCACTAGCAGTAGTGGACTGGTAGTTCGCTGGGGCTGGTAACGGAGACGTGCTCCTGGGATAGTTACTTAAACTAGGAGTGGGTGATGTTGAATACTTCATTTTTACTCGTGATTATAATAACTGACATTCATAAAAAGGACATATAGAGTCAGGAGTGAGGTGCAGCTCGTTTTATTCAAGTTAAAAGATGGTGCTTAATTGGATTTGCTACTATTTATTTACGATAATAAATCCATTTGTATAAGATTACTCGTTCAGTCACGTCACCATGACAGATGACAGCTACATTGAAGTTGACAGTTAATGTAACGTTCATATACATTTATCGTATCATCCGTTGGACGTCCATTGATAAACTCTATTCTTCTCAAGTGATTTCCTAAGGAACTAAATTAGTGAGATTTTTCGACTTTTGACAGATTGTCTGTCCATCGCCCTATGAGTTATAAGTGGACTTCTATACTGCGCTAGCCAATATGTGTCCAATATGCAACCTCACGGCTTCATCGGCCGGAGGCCCTGCCCTTTGCCACTTCAACTATGCAATACTTTGTCAGCAGCATAGCTTTCTTATGGATTTCTTTATGCCTAATTTGTGTATAAATATAGTTTTTTTCTTTAGTATTTTTATCAAGATTTGCCTTTAATCTAAAAATAATTAAAAGTTTTTGCGCGTTAATTTAAAATTAAAAGTGTCGTACTAGGTACTGAGGTATCGGAACCCACAGATGTCGGTAAATCCATCCAAACGAATGTAACTCAAATGCAACAGGGTGGGAATGGGCAGCAATATTCATGGCACAAAGTTACACTCTGCGATTGCCGCCACTTCTGCCAAGCGCGGCGATTATGGGCAAAAATCTCCTTTTTTCGGTGAGGCCTGTGTCCAGCTGTGGATGTTCTACGGCTGATGATGGTGATGCTTCTTTCTTTAGATTCGGTTATTACGCTTTATGTACTACATGGTATTATAAACTTTTGAATTTATACAATCTCTTAGCCAGATAAAGTACAGGAAATAAAAAAATACATATTCAAATATTTCGTATCAAAATTTATTTTTTATCTTATATAATTTATTAGTTTACTATATATCAATAAATTATTTTACAAAAGTTATGCAGTCGTTTTTTTATCACATAATTAGATTAAAACCCAAGACCATGAAAATAACATAAATAAGAACTTTAAAAAAATGATAATCGGTAAACCTATGTAATAAAATAAAGTATGGCGTTATTAGAAATAAACCATAAAACGGTAGTTTACTTGGTAACTGTCTAAACAGAGGTAAAGTAATATTCACAAAGGAAGCTAATAGTGATTAGAATTTTAAAACGCTTTTATAGTTATCCGCCTCTTGTTAAGCAGAAATTAAGTTCGATTATGTGTAAACACAGAATCAACAATGTAGTCATATTTATTAAAACTTTCAAAACGTTTGGTTGTGTTGTCAGTAAAATTTTATAAGTATTTTATGTTATTCTAGATATAAAATTAATCTTTTATATGCTTTGGTCATCGAGTATCTCCACAGTGCTTATTTCCATTACTAATATCTTCTAGCACTGGCCACTAAAACTAAGTTTACTCGATTTAATATACGTTCAGAAACAATCAATCGATTACAGATAAAGTAATGATGTTTTTCAAAGAAGGTTTTGATTGAGCCAGGTGGCGTAGTGAGTGACGCGCGTGTAGACGCCGGGGTAGCCAGGCTCGCCGCACTTGTTCCCAAACGACACTACACCGATTTGGGTCCACCGTCCATTCGCTTGCAGCATCAGCGGTCCTCCCGAATCACCCTGGAATTGAAAATAATAATCCTTATTGATCATAGAATGATGAGATATGGTTAGTTCACATAAAAATAAAACTACATTACATATTATTGACTCTAGGTGGGAACGTGCTATAAATGTTCTATTGTAATTAGAATTTTGATGAGCCCGATGGTGCAGATGGCAGTGATCCTGTTTTTTGCGCCAAAGGTCATGGGTTCGATCCCCACACAGGACGAAAATTTATATGATGATATTTGTATTTGTTAAATATAAGTATTTAAATAGTATATATGTGATTCATCTGTTGGCTGATGTCCGTAACACAAGTGCTGCTATCACGGAATTAGATCAATGTATGAGATGTTGAGGGAATTAATTATTTTTATTATCTTTATTGGTTATTTACACAGCCATTGCTGGTTTGCTAATATGCACGGACATATGCCAAGTGCACATCAGGGTTTGTGTTGGTCAGTTTTTACGTTGCAGGTTAGGTGTTTGTATAAGTGTTTCTTCGGGTCAACTGTGTAGTAGATTGCGTTATGTTTAATATAGGGCCTTCGAGTTCTGTTTGCAAGAATTTCCTAACTAACCTACATGTGTTCAGTATTGCAGCTTTCTGTAGTTGTTTAAAGGTGTTAGGTGGTAGGTTCAAACTTTTGGTAGATTCGTGTAGCACGTCACGCTTTGGCGTCACGCCTGTCGTAGAGATTGCTCTAGGAACTATTGTAATTTTTTGGAGAATCTTAATATGAGTAGTTTCATCTTTTAATTCGGTGTATTGTGAGAGTTCTAATGTGATTTGCAAGTTTTGCGTATTGGGGATTACTATGTTTATCGGATATTCAGGTTTACTTGTTTTGTTTTCAGGTCTGTTGTAGTGAATTGTGCATTAAGTATAGCTCGGTCAAAGTAAAGTCTGGTTGTGGAATTCTCTAATAAACACACAGACATTAACAAGTTCTGTTGATATCCAAGTTGTTGGTGTATACAGTAAGCTATCTAGTCTTAATAGCTTTAAAGCTTGCTTTTGACTTGCTTTACATGCTCTGTACTGTGTCGTATCATCATTATACCAGCCATTGAAACATGCTATGATTATGCGGTCGTTATGTTTCACTTAGTGTTGTTTTCTTTTAGTCATATTCGCCATGAAATGGAATTTTTAAAATTCTTAAACATACCTTATTTCTAATATTTTTTAACGTCAAAACGTTTAATTATATGATTTCTTCCATTAAGACTCATTATTTGAACGTATATTACTATACGATGTCCTCTAAAGTATGTATAAGATCTTTTACTCAACATACATTTACCATGTAACAACATATATTGTAATAAAATATCAATTATTGTACAAAAATATCGCATAGAAATATCATATCACATATAATGCTTTTAGCATGTATAGAACATTTCCTTTATCTATATTAATATTATAAAGCTGAAGAGTTTATTTGTAAGCTAAATAAAATCGCTAAGACCAATAACAGCGGAGGATAAATAACACTACGTTTGTTTTACAACTTAACGCTACTGAAACCGCAGGGCACTGCTACATATTGAATAACTTCAAGAACAGCAAAGTTTCCTACTAACTTTGCAACCCCGTTTTTTCTCTTTTTTAGTGGTCTGTGAAAAATTTCAAGTTTCTAACCCTTAGTTTAGGTCCTGCTTTGATATTTCAGTCAGTCAGATTAAATTTTTAGATTTTATACTTCTATCTCGTGAAAACTTACTTTTATGCAGTACAGTAAGGATTGCAGCTCCATCGTGGTATTTTATAAGTAAAATTAAAATAATATTTGGATTAACAAATATTCTTTCTAGCTGAGTAAAACCTTATATTGTCCGGAAATCTTTTCCTCTTTACTTTAAAAAAAGGAGAAGAGACTAATATATTAAATAGTCTTATTGTTCACCTGATAAGCATATACAGTCTTCGCTCCACCAGCGAGACAAATTATTCTTCTTTGCCCATCCATTCGCGATTGCAAAGACCATCGCGTTTGTCCTTATTTTCTTCATGTTATTGCAGTAAGCCTTACCTGGCAAGCGTCCACACCTCCCCTGGCATAACCAGCACATAAGAAGCTGTCAGTAATCGGCTGGAAGTAAGCCCGGTCGCAGTCTTCGTTCCTCCAAACAGGCAGTTTGGCTTCTAGCTGGCGGGAACTCTCTCCGCCGCCGTAGCGCGTCGTGCCCCAGCCCACGACAGTGGCCAGCGATCCGTCAAACTGCTGCCGTCCCAGGTCAGCCGTGGGCAGGCAGATTGGAATCACGTATTTGGACTTCTGCACGTTTTCTGTAAACGGGAAGGGAACTTATTAACACTTAGTTATTATTACGGCTCAGTAGATAATATTAAACAACTTTTTTTATACTTATTTTACTTATTTTAAATTTTATGGAATAGTAGATCGCATCATGATTTCCTTTAAAAAAGTGTTATAAAGTTTTTTGATGCTGTATAATGGAAGCAATCTTTAGATAACTCGTCTCCATTTTACTGTCAAAGGATAATTCTTAAGACTTTATGGTCAAGTAAAATTTCAATTACGTAATTAACTCGCTGAATTACTTTATGTAGTCATCCCATTAGCCGTCTGACCCCACAACTTGCAATTGTTTCTACCAGTAGAACTTCATCATTACAACCATTGGAAGTCCACTGCTGGACATAGGCCTTCCCAAGAAAGTGGAAATTTTGCCTATAATTGCCGCGCTGGGCAAGCGTATTGGTAATGCTGCTGCCCATCCCCACCCTGTGCATTTGAGCTACACTGTCTCGGATGGATATACCGACTCCTGGTACACTAGGAGGTATTATTCTACAGCAGAAATTACATTGATATAATTGTTTATAGACCTAGTGGTTTAAAAAAGGAATTGTTAGTTTTCCGATAACTTACCAGCTAGAACCAGTATAGCGATGTCGTTGTAGAAACCGACTCTGGAGAACTGCTCGTGTGCACGCACAGCCGTCACGCGCAATGTCACAGGCCGTGAGGGCTCGTCATCCCGTGCCAAATCCACGTCTCCGAGCCGCACGCTGAATTGGCGCGCTGGGAATCTGAGAAAAAAATTTGATTTATATATTCAGCATGACCAATGAATTCTGTTATTTATGGAAACCTGAAACCACGGCCAACCATGATAAAGGAGGACTTCGATTCTCATTAATGATCACATGATCTGACATTCTGAACCATAACGCTAACTTCAGGATAAAAACGATTATGGCAAGATTATAATTTTGAAGTTGAAGTGGCAGTGGGCTGGCCACTTAGCACGCAGAACTGCTGGTCGATGGAGCCGCAAGGTTCTGGAGTGAAGACCACGTACCAGCAAGCGCAGCGTAGAACATCCATAAGGTGGATAGACGCAGGCCACATACAATCGGTTCTATTGGAGATCAAATGGGGATGCCTATGTCCAGCTGTGGACAATTCATGCCTGGTATGATATGATTGAGCAGTCGGCCACACCAATTTACTTGGCAAGGTTGGATTCCATTTCCTTTTTTAATAAAGTATTGTGATATTTGTATCAAGATCCTATTACTAGTTAGTTGAATAAGCATAAGCTATCATAAAGTCATTCAATCAAGATTACTAGGCTATAAGTCAGTTTTATTTTGTAGCAAAAATACATGATGTTTTACAATATTTTCTCCTGCGGATTTTCCCATTATTTTTTTTTATTATGTAGGGTTTCAGGGTTTCTGTCAGATTCTGTTACTGGAAATTAATTATAGTTCCAGACCTTTATGGATAATTAGTGCGTAGGAGTAAACGTTGATAAATTTCTCTATTTAAATTTGTAGCATCCGGATTTGAAATTACTTTGACGAACTTACGGCCTTTGCTTGGAGTCTCTAGTACAGTGAGCGGCAGTCAGCACATGCCTCTTATTGACGAGGGTTCCTCCGCACCAGAACTCGCGCCTCTTGCTGCCGTGAAGGTAGATCGCAGCCATCCAAGGCCAAGCACCCGGTTTCGACTCCGTGCCACCCACTATTCGGCCGCCTTCGTCTTCTCTCTGCCCACACTCTGGAATGTTATAAGAATGAATGAAAACTGGATTTTTATTAGTGTGTCTCAAAAATAACTCTATTAAGAGTTATATATTGCTTTCGGAGTAGAATCTGAAAATCATTTCTGTAATAAAAAATAACAGCAATGATTATACTATACACGTATGACATTATTTTGATTTCAAATGTCTAATAAGATATTTATTCGCTTAAAGAAGTCGCTTTTTGTTTGAAAATTCGATCATAATTCAACGAGATCTGTAAAAATTCACCATTAACTTGACAATAAATAGACAAATTATGTTCAATTCATTTACGTATGTCAATCTGTCATTAAAACAGTAATATAAGTAATGGTTGTAATAAATTTAATACATTTCTAGCGCGTGTTATACTAAAGAAATAGCTTAACGCACTTTTTCTTTTCACATTAACTTTTACTGTGTCAAATCAATCATGCGTTTGCTCAATTTATTTTTAAAACAGGTACCATTTTGTCTCTTCACTTATTAAAATCTTTGTCATCATCATTCTAGCCATTGAAATTCCACGGCTGGACATTGCTCTCCCCAAGAAAGGGGGATTTTTGTCCATAATTGCCGCCCTGGGCAAGCGTATAATCGCGGAGCACAGCTCTCGCGGCGGGGATGCCGCCGCTATTATCAGCCATCGGTCGGGAGGGGGGGGGGGGGTACTTTTGACTAGTAAATACAGATAAAGAAACAAAAATAACTTACCTTCCATGTCAACAATATTTGAGAAGTTAGTCAGAATAGGCGGTGCTACTGTGTAGAATGATGTCGTAGATGGTGGTCGTGTTGAAGTTACAGCGACCGCAGTCGTGGTCGTGGTTCTTGCTGTGGTCGGTGCAGGCTTTGGTCGCTTGGTCGTCAGCACCAGTATGGCAGAAGGTTTCTTCGTCGTTGTTGGTTTATGAGTAGGCCTCTGCGCCGGCTTCTGAGGTCTTTGCGGCGTCACAGGTACCAGGTAAGTCGGTTTGCTTGTTGTTGCTACTACTGGCTTTTCAACTGCGGGCGTTGAGAGCACAACGGCGTCTTTAGGACAACAAACCCCGGGAACAAACAAGTCTTTAAAACATAGAGACTCTCGAAGATTCACGAGATTTAGGAGAAGCTGCGGACAATTACTTAAATCTTCACAAACTCCTTCTTCACCTTCAGGGGTAGTGCATGCCTTTGCATCTTCTTTAGCTACATCGGCTGTCGCTATTTTCGTAATGGGAGCGTCTGGAAGAACTTTGGGTAATGCTTTTTTGACAATAGGAGCAATTTTGTCCGTTACATTTCTACCTAAGACGTTTTTGCTTATCGTGTATAACGCTTGCGGAAGCTGTTTTAAATTCGGGTCCGTTTCGTCTCTTTCATTCTCGTTGACCATATCGACAAGGTAATGTCCGACTGTATTTATGGCACCCAGGGTCTCAGATATCCTCGTGAATGCAGAGTCTGATAGCAAGCGTCCATCAGATGGCGTGTCTTTCGTTTCTGAATGGATTAAGTCGAAGGATGATCGACTATCGTAGTTTTGGGGATATCTTTGTATGTTCTGAGGGTAGGCCTGCTGCTCGAATGGGCCTTGATTGTATGATAAAAGTTGGGTGCTGGCTATTCCGTCGTAATGTGACGGTGCAGGGACGTACTCTGGAGATCTTTTTCTTGGCGATGAAAACTGATGCCAAGGTGGGTTACTCTGCTGCATTTGCGGGTTGGGCCAGTTAGGTGGGCCATTTTGCGCAAAGGATGCTGTAAAGGATAGTCGATTACTTTTCAATGACAACGATTTATGATACTCAAAAGGTTTTTAAGAAGTATTTGATGCATACCTACCCGGGTGGTGTCCTGGATACTGGCATTTTGTTTGTTGGCTTGTTAGGAGGATACCTGGAAGACGAGAAAGGTCAATTAATTGAATATCTACCAAGAGCAACAGAACATCGACACTGTTAAACTAGATTCGGTAGAAAAGGTAAATAAAGTGGTAGCTGTTTGTGACATAGTTAGTTATAATTAGTACGGCTGCCGTCGTTTTAGCCTGTCAATCTTTTGTTTATTATTTTTGTATTTAGTTAAGGAAGTCTTGTAATTTGAGAAATAAATTATTTTTATTTATTATTATTATAGTATAGGTACTGTTCATTTTATACGTTTCATCATACCAGCTATTAAAAGTCCACTGTTGGACATAGGCCTCTTCAAGAAAGGAGGTTTCTTGCCCGTAATTGCCGCGTTGGGCAAGCGTATTGGCAATCTCAGAGCGCAGCTTTCGCGACGGAGGTGCTGTTCCCCATCTCCGTCCGGTGCATTGGAGCTGCACCGTTTTGGATGGATATACCGCCATCTGTCGGTTCCGGTACCTTAGTCGCCTGCCTGAGGTGCTATTCCACTCCGCCGGTACCTCAAGGCATACGTTTGTCCTAATATAATGCATAACAACAAAATACCTTATACAAAGGTCTACTGTATTGGTACCGCACTCTCACCTATTTCTACCGCTATATAGCATTGTTTAGATTACTGTGTTCCGGTTTGAAGGATAAGAGAGGCAGCGAAATTACTGGGTCATTTGGCATAATATCAAGTCATAAAGTTGGCAACGTGCATATAATATCCTGGTGATCCTGGTGATAATACGAGCGTCTTTAGGCTGCTGTGGTGGTTTTTATCACCCGGACTTGCTTGTTTGTCAGCTGATAAAAATGTCGACTAATAAAAAAAAGCAATGAAAACGTAGGTTGATGAAGAAAAGTAAAATGGACTCCGTCCACTAATATTTGGAAAGTCAGTCTTTGTCAATTCATTATACACCTACACCCCTCCTAATTCGGTGCATTTTACTGCATCCAAATACATTGAAAAAATATCCACAGTAGTGAAACCTTGGGAGCGGTCGTTAACTGACAAATTAGAGGAGAAATTCAGAATCGCCTAATGCGTTCTGAGAAATGAACGTCTTGGTTTTGTTGCCTAATATCTCGTCCGCGCCATCT
The DNA here is from genome assembly GCA_020976665.1 of Heortia vitessoides. Lineage (NCBI taxonomy): Eukaryota > Metazoa > Arthropoda > Insecta > Lepidoptera > Crambidae > Heortia > Heortia vitessoides. Next base: position 13,469,258 of record JACJUM010002477.1, read on the forward strand.
TGGTTTGGCATTATGGCAGGCGAAATTTTTGTGTGGACATTTGATATTTGATATTGAGTTCCATTGACCTTTTTATTTGTATATTTGAAAAATACAAATACAAAAGGTTTGTCCATATTTCTTTAAAGTATAATTGTATAATTGCCAAGATAAGGAATTATGTATTGTAGGAGTAATGTATTTATTTAAACAAGAAGATAAATATATTTATTTGAAATAATTTAGCAATAATGTATTTTTATTTAAAACATATTTAGATAACGTTAACTTTAAGTAATTTATACTTAACCGGGTTGGTTAATAAAAATTATTGGACAAAGTGTCTATTGCACCGAATATAACAACTCCTTTATATAATTGTTTATAATTATTGTAGTGACCAGTTTTGTAAAAGTTCAGGTTGCTTGTATTACTTAATATTTGTATATGGATTATAGGTTTAAGTCCCAAGGACGGGATTATAACTTCCATGTTTCGGAACCAACGGGATATTTATGTCCTCGGAGGTAATCGGAGCGGGAGGTTGTACAGAAATAATATGAATTAACAAAAGTATGTACAATAATAACAGTTGATTTAATAACACACAAGTCTCTTTTATCTCAATTACGAAATAGACAATGAAGATAAAAAATCTAAACTAGCCACATCCCCCGAGTAAACAGACGGTTGTAACAGTACTCATTAGTGATGTGATTATTTATAATTGCTACGGATTATGCTATTGCTTTGATGTTCCGGCAGAGAAGACTCCCCGCTGTAACAAGCGTTGTAAGAGGCGACTGAGGTACCAGAAAAGACAGCCGGCGACATCCGCAGACCGCTTTCTCAGCGTGACACTTCAGGCAAAATTCCTTTTCTTGGGGAGGCCTTTATGCAGCAGTGGACTTTGACCTCACCAGTATAGTACCAGTTCTATATCAAGAAAATAATAATGATAAAGATATACGTTAAATCCTAAAATATTGAAAAATTAAGACATGGTTTCCGTACACAAGAATCGCAGACCTCTATATATATATATATATATATATGACGGGCCTGATTGCGCAGATGTCGTTTTATCTTATGCGCCGGGTCCGGATATTTGTGTTTGTTCTATTTCTGGGTGTTAAAAAATATGTATTTAAGTATTATATTTGTCATTTCTCTGTTGTCTGCTATCCGGAATACAAGAGCTTTAAGCGACTTAGCTCGGAGTCAGGTCATTGATGATGAGGCATGAATATATATATGTGAAATATACCTCTTTAATGGTATGCGATTGCTTTTCTTAAGTTTGTCTTTGCAACCCTATTGACAAAAGACTACATGCCACGACTGAGTCATCATCATTATCATTACAGCCATTGGAAGTCCACTGTTGGACTTAGGCCTCACCAAAAATTCCCCCCTGATTTTGCCCATAATTGCCGCGCTGGGCAAGCGTGTTGGCAATCCCAGAGCGCGGCTTTCGCGACGGGGATGTTGCTACCCATCCTCACCCTAACATTTGAGCTACATTGTCTCGGATGGATATACCGCCATCTATCGGTTCTGGTACCTAAGTCGCCTCTTGTGACAACTGGTACTGGGAAGGTATTATTCTACTCTGCCGGTACCTCACGTCTACCGGCCGAGTTTTTATATACAATTACGATAAATATTAAAAATTCGTGAAACAGACTTAGACTTTAAATAATATTTCTTTGTATGTCTATTGTTATCATAAAACATAATTTAGAGAAATATGAATACGCATTGTAAATATATCTTTTATTACACAGAAACACAATTACGTCTTTTCCTTTATTTCAATTATCAAAATTGTTGGATATAACATCATTACATACATATGTATATAAACGGTGAATGTCAGTTTGTTTTGTACTATTTCATATTACGCACACGATTGGTTACAGCAAAAAGTTACATTCGCTCAGATTATTTAAGACAATTGCTACGAATGGCTCGGCGTACGTTGGCCGCTCGACAAACATGCCTTTATAGATAGCAAATCAGACATTAAAATGGCCGTATTACAGTTTGTATATTTTCAAACGGGAAATTTTGCTGCATACAAATGTATTAATAGAATTTGTTCACTACTTTTAAAACAGTTTCTCGGTGCATCTGTTACAACACAATTAAATGTAATTACAAACTACCGATTTTTTATGTTTCCTCAAATGGGTGAACTAACAATAGGAAAAGGTTAAGGTATACAATTTATTTATTGTTGGAGCAAGGCTGTGAATCAATAATTGTACAATCGATAAATATAAATGATGTTTCTTAAACAAGCACTTCTTTTTTAAAAAAAACATCATTTATATTCTGCTTGACGAATTTGACGAAATCTGGCATTAAAATAGCTTGGTTCCTAAGGACAAGGTTTGTTCAAAGAAAGGACGCATGACGCCATATTGGTTAACGGTCTTGGTGGGGGTGGAGAGAAGAAGAGGGGAAGATACATTTGGTATAGTGATGCCTAACTTTAATATTTCTGTTAACCTGAAATGAGAATAAGATCTGAAAAATGCTGGCTAGTATGCTCTGGATTAACCCAACTATTACATCAGATTTGATTAACTTCAATTACCTACTAAATGGAAAACACTTTTATTCAATGGATGCTTCGCGAAATGATTGAAATAAGGAAATGCCCAATTGTAATACAAAAGATAGTTGGAATATACCACCTGCCTGGGATCCTGAATTTTTTCTTCAAAAACCAAGGCCAACTTTGCTGCACTGCCAGATAACAAGGTACGTCAGCACCGTCATCATAATTGATCTATTAGTTTTACTGATGATGATCTTACGTTGATTAAACTTCACGTTCAAAATGTAGTACAAGTAAATTATTTTAGAAGCGCCTGATGGCGCAGATGGTAGTAATCCTATCTTGTGCGCTAAGGTTCGTTGTTTCGATCCCCAGATAGGGCAAATATTTATGTTCATTGTGTGTCTTTAGGTGTTATGTTCATTGGGTGTTAATTTAATGTAAGTAGTATATTTGTGATTTTTTTGTTGTTTTGGCGTCGGTAATGCGAGCTTTAAGCGACTTACCATAGAATTAGGTCAATATACGAGATGTTGTGGGAATTTATTCATTATTGTTATTATTTTCTTTTTGTTTAAAGTGACTTGTTTTTGTTTTGTGCACTTTCGGCCAAACCTTCGAGCTGCCAACTCAACTGGTGCAGACTATAAAGAATTGCGTAATGAAGAGATTATGCACTCTCAAGTGTCGCAGCTGTTACTCTCACTTTTCATCTACTGTTTAATATCTAGTATCTAGATTAGCTTAAATGATAACTTGTTTGGGTAATATTTTCTAACAATTACGCGTTCACTGTTCATTATAAAACTGCTCCTGAACGGTTGCCGAAAGGTTACCAAACTTGTAAAAAAAATTTAAAGGTAAACAGTTGAATGACCCGCGTTTTAAAGCCGTGAAATGAGTATTTTTATTAAAAACTGTTTCGGTTGTTTTCAAGTCTGGTCTCTGTGTCGCGGAGTTTCGTCATAAGGATCTGAGATGGAAGAAATCGAGCCGATCGATGGAAAAACCCATCCCAGGCTCTATTTCATGGTTGTGATATCGTTCTAAAACCTACAAATAAAACATGTTATTTCCATAAAATCAATTCACCTGTTAATTTGTTCTATATATCCAGTTATAAAGTCAATTCAAACTAAATACATATATACATATAAATAAAATTGGAATGTCTGTTTGTAATATTAAAATAACTGCTTTCTACTACATACATACGAATATATATATGTCACATACCCAAATATATCTTTTTTTACAATTATTGTCTATCTGTCTATTTGTTCCGGCTAATCTCTGGAACGGCAGGACCGATTTCGACGGGACTTTCACTGGCAGATAGATAACGTAATAAGTAGTAATTTAGGTTATATTACATCACGCTGTGGCAAAAACGGGCGGAAAATTTACGTATATTATTACTATGTTGTCCAAACACACAACTCCACGCGGTGGAAGTCGCGGGCACAGCTAGTATAAACTATACATTCTCACAAGCTGAGTATCAGGTAACATAGCTGTTGACCGGCTTGCTTTCTTCAAGGGCAAATACAAAATGTTTTCTTTAATTATAGTAGAAAGCAAAAGATTTTATCTTAACCGTGTTGTTTATATCTACATATAAAAATAAAGCGTACGTGTGTTTGTGCTTGCGCTGAAAACAATCTCAGTGAGTTGCCTCCAGGCGTTATTCATTAATAGTATATGGCGACTTAGTTGATGTGGAAAATGTTTATGTTTTAATGAAGTACATTGATCAAATTTTGATTGGAGCTGCCCATTAAATACGTGAGGCTCGAAAAGGGTTTGTTTTATAGTAGACCAGGTCGACAAAGAAGCATAGAGTCCGTGTGGTAAGCGTCCCTGCAGCCTATTATCATCAGTCCATTGCTGGACATAGGTCTTCCTAAGAAATGGGTATTTGCCCATAATTTCCGTGCTAGGCAAGCGTGTTGACAATCACATAGCGAAGCTTCGCGACGAGGTTGCTGCAACCCATCCTCGTCCAGTTGCATTTGAGCTACATGGTTTTTAGTGGATATACCACCATCTATCGGTTTCGATACCTCAGTCGCTTCTTACGACAACTGGTACAAGGGGAGGTACTATTCTACTCTGCCGGTACTACACGGCCTATAGACTCTATCACCCTTTAAACCGAAACAAAGACGCTTGTAATATCACAAGAATATCACTAGAAGATATTATGTCACATTACCCAATAATGTCACTTCTTCTCTCATCCTTCGAATACAGCTATGCGGTAGAAGTAGGCGAGAGTGAGGTTCCAATGCAGACGTGGCGCGGTCTTGAAAATGACCTTGTAGACTTGAAGATATTATGTCACATTAACCAGTAATTTCACGGTCTCCTTTTCACCCTTCAAACCGGAACACAGCAATGCGTTAATTGTAGGGATACATTATTTTTTTATTCAGGAGCGATAACTTTTTGGTATTGTGGCGGTCCGTTAAAATCCGAGTAAAAAAATTGTAAATTATAATCGTTAGTAATCATTTTGTAATCGACCTCAATAGTCGGTTTGTTCATCGGAAAACCCAGCTCATTAACATGGCACGATTGCTGGTGCGTGCATGCATCGAATGCAGTGGAAACAACATATCAAATACAAATTCATCAAACATAATTAGAACTCATATATACCCAATATTATTACTTACTAGTTATTACTAGTTGACGGCTTTATTGGCTAGTAGTATATATGTCGTGTGCCGTGAGGTATTGTCAGAGTAGAATAGTAACTCCCCTTGTACCAGGTACTGGAGGTGACTAAGGTACCAGAACCGACAGATGGCGGTAAATCCATCCGAAATAGTGCAGCTCAAATGCACAGGGTGGGGATGGGCAGCAGTATCCCTGTCGCGAAAGCTACGCTCTGCGATTGTCAACACGCTTGCCCAGCGCGGCAGTTATCGGCAAACAACCTCCTTTTTTGGAGAGGTCTATGTCCAGCATTGGACTTCTAATGGCTGGTACCATCATCATTATCATGATATCAGCCATAAGACGTCCACTGCTGGACATAGACCTTCTCAAGTAATCTCCAATAGGCCGGTTGTATGCGGCCTGTGTCCAGCGCAATCCTGCGGTTTTAGTCAGACCGTCGGTCTATCTTGCGGGTGGACGCTCTACGCTGCGCTTGCCGGTACGTGGTCTCCATTCCAGAGCATTACGATTCCATCGACCATCGGCTCTGCGTACCAAATGTTCTGCCCACTGCCACTTCAACTTACTAATCCGCCGGGCAATGTCGGTAACTTTGGTTCTGTTATGAATCTCCTCAATCCTGATTCCATCGCGCAAACAAACTCCGAGCATTGCCCTCTCCATATCTCGTTGAGCTACTTTCAGTTGACCAATAAGGCCAATGGTAAGAGACCACGTTTCGCTGCCATAGGTCATCGCTGGTAATGATGTTGATTATTAGATAGTATATCTATGTACTACATCTACATAAATAAATGAAATTGACTCATTTTACTAATTGTATTTATAAGCACGTACACGATATAGCCTTATTATGAAGTCCTTATTATTGTGCACCAAACATAAAAATACATGAAAAAAAAATTTTTTTACTGTATTTTTGTTAATACTACGATTGTACTAATTCTTGAAATGGTTTATATAATCGTGGTTATAAATCGAGGAATCCGCTGCCCTTCCCCATTCATTACATTTGAGGTATGACTAATGATAGTATACCTCCATCTATCAATTTCGGTGTGTCAGTTGCCTCCTACATCTGGTAAGGGAGACACTATTATATTAGTATTATTGATTAATTTCTTTATTAACTAACGACTTTTTAAAGTAAGCAGTGATCCTGTCTTCTGTGCCAAGATTCGTTGGTTCCATTCCCATCCAGAATTAACACTTCAAAATATTTATTCATCATTCCCGCCATTAGAAGTCCACTGCTGTACTATTTGCCCATAATTGCCGCACTGGGCAAATGTGTTTGCAATCGCAGAGCGCAGCTTTCGCAACGAGGATTCTGCTGCCCATCCCGCCATGTGCCTGCTGCTGCCTTGTTTCGGATGGGTATACCGCCATCTATCGGCTTTGGTACCTCAGTCGCCTCTAACGACACCTGGTACAGGGGGAGGTACTATTCCAATCTACCGGTGCCTCGCGTGTTAATATTTATATAATGATCTTTCTGTTCTGTCTGATCGTTAAATATATGCATTTAAATATTACATTTGGGATGTCTCTGCTGTTTTATGTCCGTAACACAGCTTAAAGCGACTTACCTGGGAATCAGGTTAATGTATGTGATAATTTATTATTACTTTAAAGTGCTGGAGTGCATTTCAACGTAACGAGCCATGGTGTAATATGATCCGGTTATTTCCAGTTATAGCTAGTTCAATCGTGTGCAGTATATCAGCTACGAATAAAAGTAATAACTGTATTTCCCGGTTAAGTAATAGCCAATTTTCCTTTGATTCGTATTTTATAACCTATGCGATTAATTATTAAGGCAAACAATATTTGTCTTGACGTATGCTATTAGACGGAGTTAGTTTAAATACAAACATTTAAAGAGAAGCCTTGACCCATAAGTATGGAACATTAAGTTGAATTCCGATCATCATACCATCCGTAGGACGTCAATAGTTGGACATAGGCCACAAAGAGGAAGATTTAGATGTATAATACATGCATAATATAGTAGAAGAACACAGTTAGTGATTTAAGAGTTTTACTAATGTGATGTTGTAAATAAATCTCTTTGCTCTTACAATGCAAAAGCGGACATACGCGGGATTATCTATCCCGCGTATGTCCGCTTATGATATATAGAAATAACTTACTACACGTTTGTATACATTAAGAGGGTCAACAAACAAGTCCTCGGTGGCATATGTCCATATCTTAGGGATAACCTACAATAGCCATTTTTATTCTCATTGCACGCCGCAAAGCCGGGGCGGGTCGCTAGTATGTAATAGGAATAAATAGTCATTATATACATATAATGTTATATTATCCAATGTGTAATTTGGACGACACATTTTTAGGTCATAATTATTTTACCACAGATAAAATTGAATGACATTAGACGCGCGACTGTGCGGAAAATTTTAAACTATAAAAAATATATTTTACATACAGTAAATTTATGCGTTTAAGAACCGACTGAGAAATACTTCGGGGAATAGCGAGTAACAAGCATAAAGTCAGCGTGATATGCGTCACTGCAGCCTATAGACGCTCGTAATATCATAAGGATATCATTAGCGCGTTGCCGACCTTGTGACTTGCAGATATTATGTCACATTACCCAGTTATTTCAGTGACTCTCATTCTTCAAACCAGAACGCAGCAATGTGAACAATACTATTTGGCAGACAAATAGGTGCAGATAGCCAGAAGTCTACCACATGTAATCCTCAATGGTTGGTCTATTGAAAGTTCACTGCTAGACATAGACAGGGATGCTGCTGCCCATCCCGGCCTTGTGCATTTGAGCTGCAATGTTCCGGATGGATATACCGCCATCTGTCGGTTCTATTACCTTAGCCGTCTCTTACGACACCTGGTGCGGTGGGAGGTACTATTCTACTCTGGCGGTACCTCACTGTAATATTTATGTGCTATTTGTATAAAAAAAACATAGAAAACGCGCCCTCCATCCGCTGCAACAATACAAAGCATACGCAACAACAGCGTGTCTTCGCGGACCATCTGTTCCGCGAAATTTGCCGCCTCACTAACTTACGTAAGCTGTGACACCGTCCACTTTCACTCGCGATGACGGTCAATGAGTCACTCGGCCGGAGGTTACCAAGCCATTCGTAGCTTGTTTTTGTCAATATTATATACCGGATGACACTATTTTTGGCGGATTTCTTTAGGTCACCATAATATTGCGATAGATTTGTTCTAATTGACGGTAAACAACTGCATTTAGGTACCCGCAGATAGCCGTGAGGTACTGGCAGTGTATAATAGTACATACCTCCTCCTGGGTACAGGTGTCGAAAGAGGCGACTAAGGTACCAGAACCAACAGATGGCAGTATATCCATGCAAGAAAGTCAGCTCAAATGTATAGGGCGGAGATGGGCAGCAGCTTCCCCGTTGAGAAAGTTGTGATTGCCAACATGCTTACCCAGCGCGGCAATTATGGGCAACATACCCCCTTTCTTGGGGAGGCTTATATCCAACAGTGGATGATGAACCGCAGATTATCAAGTGTAAGGGCTAAAAATATGCAACTTTGACACTTTGTGCAAATTTGCATTTTGTTCAGCGTACACTTGGGATTTTAGACGTATTGAGTTTTGAACATTGAATAAGCAATATTGTCGGGCCCGATGGCCCATATCGACGGTTATAAATTCAATAGTCGCAAGTGACAATGTGCAATTTACGGGAACAACAAAAATGAAAATGAAAGCAATTGATTCGTTATAACTTTATTATTTGAAAAGCTATTTGTAATTATCTCTAAGCCATGTGTAACAAATATTATTAAAATTGAACCCTCTTTTACTTGACACTATTAGTAAAAGTCAGAATTACTATTTTTTTTTTACTATAATTACTAAAGTATTTTCCTATATGTCCCTAACGTCCAATAAAATTTCTAACAATCAATATGATGGTGTTAGGAAAACGTTGTTTGCACTGTTAAGGTTCGATCCCCACCTAAGAAATATATTTATATGATACATAAATATGTATCTATCTATAATATAACAAACACAAATGTGTTTGTTATGTGTTTGGATGTTAAATATATGTTTTTGGTGTTGGATGTTGTGGAAATTTATGATTATATTTACTGAGTATTTTGTATTGCTTACATTTGTGAATTTTGACGTGCTATTTTTTTTATTATTTCGTAAATAATATTCTTTAATTTATGTCCCCCTGATGTACTCGTATATCATGATCAATCTCTTTATTTATTAAGGATTAAGGTTCTGGAACCGACAGATGGTGGTATATGATATTCACAAGGCGGAGATGGGCTGCAGCATCCCTGTCACGAAAGCTGCGCTCTGGTCTGCTTGCCAACCATTCTTAGACAGCGCGACAATTTTGGGCCTAAAAAAAATTCTTTCCTTCTTGGGGAGGCGTATGTCAGCAGTAGACTTCCAATGGCTGATATGTTGATTAGTTTGTACGGCGCGCAATTGTGACTTTAGACTGCTCAAGTGGAGAAAATCAAGATTTGTACTATTAAGTTACGTAAACACTTGTCTACTCCTGACCGATTGTCTTCGGGAAACCCATTTGGAATATATCATCATCATCATCATAGCAGCCGTAGAACGTCGGCTATTGTACCGCCGTGTGAAGTCGCACTGGACTGCCATGGTGGCAATTACAGAGCGTAGTTTCTCGACGGGAATGTTTTATTTGAGCTTACTCTGTTTTTGGATATACCGCTTTCTGCCGGTTCTGATACTCTTCCGACACCTGGTGCAGAGTGAGGTATTCTACTCTGCCGGTACCACACGATGCGGCAGTTTGTGTTTTAATAGCAAATAACATTTTACGCAGATGGGCGAATTCGGAACATCGGTTTATAGGTCAAACTCTGATGGGATTGCTTTGCGTTGTCTATTGTGTTTAAACCAACCCATTAGTAATGTCAACATCGTTTAGTGACAAGATAAACTTAACGGTATATTGCGACTCGTTAGCGCTTAATGAATATAGAAAAACAAAACTGTGTACAAACGTACATACATATGAGAACCGGACTTCAAACGGGACGAGAAATGTGGGATTTAGCGCTGCGGCTTCACTGCCTCTCTCACCCTCCAAACCGGAGCACAGCAATGCGAACCCGGTGTTCGCATTTGGCGGTAGAAATAGGTGCGAGTGAGGTACCAATGCAGACGACCTTTGTATGAGGTCTACCTTTGAGAGATGATTGAGCCACCTCTTCGAAGCTACGCCCTACGAATGCCCCCGCCCAGTCTATCAACTAAAGCCGGACTCAATATTAATTCTTATTTGTGGTAACCTCCGGTAGAGGCCAATGTTGAACCGTGGACGTCCTACGGTGATATGGCGGCTAAATTCTTCAGGATTTTTCGATCGACGATTTATTATGTTGCAGTGACAGTTCTCAATACTAACAAAAATCGTTGTGTTAAAGGACATGGTCCACTCACCACGCATTGCACAGCAAATGAAGTTTGAAATGAAATTAAGTTTAAATAATAAAGTATATATATCACTTTTATTATAAATAAATTAAATTCGAGATTGTTCATGAGAAAACAGAGATATTTAAATTTATACATATCATATGATTTTGCTGTCAAAACACTAACACGCAACAAAACTAATTAACTAAATTAATATGATTTATTCCATAGATTTAAAAGTATAAAAATATATTTTTGGTTGGATATAATATTTCATATTAATTTTAATAATATAAATAAAAAATATTTTGCTAGATTTTTGCAATACAATGCTTTTTTAAGGGGATTTTACCTATGGCAACTCCTTCAATATTCTTAGAATATAAAACAAATTCTGCCGAGATGAAGGTTTTATTTGATTGCAAGAACATGGTTTTCATGGTGAATCCGAACCAATATTTTAAAATGTTATATTTTATAAAATATGGGTTATTAAAGTTATTTTTATATAATATATTAGTTATTAAAAAAACCAGATCAAAGCTATCCGAATAGTAGTAATTTATTTTTATTACAGCTAAATTAAGGTTATTGATTTTAATTTGCTTCGATCATTAGTTATGTTCAAATGGTTCATTTATTAAGGCATTAGTTTTTACCCGCGGCTTTGCCCGCATGAAATTGTACTCTTTTTATGGAGACAGTACTCTCTTAGAGATGAAAGGATTGCGAAATTTATAATTCAACGTTATGTATTTAATCTTATTAAGATAATAAAGAAACAAACTTATTTTTGCATTTATAATATTAGTTGGAATGGTTTTAATGAGTAGCATTTTCATGTCTGTAAAAAACTACGAAATCAAATTAAAAGTTCTTGTAGAGAAGGTTCTTATGATAGATTCAATTATCCTGATGTTTATTCTAAAAATGTGTGTGTTGAATGAATGAAGGTCCACTGCTGGACATAGGTCTCCCCAAGAGAAGGAATTTTGCCCATAATTGCCGTATGAAAATATACCCGTATGAAAATATATATTATGTACATACTTTATATATACACTATATACATATAGTATACAATACCTATTGATTACATGATAATGGTAATAGAGACATGACTAATTAAGGACATTGATTCAAGTTAATATTGATGCCACATCGTGAAGTGAAAGCGGTTGGGACTGTTAAGGTTTAGCAAAGGTGAGATGATTTGGACATGCAGAAATAATTAACTCTCACAAGAAACCTTAGTCGTTACAAGGTTGGTACTAGTAAGGATGTGTCTAAAATAAAAAAAAAATACTGACACAAATATGTTCTATATTTAAAAATTCTTAAGAAAAAATTCTGGTAGCTTAGTCGCCTCTGACGATACCTTGTACAGAGGGAGGTACTATTCTACACTGCCGGTAACTCTCGGCTTAAATAAATAAAAAACAAGTTGAATAGTTTTGTTTATGTAAGTAGAAAAACAGCCACCGTTTGGAGTTCGCCATTTACAGCACGCGACAAATTGTGAATGTATTTGATATATAATCCCAAAGTCGGACATGTTTTCTTAGCAGTAAAACGTTCCCGATCAAGCTATGCAAAGATCTTTCTGCAATTGTTAAATTAAAAACTTTTTACATTCATAGAAACTAGACTTTATTTGATTATAATAGAAGTAAACCTCTTACAAAGGTCGTCTGCATTGGTACCTCACTCTCGCCTATGTCTAATGCTAAATAGCTGTTTTCGCATTGCTGTGTTCCGGTTTGAAGGGTGAGAGAGGCAGTGAAATAAAAAATGTGACGTCGTATCACAAGGTGGCACTATACGTTAGTGACAGCTTTATGATGACATGAGTGTCTATAGGTCGCTGTCACGTTTATCACAAAGCGGACCGTATGCTTGTTTGCTAATTCATAATATATACAAAAAATGATTTGTTTATATCTAATTACTCGAAAATATCTAGAACTATTCCGAAAAAGTATTTTCTGACTGACTGAAGGGTATAATATTATAGTTATCAGGCTAGAATCCGATGATGGAATCCCAAAAAAATTTGAGCAATTCCAAAAAGGCACGGAACGTGTAAAATCTAGGCACACGTGTAAAGGCGACTAAGGTACAAGAAGCGATAGACGGCAATAAAACATTGGAAACAGCGAGCTAAAGAGCGGAGATGGGCAACTATATTCCCTTCGCAAAGCTACGTTTGATTGCCACCACGCCTGCCCAGTGGTACAATTTTAGAAATATCTTATTTTCTTTTCTGCTTATGTCCAGGATTAAACGTTCAAAGGCTGTTATAAAGATGACAATGTTACTAAATTGTTATAATACGAGTATTAAATACTAAGAAATAAATAACTTCATATAACGAGGCAAAGCTGTGATAAATCTAATCTCCCGTTGATAAATAAACAAAAATGTATCTTTAGCGTTTATCAGGATGTAGTGAGAGGAAAGTGTGTCGGTTACGTTTGCATAACTTCACTCATTGTTGTTGTTTTGTTGCTGTGACGCATCCGCGTTACATCTGACGTTAAGTAACATGAATTCTATAAATTCATTGAAAGCTTCTTATGTTTTTATATTATATAGCTGTATATACTATACATATTTAAAAATATGATATATAGGTCCTTTCTGATGGCTCGTGCAATGAACCTGCGTAAAACTTAGTTTTAAAACCCACCTGGTGTCGGCAGACTAGTATAAGGTAGGAATAATTTATATGTTAGATGACTCTTATAATCCCGTGGGGTCATGAGGGTCATCAGTATTATAAATATAAAACAACATTTAGAATTTCATATTTCCGAATTAAATTATTTTATTTAATATATTTGACGATTCAAATGTGCTTGTGCTTTATTTGAATATAGAATATTTTGATTTGATTCTAAACGATGCATTGGCGTTCTGCCAGCCGCGCTAACTGCTGGTTTGACGGTTACTTCATAAACCATAAGCTAACATTAAAAATGTTTTTTGTAGCTATGAAGGTTGCATTTAAAACGTTATCACGTTTTTTTAAAATTTATAATCGTTAATGTTTTCTTTTTTTTTCTTTCATTGGAACCTTTTACTGTCTATGACAAATAAAACAAAAATGAAAAAGACAATTCGGTCCAGCCGATCACGCTTGATGCCGTGACCAATGGAAGTAGCGATTCATTTTTATTAATATATTTATACTACTAGCTGTGCCCGCGGCTTCATCTGCGTGGAATAGTGACTTTGGGCAGCAAATTTTCTTTCAAACGACAAACTTCCACGCAGCGCACGCAAATCTCTCAAAATGTTTTTCGCCCGTTTTGACAGATTATTGATTAATGCTCCGCTCCTTAGCGTGATGTTATAGTAGTCTAAGTTACTTCTTATTATATCAGCTATCTGTCAGTGAAACTCCTATTAAAATCTTTCTAGCCGTTTTAGAGATTACCTTAAAACAACATATAGGCAGGCAAAAATAAAATGTTATTTAGTTACATGTACCGTGTTTACCATATACCTCTCCCTGTCCGTCCGTTTTAAGAGAGCGAATATTTTCTATTCTTAATATTTCATTAGACAAACTTATTAATCGTTCTTCTCTCAAAGAATTGTTAATTCGCGTCCCGACTCTAGTCATTGTTCATGCTCACGTTCATCTTCAAGAGATCTAATAATATCATGGTGCACCCTATTATTTGTTAAACTTTTTATATTAAGCAAAAGTTTCAGATACTCAAGATAAAATATGACTGCGATCAGCTGTGAGACGTAATTCCCTCTTAGTGTGGGTTTCGGACTCAGGGAAAAAACAGTAAGTTGACCTTATAAAAAGGTCCTCTGCATTGGTACCTCTCTCTTACCTTTATCTACCGGTGTGCTGTATTGCAGTGTTCTGGTTTGAAAGCTGAAAGAGGCAGTGAAATTACTAGGTTTAGATTATTTGAGATCTACCTCTTGTAAATATTTACCTATACCACTGACAAATATTGCTGATAAATAAAAGCTGCTTTTAATTTATGAATTGATTAATTAAAAACGTAATCTTAAATAATTAATCTTGAGCATCGCCATCATTTGAACTATTGTTTGAGTTACCCGCAAAATTATTACTTGCATGCTATTTATGTAATGTTGACGATGTTGACGGGCCCGATGGCGCAGATGGTAATGATCTTATTTTATGCGCAATGGATCATGGGTTCGATCCCTACTAAAGTAAAATATTAAAATGATTATATTTGTGTTTGTCCTGTAAATAAACAGATAGTACATGCCGTTTGCGATCAGCTTTGAGACGTATTTCCCTCTTAGTGAAGGCTTCGGACTCGCAAGATAATGTATGCCGTTCGCGGTCGAGAGCCACAATTCTCGTTGTGAAGCAGTTTCAGCTTCTCGGGATAACACATGTTGTTCTCGTCAATGGTAAGCCTTAGCTGTCGTTGAGAAGAGCTTTGAGACGCCCGTGATATAGCTCGTCTCGCTATGTCAGCTGGTAATCGCATCTCTCTTTTTCTCTCTCTCTCGGGAGAGCTTTCATTGGTTTAATAAGTTAAGGCACTAACTCTCATAGAGTTTAACCTATGTGCTCTTCCCTCTGCCGATTCTTGAGAACGCCTATTTCTCAGTCTCTTAGCTTCTCTTGATATGAAGATAATCGTATTTTCGGTGGCATTAATGCAGGCAAATGAAAATATAGCTAAAACGTAAATAAAAATAAAACTTATATTAAAAAAAATCCTTTTTATTTTTTTTATTTATTTATTTAACTTTATTGCACAAAATGTTACCAAATGTATAAATGGCGGACTTAATGCCACATGGCATATTCTCCCAGTCAACCATTACAGAATATATATATATATATAGTGGTGCAGACAATATATATGCAAAATAGATAAACGTGACATACATATTTGTATAAAGAAACGCAATAAATGAATATAATATATAAAAAAATATATAAAATAATGTACACAGAAATAGGGTTATAAAGTTGGAGAAGCAGCATCAGTAAATAAAGTACGGAGACAGCGTTTCAGGATAAATTTGTTTGGGGATTGCTTAATATTCAACGGAAGCTCATTCCTGAGTCGTATAGTTGTCACTGTAAAAGAGTTTGTCAAAAAACTAGAGTGATGAGAGGGAGTTAAGAGCCAGAGAGTATTAGAAGAACGGAGATTACGTTCGTGAGAGGAAGATAGGAATTGGAATCTGTCCTTTAAGTAAGTTGGTGCGTACGGATCAAAAAGTATTAAAAATAATATGGTTAGAACTCGATTTTGCGACGTACGCGAATAGGAAGCCAGCCGAGAAGAGAACGGTAATGGGAAATATGATCGTATGTACGCAAGCCGAAAATGAAACGAAGACAGTTGTTTAATAGACGATCCAATTTATTAAGGAGTTCTTGGGAGATATTAGTGCAGCACACGTCATCATAGTCAATTATCATTGTATATCATTTAATGTCAAATATGCGACAGCTAAGTACTTTGTTTTTATGTATTTTTTTTTACATTTCTACGCAAAACTACAAAATTCGCTATAACTTTATAGTGTATGTTCCGAGTTATGTCTTACTGCATGTTATCGACAAGCGGATTCAAGTTTATTGACATCGTCATACGTTGATGACGAATATAGTTTGTTGCCCGACTGGGCCGGTTTCGACATGACGGTAAATGTTGTGTCAGTGATGTCGGACGCATCCGTTGTCGGAGTTACGTAATCTCAGCTTCAAGGGCGCGAGTTTCTTTTGACTGTTAAAAAGTAATTGTTAAAGATTATGGTCAGGAGTTTCGCCGTTTAAGCGTTTTGGCGTTAAGCAAACTTCGCAGTGGTTGGTAACGGTATGTGTGACCCAAAGATGATTTTATTTCTCCGTGTTAAGTCAAAAATCAATGTATTTTGATATTATATGCCTATTATAGGCACTTTTAAGTCGTTAAGCCAAAATATTATTTCTTATATAAACTCACTAATTATTACAAGATGACCTTTAGGTACTAGAAAAAAATGAGAAAGTTGTTTTTTTTAATCATTATAAATATAATCCAGTATTTTTTTTAACATAAAACCTTTGAAATTAATTATTAAAATATTTTTCAAATAACTGAACACCCTGATAGCGTTTGAATCATTAGAATCATTTAAACCATTAGGTCGTTGTGTGGTATACTTTAAAACTAATTTTTGCAGATTTCACATCTAAATCAGATATGTCTTAAAATTAAGTTTACAGCAGGTTAATTACATCAGGAATTCTCTTAAACGACCTATTAACGTAAAGTAAAAGTAGATTTTAAGTAAATGACATTTTATTTTACAGATGTGTTCTCGTCTGTGAGGTACCGGCAGAGTAGAATTGCTTTTCCCTGTACCAGGTTTTGTAAGAGGCGACTGTGGTACCAGAAACGACAGATGGCGTGCATCTCAAATGCAACAGGGCGGGGATGGGCAGCAGCATTCTCTTAGGCAAGCTACGCTCTAAGTGCTAACTGCAAAGCTACACTTTGTGATTGCGCCACCGCGCCTGCCCAGCGCGGCAATTATGGGTAACATTCCTCCATGGGTAGGTCCATGTCCAACAGTGGACGTGCTACAGCTGCCATGATGACGATGATAATGACAGGGACGGATATTGTAGTACGCCATGTTTTCAACACATTTTACACTCATTAGATAGTATGCGGGCTACCGTAACAAAGGCTGTATTGATTTTTTTCTTATCGCTTTAGAAAAGCTATCTAGTTTGAATTTGAACTAGTATTTATTTCAATATGTTCTACTAAAATTTATAAACATACAAAGTTACCCCGGTTAAAGGTTAAAGTGAATAACTTTGACCTTTAATCGGGCAACTCCAGTTACATTATTTTAAAAAGGTCATATGTCATTCGAGGTATATATAACAAGGAAAAGAGGCACGTTCACTGTAATAATTTTAAGTTTTTCGATAAATAATATAGCCTGGAGGAGGAGGAGGAAAAGGATGGAGATACAAACAGATGACGTCACCACCATAAACCGTAGTGCGCACGAGTGAGATGGCGAGACATCCCTTCTCAACATTAAAACGTCGATATTGATTCGATTACTGAATAGATTACTAAAGCATTAGTTATCAGACAACAAATTCTAATACTTTAGTTATCAGACAACAGATATATTACAAATATAATCATCATGAGGTATCGGTACTGACAGATGGCGGTATATACATCCGAAGCAGTGTAGCTTAAATGCAACAGGCTGTTACAATGATGATGATAAATGAAATTATGACTGAAATTTTTAATGATATGCATGTTGTTTTCTTAGTGAAGCATGAGGTTTTTTTTTATGCTTTTACCGACCTCTGACAAATCTGGCACCTCAATCGCCTCTAACGGCACCTGGCACAGAGGAAAGTACTATTTCACTCCATCAAGTGTAATCATCATCATCATCATACCAGCCATTGAAAGTCCACTGCTGGACATAGGACTCTCCAAGACAGGAGGATTTTGCCCATAAATACCGCGCTGGGCAAGCATGTTAGCAATCGCAGAGCGCAGCTTTCGCGATTCTGCTGGCCATCCCGGCCCTGTGCATTTCAGCTGCACTGTTTCGGATGGATATACCGCCGGACAACGCCAACAGATCAATCTGTTAGAACATAGCAATCGATATAAATCTATAACTGCGAGACATTGAGTCCAAATTTGACTGCAGAAATTCGCCAAATTTCGGTAGGTAATATATCATATAATTGTACTTAATTTACAGATTTAGGTAGATGGATCTGTTGATGTGTGTACCTAAATACCCTAGATGTTGATAAAATAGAACATTTCAATATAATCTGTACCGTGCTATGTGTAACGCGCTGAATGCATCTCAGCTACTAAATGAAAATGCTTCCGATGCTTGTTAACGAAACACGTGTAGCGAATGTGAAAGGGCATCGCTGGAAATAGAATGAAAAGGGAATGTATTAAGCATTCAACAATAATTTGTTTAACGTAAATTTTAAAAAACGCATTTAGTTTCTACGTATACGACGCAAGCTTTTGACGGATTCAAAATGAGGTTGCCTAACTTTGTGACCTGAAAATTATACCAAATTAAATATAGCTGCAAAAATCGTCATCATTATAGCAACCGTTATGTAGTTAATTGATGGGCATAGGCCATTCGCGGGGGAATTTTTCTTATAATTACCGCACTGGGCAGGCGTGGTGGCAATCGCGAAAGAAAATACTGCCCAACCCCGCCCAGTCGCTTACTAAAATTAACTGGGAGGATTGAAGATAAGGTAGAAGAAGTTACCGACAATGCTCAGCGGTGAGCAATTTCATGTGGCTGCAAGCAGGGCCAAGGATAGTCGATGGAACTATGTTCCTGAATGGAGACACGCGTGGAAGAAAAAGCTTTAATTGTGTTAAACTTCATAAAATAGACATTTACTGAATACAAGATAAATATTTCATTTAATTTTTATTTGTAAATACGCCAGTATCTAATTGGAATAGGCAGAGTCTAGGATCTCCTCGTTTCCCTTACCCGCATTAGTCCTTTCATATACGCTCATTTATTCTTGGTACTTCAGACCAGGCCACGAATTATTTATACTTGTATCTGAACAAAATATTCTTCCCGAAAGATTTCTAATAGGACCGATTGTATGCGACCTGCATCCAGCACGATCTCGAGGACACGGACCACGATACAAAATCAGATCTGCCTGTTAGTCCACCATGTTTGGGCATCTAACTCGAGAACTTAGTTCTATCGATTAGCCACATCAACTTGCTCACCTCTGGGCCCGTCGGTAACTTTGCTTCTTCTACCTTATCTTCAAACCCCTCCCCGTAAATTGTTGTAGACAATAGTGAGTTAATGGTTAAAGGCATTGCTGTTGTACATTTCCCGTGCAATTAGATAGAGAAAAAAAAACAATAAATTTTAGCATCAATTAAATTCAAACCACTTTGATTCCATTTACTGTTCCTGTTACAGGAAATATCCTGACTGTTGCCATGATAATGATAGTGACGATGACGACAACGGTTAGTGCATTGACATTTTAGGATTCTGTATCTCAAAATATTTACAAGGCACCTAACAAATAGCCTTATCTAGCAAATAAATTAAATTCCTATGATCGCAGAACATTGTTTTAACTCTAGACTTTTGCATCGATAATTGGCTGTCCTCAACTACTGAAAAAAAAAACTTTTTTTTTACCGACGTAATAAAGTTACTAGTTGTTAAGGCCATTGATCTGTTTTTGGCCCCAACTCCTTAGTTGCAAGACTTATTAAATAGGTAAATTCATAAATAAGTGGAATCAGTAAGAAAAAGCGTCGATGTATTAATTTGTGAAACTCTTAAAGTTTTATAAAAATACTAGCGGATCTGGAAGACTCAAAACGGCAGAACCGGACCCGGCCGACCCGGACCCGGTTGTCCTGATATTTTTGGTAGTTGAAGCGATTAGGATATTAGGCAAAAGTATAAAATATAATTAAAGATATAGATAAAAGATAAAGATATAATAAAAGAAAATATAAACATATATTATAGATTATTTGTGATTCCTCTGTTGTCAGACATCCGTTACACAAGTGTAGCCCAAATACCTGGGTGGGAATGTACAGCAGCATCCCCGTCATGAAGCTATGTTCTGCGACTGCCACCACGCTTGTCCAGCACGACAATTTTTGGCAACATTGCTCCTTATCTCGGTGAGGTCACATTTCCCCTTGCTTAGTGAGGTCTATGTCCAACTGTGGATGTCCAACGGCTGATATGATGGTGATGAATTTTATTTTTAAATTTATCTTTTGTAATGTGTGTGTGAGAATGCACGATTCATATAAATGTATTGTCGATATGAGGAACGGTAGTTTGAGATCAAATAATAGGTGAAATGCATACTCGATGAAGATTCTCTATGCGTATGACATTTAATGTAAATATTAATGTGATGTCTTTACATTAATGTATTCTCTATGACGAGCTAATGGCCTTGTCGTTAACGCGTTCGCTACACGATCAATGATGTTCAGCAACTCTCGCAACGGTTGCTATTGCGATGGGTGACCCAAAATTTAACGAGTATCGTGATCATTCATTTTAGAAACTAGAAAAATGACTGAAATACTATCCTGTACTATAGTGGCGCCATCTGCCTAACTGAATTTCAAAAAAAGAAGCAGGGCAGTGTTTTGTTTTTCTTTAAAATATCTTCTGCAGATGTTATGAAAAGTGGGGTCATTGGCCTACGGGTGCGTCGCGATGATTATACCGTCCAGTACGGTGCGCGCGCGCACGCGACGGTCGATTTGAACTGGCTTGATCATTACCATTGATACGACGTAGGGCTGGCTATAATCACAATTTTATAAGTATTTAATAATACTTTATTTTATAATAATAAATTAATCCACAAATCCCTTGTGTTATAGACATCAGACAACCGTGGAATTACACTTGTGACACATTCAAATCACTTAAATGCACGTTTTAATACCCAGACACAGAACAAATACTTATCATATAAATGTTTGTCCTGGGTTGGGATAAGACGTATTTCACCGAACTCTTAAACAGCTGGACCGATTCTTTGTATGCGCTTGAGTGGCGCCTTGGATTATTTAGATTCACAAATCAGATCGGAAATTGGCGCTTTGCATATCTGTACTGCAACTAAATCGATCGGTTTGAATAAATTTTTGTTAATGCATTTAAGTTGGTGCCTAGATGATTTAGATGCACAAATGCTTGTTATATCACGCAATACAAATACGTACAAGTTTTTGTATGAGTTGTTAATGTTTTCTTGAACATCTTTCTTTTGACTTTTTTAATATTCTTATAATATTGAGTCAGTTAAAAATATAAACATAAGGCAAAAAGAAGTCTTTGTGTCCTTCGTCTTTTTAAGTATGAAATAAAATTGTGTATTTTTAAAATATTGGACACTATATCTCATATTACTTTGAAAATTAGTAGCGACCCACCTCGGCTTTGCGCGGGTGCAAGGGAATTTAAAAATGGTTATTGTGAGTTATCCTTAAGAGACTGATATATACCACCACGGTCTTTATTGTAGATACTGAGACCTGTTTATGATATACTGTGCCTACATACCTGTATTAATTTTATAATTTTATTGCATCATTCTTTATGAACTCATCATGCAGCCATGTATGTACCAAATATTTAGGACAGATTAATCACATGAGCATTGCACATCGATTTGCACTCGGCACTTTCCCCTAATTTGTATATATTATCTTAATAAAGTGTCTTCATTTTATATTGATTAGCTATAGAACTCACTTTTTGTATAACTTTTGAACGAATCACATCAAATATCAACAATTGTTCGTGTTTTCATCTCAAAAGAACACCTACTCAACACATTACTGCTACAATACAATACTGTAGTATATTATTTTGATCCATTTCATTTGGATCAGCCAGCGTTTGCAATTTAATAAATTGTAACTTCTAAAATTATCAGTGTATCGCTACTATATTTTGCATTATGCATATAAACCTTCCTATTGTATCATTCTCTATATTTTTTTTGTCTGTCCGTTTGAGGTAACCTCTGTAATGGCTGGACCGGTGTACAGCCATTACAGAGGCCTCGACAATCTCGCCTTATACGAAATACCTCGCTCGCTGCTGTATCATGCATATCTCCATTCACTGGGTTTCCCACTGTCACTTTCATCTAATTATTTAAAAGTCTCCCAAAAAATAATTGCCCTCATTATTGTGTCTTAAACTAAAACGACTTAAACGTAATTGCGTACAATTACACATTAGACTACAAAATTACTGCCACAAACACTACTTTTGAAATTGAAAGCTTTCCTGAAGTAAGTGCAGGGTGAAATTTAGTTTATCTTAATTTTATTATATTGACGGGCCCGATGGCGCAGATGGTAGTAATCCTATCTTGTGTGCCAAAGGTCGTGGGTTTGATTCCCTCTTAGAGCAAATATTTATATGATGGTATTTGTGTTTGTTCTGTGCCTGGGTGTTAAATATGTGTATTTAAGTAGTATATTTGTGATTCCTCTGTTGCCTGGCGTCCGTTACACAAGAGCTTTAAGCGACTTAGTACGGAGTCAGGTCAATGTTTGAGATGTGAGAATTTATTAGTCCATTCAAAGATATAAAGCCATCCAACAGTTAAACAAAATAACATAAATCACTAATAATAATACATTTGCCGATTACTTCCTAAAACATTAGGTGAACCTAAGAGGCGATTAAAGTACCAGAACTGACAAATAGCGGTATACATTCGGAACAGTCTATCTCAAATGCACAGGATGGGGGCGGGCAGCAGCATCCCCGTCACGAAAGCTGCGCTCTGCGATTACGCGGCAATTATAGGCAAAATTCTCCCTGTCTTGGGGATGTCTATGTGTGATCAGTGATAAGTTGATATGATCAATAATACATTCACACGATCTCTCATACATTGACCTGACTCCGTGATAGGTCGTTTAAAGCACTTGTGTTACGGACATAGACAACAGAGGAATCACAAATATAATATATCGTTAAATAAATCATTGTCCTGGAAAGAGGTTTAATCAGGCTCGTACCTACAATAGTTTTTATGCAATTGTTACTAAAGTACCTGCCTACATATTGTTGTTTATCTGTCTGTTTATTGATTTGTCACATAGATCGCTAAATTTATATACAAATATAAAAGGACAATCTGACTGACTGACTGCATATCAACGTAGGAACTATAAGGGTTAAAAACTTGAAATTTTCCTTTTATAACGTAGGAGAGCACTGTGAAGGTATTTTTGAAAATTCACCCCATAAAGGGGCAAAACGGGGGTGCAAAGTTAGTATGGAACATTGCTGCTTTTTGAATTATTTAAATGAAATTCCATATAAAAGTTCTTTATTGAAAATTATGAAACATGTGTAAAAATCTTCTCTCAGGTGGTTAGAAGGGGGGTGTAAAGAAACCGCAGGGCTTTACTTGTAGATTATAATTATAAATGGAAATTATATATATTTACATATAAGGAAGAAAAAAAAATTGAACAAGAAACACTTGTAGTCATGTACCAGCCCTATAATATGAAGTCAGTGACAGCTTATCAATAAGATATTTTTTCTGCTTTACTCAAGAAAAAACATTGAACAAAGATTGACTGAAGTATAGTAAACAAGTTGAGAGATATCGCGAATGCGTTTTCAAGATTGTTCCATGTTGTTTTTTATTTGACGGGTCCGTTAGTGCAGATGGTAGTGATCCTGTCTTGTGCGCCAAAGGTCGCGGGTTCGATCCCCACCCAGAACAAATATTGTGTCTGGGTATAGTTTATTTGTATTTAAATATTATACTTCTTATTTCTCTGTTGAATGATATCCGGAACACAAGTCCTTAATGCTACTTATCACGGAGTCAGGTCAACGTATGAGATGTTGTGTGAAATTTTTATTATTTTATTTCTTACTTATAAAAAGTTTATTACATAACACAACCTGCGTATTTATGTTTATTAAATTTATTAATAATTGGAATATGATTTAATAATAATAATAGTAATTAACAAAATGTCAAAAAACTTGATTTAAATGAAATGTTATTGCACTAATAATAATACACTTAATTATACATTTAATAAAGGTAGACCTCATACAAAGGTCAGCTGCATTGCTACCTCACCTATTTCTACCGCCAAATAGCAGAGTTCGCATTTTTGTGTTGAGGTTTAAAGGGTGAGAGAGTCAGTGAAATTATTAGGTAAATGTGATATTGTATCATCAGTTCACAAAGTTGGCTAATCATATCTTTGCGATATTATGAGCGTCTATAGGCTGCAGTCACGTTAATCATCAAGCGGACCGTATGTTTGTTTGCTGACTTCATCATAATGAAATCATATGAAAAAAATCAAAATTACAAACATAATCACAGTAATAAATAGTAATTTAGGATATGATTGCCAGCTTTATCGAGCGATTTCTTCCAGGTAATTTGACGGAAAGATAAACTGTGCGTAATTTCTTGGGGAGACCAATGTACAGCAGTAGACGATTTATTCCGCTACTTTCTTTATAGGCATTGTGCATGTCAAGTATATATTTATGTAGCTAGTTGTCCTGTCTTTACTAAACTTATATATATATAAAACCTTGAGGTATAAACCTTGTTCCAAGTCTCAATACAAGTGTACACTTTCCTCTGTCAAACGCACTGTGCACGACATAGCAGAGCTTTACCGATATCGTCGAAGGGTTTGTGGCGGGTAACTTGTAAACATTAAGCACGCGTATATTATTGGTTGGTTTAGTTGTATACAAAATTGTATTTTTAGATTATTATTCTAATAAAGTATTTCTATTTGTACAGTAAGCAAACATTGAGTAGAAACGGCTAAAAGTTTATTCATGGCACGATTTTTTTTATATACGCACTTACTGTCCCGGCAAACGTTGTTCTGCGATATAAAAGATTAAATTACTATAATTATTAAAGATTAAATTAAAATATATATTAATACAATATATATATATATATATATATATATATATATTGTATTAATATATATTTTTTTATAGTTATAAAATATATATATATATTGGTGATAGAAGGGAAACATTTAGGGATGTAGTGTTTATATAAAAAAAGTGACTAAAATATTAAAAAATATGTTAGGGTGTGGATAACCCTTATCACTTAGAGGTATGAAAAATGAATAGTATCCGATTCCCAGACCTACAAAATATGCAAATAAAATTTCATAAGAATCGGTCAATCCGCTTCGGAGGCTTTAAAATAAAATTTTTATATATTAGATATAGAAAAAGATTTATTATTAGATTATTGATGTCAATGTATAGTTAGCTGTCATGCGTAAAATTTAAATTTTTAAATTAAAAATATAACAATAAGGTATAGTATAGACATAGTGTTAAAGAAGGCCCAGGCCAGAAGTATCAAAAATAAATTAGCGTGTATGAATGGACTAATTGTAAGAGAAGCGAGAGCTATACCAAGATTGTAGCAAGTGGAGGTCTATAGTCTCTGCCTACGACGACAGGATACAGGCATGATGTATGTATGTATGTAGGTATATATAAATAATATGCTTTCGACTAATTATGACCTAAACGGAAAAATAAACACAGTTATTAAAAGGAGAGTTAAGAAGGTCATTGAAAAAAAGAGAAAAGGATAGGTAAATTAAATATTAAATTCGTATTATTAAAAGTTATAGATACGTCCATACATATAATTTTCCAGGCAATAATAAAAAAAAGTAAATGAGCAATTATGCAGTAAAAATATTTACATCGGTTCTTATTACTTTTTAATTATCAACTAACTGCATAAATGTGTTGGAAAGTGCAATCAAGTTATATTGTATCAATGGAAAATATTTACTTTTATTGTTCTGTATTTATAACCCCATTCAGAAGAGCCGTGAGGTACCGGCAGAGTAAAATAGTACATCCTACTGCACCAGGTGTCGTAAGAGGCGACTAAGGTGCCAGAACCGACAGATGGCGGTATATGGATTTAAAACAAGTGCAGCTCAAATGCTAATGGCGGGGATAGGCAGTAGCAACCTCGTCGCGGAAACTACGCCTTGCGAAAGCCAACACGCTTGCTCTGTGCGGCAATTATGGGCAAAATTTCTCCTTTTTGGAGAGTACTATGTCCATCAGTGGACTTCCAATGGCTGGTATGATGATAATGATGATGCAGAAGTGTCAATGTTCTATTGTAGCAAGTTAGAATTATGTAAGTACTTTAGACATCAACGAGATATCGATTTTTCACGAACAAAGGAAAAACATTGCCTTTGCCGTATGATATTTTGATATAGATATTACACTTTGCTGACAAACAAACGTATAGCCCGCGTGATAGTATGCGTCACTGCAGCCTATGGACACTTGTAACATCACAAGGATATTACTAACGCGCTACCAACCTTGTGACTTGAATCTACCAACAGCACACCTGTTCAACGGGCAATTATGCTGCTTTTGAAATGCAGCATATGTCCAGCAGTATGATATTCAATGACTGCTATAAATAAGCTGAATTTAATTATCTTGTATATTTTCCTCTCTCCCATGTTTTCCATTTAATGTGAAGCGAAGTGACCTAATTATTTTAGCGAGTCCATATTAATCCTTTTTCCCGTTCCATTAGCTCAATTAGCGATGCTCTAACGAAGGCGGGAATTGCTTTATCTTTTATCTGTGGTGGGAATAGAGAACCTTTTAGGCTTAAATTTAGTTGTCTATGCGACGTGTGGTGCGGTAGTAAAAGGTGTTATTCTGAATTCTGCTACTATTTGTCTATGTTTTATTTAAATTATTTTATTATATTTATTACGTAAGAAATAAAAAAATAATAAATCATAGGAGGCAAACAAGCCGACGTGTCACCAGATGGTAAGTGATCAACATCGTCGCTCATGGACAGGGTCTCTTTTCAGGTCATACTTTTGAGGGTCCATAGGTCCTACCGATTTGGGAATCCACCACATCTCAGCGGCCTGAGAGAGAAAATGGCGCTGATATCGCAGTGATTTATCGAGTAATTGGTCGTAGTGGTGGGGATGGTATGATAGTCGATTGTGAGTGGTACGAGTATGTCGAACAATTCTTCGGTATGTTATTTAATATATATTTATTCTATACTTATAAAATTTAGAATGAATATGAAGACAGTCATTTATTTAAAGTACCTCGTTGGGCGTAATGTCTTATTGGATCATATGAATGGATATTGGAGACATTTGCTGTGATGCACCGGCTTAGTAGAATAGTACCCCCTTTTCAACCAGGTATCGTAAGAGACGACTAAGGTACCAGAACGAACAGATGGTGGTATATTCATTCGGAACTGTGTAGCTCAAATGCACAGGGTAAGATGGGCAGCAGCATCCTCGTCGCGAAAGCTGCGCTCTGCGATTGTCAGCATGCTTGGCAAAATTACCACTTTCTTGTGGAGGCCTAAGACTGGAAGTGGACTTCTAAAAAATGTGCTATAAATTCTAGCTTTAATATCTAAAATATTGTTTTTTTTTATGTCTTAGGTGGAAGAATCTTTCTTGGTAGGGTCTCAATGAAAGCTTCTCGTCTTCACTTCACCAAAACTCAAAAGTTGAAAATTATGTTAAAGATCACTCTGTTAATGGTCACAGTTGCAAAAGTGGAGATATCTTGTATGCGTGTGTCAGGAATGGTATGGCGTTGTGTGACTCAGCATTAGGTGTTATTGACATCCTTATCACCATCAGATTTTTTTGCTGGCTCTTTTTTGGAGGCTCGCGTATAGAACCTGCCATAAACTTAGTTTTAAGACTTGTCTGGTGCCGGCAGGCTATAGTATTAAAGTAGGATACTCAATGACCTATTTGTTTAAATGATTCTTATAACACTATAAGGTTGTCAGGTTCGATGATCATATGTGTAAAATTCTAACAAGCAAATCTATACTTGTAGATTTTTTTTGTTAATTTGACGATTTCTTGCCGACGATGCCTACTTGTAAATAATAGGCCTACTTAAATAAAGACATATTTGACTTGCCCAGCATGCGTGGTACAAATGTACCAGACATCGAATGTGTGTGTTTATTCCAATACCCAGACTCAATTTATCGTTACTAACTCTACAGATGCTGGCATTGTTCTCTAGCGCTTTCAGTATAATATGATTTGACGTATACCAAGAAGTAATTTTCACAAACTCACGTTGTGGCGTAGGTGTTCCACCGCAATGGGATGGAGAAACTCTTAGATTATATACTAGTCGATGCTTGTGGCTTTGTTCGCGTTATATTGTCTGTGTATCGTAATGTCCATGGTAATTTATGGTATATTTTAGATTTTGTGTTAACTTGCGACTTTGCCTGCCATGTTCTAGTAACCAAATATGATAAATTTACGTGTCTAAAAAATAATAAAGTAGCCTATTTGTATATAAATAAAAAAAATAAAAAAATAAAATAACAAAACAAAAAAAAATTATAAATAACAAGTTTGGCGCTCAACTTAGGACTAAATATTCTTTTAGTTAAGCACCTGACACCGAACTAAATGCGAGTAGCTTAGATTTATAACTACTTGTAATCAAAAATTAATATTTTAATTTTTAACTATGATGTTATAGTTACATACAAACTTTCAATACTTGAAGGGGGATTTTGATGGTGATAGAAACTGCCCTATAACCTTCCCTAATTAAAACGTGCCAAATAGTTATGTGTTTCGCTTATTTGTTGTGCTTGTACGGCTGGAGAGATTTTAATGAAATTTGGATTATCTCAGGAAAGAATTCATCGCGAACAAGCGCGAGTCGCGATTAAAAATCTCACTATTATCAGCATCACAGCAACCGCAAAAAGTCCACTGCTGGACTCTTCTGGCTTCCTCAGAAAGTGGAAATTTTGCCCATAATAGCCGCGCTAGGCGGACGTAGTGGCAATTGTAGAAAACATCATACAGCTGCCGGAAATGCAGCTGCCCATCCCCACCCTGTTATATTTAAAGCTACGCAGTCAGCCTAAATATTATAAACATGTGTTACGATAATATAACTACATAAACAAACAGTACTGTCAAAATATCATAGGTTAAAACTCAATATTTGAAAGATAAATAAAAATGCAATTGCGTTACCATCATCAGGCAATAGAGGAATCACAAATATAATACTTAAAAATATATAAAACACAGAACAAACACAAATGATCGCTATTTGTCTATCGCACAACATTAAAAAACTCCCGAATGCGCAATTGTTGATTGCCTAATTTTGGCAGATTTCAGTACGTTAATAAATAAATCCCCACAACATCTTACACATTGATCTGACACCGATATAAGTAGATAGCAGACAACAGAGGTATTACAAATATACATAAATACATATAAATAACACACATACACAACAAATACCCGAGCCCACGACCGTACGTATAACGTACAACATTGGATCGCTATCATCTACGCCATCGGGCTAGCTATACGACTAAATATCTATAAAATAAACAAACTGCAAAATTAAACCGCTCTATTTCAAGCAACGTTCGTCAAAAGACTTTTACTCAAAAACACTGTTTCGAACAAACAATGGAGACGCGTTCAATCTTGTACTTTTTAATTGGGATGAAAAACAAGCTTTCACCGTATTGTACGAAGAAACCGATGCCCGCTCTGATACAATTCATACTTTACTAGATAAGATCTACTATGCTAGGTAGTACCAAACACTAAACATACGGTGAAGTAGCAAGGAGTAGCAATTCTAAACACTTCGAACTATTATCCAATGCAAATAGATTTCTAGCTGGCTTCCAACACTTGGATATGAAACTAAACAATTATTAGATCCTCAAAAATAAATTGCTGTAGGTAAATTGAAACTTACTACGAAAGTATTCATAAGTTTTGACGGGCCCGATGGCGCAGATGATAGTGATCCACTCAGGATAAATATTAATATGTTGAAATTTATGTTTGTTCTGTGTCTGGGTGTTAAATACATGTATTTCAGTAGTATGTCCGTGATTCCTATGTTTATGTAACACAAATGCTTTAAGCGATTTATCACGGAATCAGGTCAATGTATGAGGTGTGGGAAAAACATGTATTTAGTTTCACACACCCTCTCACACTCGCTTACATAAACGTCCGTTATTACAATGAGGTAGACCTGATACAATAAGGTCGTCTGCATTGGTAACTAACTCTTACCTAATTCTACCGCCAAATAGCAGTGTTCGCATTGCTGTTTTCCGCTCTGAAGGGTGATAGAGGCAGTGAATTTACTGGGTATTGAGACATAATATTTTCAAGTCGCAAGGTTGGCAACGCGTTAGCGATATCTTTGTGATATTATGAGCGTCTATAAGTTGCAGTGACGCTTACTATTACGCGAACTGTACGGTACAAGCATACGGTCCTCCTGATGATAAACGCGACAGCAGCCTATAGACACTCGTGTCATCACAAAGATATCACTAGTATGTCGCCTAGCTTGTGAACTAAAGACACATGGCACATTTACCCAGTAATTTCACTACCTCTCTCACCCTTCAACCGGAACTCAGCAATGCGAACACCACTATTTGGCGGTAAAAATCGGTGAGAGTGAGATGCCAATGCAGACGACCTTTGTAAAAGTTTTACTTTTAGTAAACTAAGTACTTTATTTCTGTATTATATACCTTATACTTATGCTGCAACTTGACTGATTTTTAAATTAATTTCTATAAAAAAGTTTATATACTGAGTAATAATATTTTATAGATTTGCATAATTTACTTATATTTTGTTATACCACCAGTTGTTTATCTAGCAGAAATTGCAATGTAAAAAAGCTTTGTAAGCAATGTTTTGAAGCTTATTCTTTATCTTCTATGAGATATATTATATCGAGAATATCTTAACCAGATAGAAAAGGTTTAGAAGGACCAGGTCTGTACTACCAAGAATAAACGGGTGTGTATGAAAAGAGTAAGGGAAGTGAGAGAGGTATGCCAAGTGGAGATCCATAAATCTTTGCCTGCCCCAATGGGAGACAGATGTATGTTATATATGAGTTAAAATTTCTTTATCCCTACTAATATAATAATGCGAAAGTAATTCTATCTGTCTGTTACGCTTTCCAGCTTAAACCTTTCAACCGATGTTGATGAAATTTGGCATAGACAATCTTTAGACTTTGAGAAAAGACATGGGCTATTTTTTAATTCGAAATGAAGATTGTAAGGGGTTGAAAGGGGGATGAAAAGTTGTATGGAAGTATCGCTATTTTTAGAACTAGAAACTTGAAACTTATTTTTCAGGCCATTGATACGATATAAATAAACATTACATTCAAAGTTTATATAAGTTGAGGTAAAGAGGCATGGCACTCAAAAAACTATTCCACGCGAAGTCGCGGGCACAGCTAGTTTTTAATATTTATGATGGCTTGTCATTTTTATTACTATATATATTTTTATTTATCGTTTCAACTATTGTATTAATTTATGATTTTCGAATGATGTTTTCGTATCCTTATTTTGTTTATAATCAATTATTTATTATTAATGATTGTTTGAAATTTTGTGAAATATTTGTGTTTGCACTTAGCTTTAATGCGATTTGGATTTTTTGTGAGCTACAAGTTTTTTAATAAATAAATCTGTGCTATCTTTATATAAGGTCTTGCCCTTATTATTTGAGGTCAAATCGAAATGTGGTTTTCCCAAATTCTTCTGCGGTTCGTAAGTATTTTTGTTGTCGTAAATGGAGTGACTCCCTAAGGTTTTTATCTTAAAGGCCATTATGATCGATGTGTTAACGAGAAATACGTGGGTCAATACAAATGTTTAACTTGTTTTTTTCTGACATTCCACTGATTTGTTTTTAAACAGTATTATTAAACATAATTTAAATAAAAATAAACTAAATTAGAAATCCCTTAAAATAAACTATTAATAAAATATGTACATCAAAAGGGTTTATAATAAATTTGTTGCAAAAAAAAGCATAGTTTTAAAAATGATTTATATGACAATTCCTATATTTTTGGACACTAGTATCTTTTATGACAGTAATTCTACATTATTAAATCGACCGCTTATATTTTTTAAGCGCACCGTTTAAACATTAATTTGGTAAAAAGGTTTCTCATTTATACGATTATGGCAATTATTATACTAACAACAGCACTATTTTAGAAAAAGGGTAAAGGTACTTTTTATTACTCTTTTTCTCTTAAATAAGCCTTCGTCGATAAAAAAAGATACGTTTTTTGTTTACGAAGGCTTATTTGAGTTGTGTATTTTACTGTATCAGTACGTCTTAAACATGTTACTTTGATTATGATTTTATATTATATTTA
This sequence comes from Heortia vitessoides, assembly GCA_020976665.1. Classification (NCBI taxonomy): domain Eukaryota; kingdom Metazoa; phylum Arthropoda; class Insecta; order Lepidoptera; family Crambidae; genus Heortia; species Heortia vitessoides. The sequence continues at coordinate 13,501,822 of JACJUM010002477.1, forward strand.
TGTAACCTTTTTATATAAAACGATTAAATTTTATTCCTTTATAAAATTCTCTTTATTTTTAAATATATTAAATTACATGATATTGATAAACAACTGTACCTAAAATCAATTAGGAACTTATCTTTCATATTTTTTGTTAGCGCTTTCCTAGTTTAAGATATAAAGAATTCGATTTATGTTGAATTTAAAAAAATATTTCCTTAAGTATTTTTAATGACATTTTAATACTTGTAATAGCATTGTAGACACGAATATGAGGAATAATGTTCATTTAGACATTAATGTTTTAATTTCACACGCGAAGAGCGCACGCATGGTCACTAAAAGATTTTGTCAAGTATCGTAATGTTTTATCGCTGCGCTAATACGTTTGCTTTTATTATAATATATATAAGTCTCTTGATCAATTTGTTGATGCTGAAGAGGAAATCTATAACTCTATAAAAGAAATTATAAATATTCTAATAACTTATATTTATTGTAAATTGGCCAAAACATTTACTTTACGTCAAAAGATAAAATATAGTTCATTCATAAATATATTTTTGTATTTTTATACCCAAATATAACAAGGTTAAAATATAAAATAAACTTACCTAAAACAGTAAGACACCGTTTCCCGAAACGGCCAATATCCGCCATAACTCTTGTCTAATGTAACGCTTACGTCACGCCACTTTCACTGCGCGTCGTACAATAATAATGCGATAATCACTTATGAAACCGACCGAGGACGCCGCACTCGATTACCACCAACCCAAGTTCAATGCACGTCCAAAAGACAAAACTTTAAACAGTAAAAAAAAGAGTAATAAAAAAGTAAAAAGTCAGACGAAGGGCTCCCGCGCGGTTTTTGGAGGGAGATTTTTTTTAAAAAAAACGTCGTGCGCGCTCACTTTCGAGGCGGGCAGTGAGGCGCACGGCTTGCAGCCAGTGCTTTTACTTTCGTAGAGTTGGCTGCCAGTGGGGAGCGATCTGATAGCGGATCTGTCATGATGATCGTTCTCCCGTGATTTAAGGGAAGCGGGAAAGTCGCGTGCGACTGTCGAAGCGCTGCAAAACATGGCAATTATAGTCTATGGTTCCCACGCCTTGTTGTTTACGTCAAGTTCCCTAGACCCCAATGAAATACAGAGAAATTAGGACTTGAAAATTGTAGTTTGATTAACACTTTATAATAAAAGTTCCATATCATGTCTAAAACTAATTTTATAGGTCCATTTAAGTCGATATTGATTTGTAATAATATTACCAGAGGCGGATTACTAATACACTATCTTATGACAGTTTTGTGACTGTTCATTTTCCAGCAATAATAATTTTCACACTAAAATGGGAAAGTGAAATCTATGGGAACATATTCCCTTGGCGGAAATGATATATTTTCTCCACTATTAAATTACGGTGTGTTTAAGAGATATGATTTCCGGAAAGGTATGGCTAGATTAACATTTAAAGATCAATTACAGTAGTACAGTGCTATTTAAAATCCTAAAATAATTTTTGATTTTTTTCACAATAAAAGATAAAGATTACTAAACAATTGCTTGCGAATGTAATAGCATAAAAAATTGCTTGCAAGTGTAAATATATATCAATATATATTTACACTTGCAAGCAATTTTTAACTAATGCATAACCAAAACATTTTTTTTTGGACTTAAGTTTTCTGTTTCTATTCTAGAAATCAGATGCAACAAAGATTTATTGTAATTATACCAGGTCAAGTTCGACAATCAAGAAAAGCGTAATATCACAAAGATATCACTAGCGCGTTGTCAGCCTTGTGACTGTAAGATATTATGTCACATTACCCTGTAAATTCACAGCCACATTCACCCTTCAAACTGGATGATTTATCAATTTAAAAAAAAACACACGCAATACCTGCTATTTGGCACTAAAAACCTACCTACCACCTATTTCTACCGCCAAACAGCAGTGTTCGGATTGCTGAGTTCCAGTTAAAGGGCGAGAAAATGTCAGAGACAGTGTATTTACTGGGTTATGTGACATAATATCTTCAAGTCAAAAGGTTGGCAACGCGCTAGTGATATCCTTGTGATATTACGAGCGTCTATAGGCTGCGGTGACGCTTACTGTCATGCGGAGTGTATAAATGCTTGCCGAATTGGTCTCACAAAAAAAAATTGCAGATTAGTTACACAAGTTAAATAAAATAGGGAAAATGAAAAAAATACACCCATCAAAACCAATATTGTAATTTCATGTTGATTATATAATAATTCCTTAAGATCATAATAATTTCACCAGTCATCTCCGCAGTGCTCCTTTAAAATGATCGTTCTGGAATTTTATTAAAAAATAACTTTACACATGATGAGACAGCTCTTCAAATTACACAAAGACATTAGTAGTAGTGGTTTACAAATAATTTTAATTACTCGGGGCAGTTGAAAATAAAATGGCAGACCTTAAATATTGTCGTTAATAAAGACTAACGCTGACTTGACCCATGTGTTTGATTTTAAATAGAAAACGAATTAGGATTTACAAACTATTTATAAATGAAGTAATATGTAATGTATTTTATATAAACTTTTTCTGTCATATTTATCGATTAGAATAGGTGATACGATAATATGAAAGTTGAACATGTGAAAGAGTTTGTCTGGGAAGTGTGTTTACGAGAGATGAGTATGAGAGTGAGAGGTGGAAAAAGTTTCAATGGACCCTTACATGCTTTTATGGGCAGCCAGTGTAGAAGATGTGGTGTAGATGTCGTGATGATATGAAAATGGAATTACTGAACAAATATATAAAGCGGAAGTGAATGGAAGTATTGGTATAGGGTTACCTAGGGGGAAGTACCTTAACCAAGTAGAAGAGGTATTAAAGATGGGTCACGTAATAAGTACGAAGACTAAACAAGCGTGAATAAAATAACTGATGCGAGTAGGGAAGCGAGAGAGGTATACCGAGATCGTAGCAAATAGCCCCGATAGGACACGTGAAATGTGTGTACGTAATAATGTAACAGCATCTCTAGTGTTTTGTATTAAACACGTTTTTAGATAAACCTTCCAATTAAACTAAACCTAAGTACGGTCTAAGTATTCAGGTGAAATATGGTTGAAAGTACATTTGTGTAGTCATGCTTAAATTTATAATACAATAAAATATATAATAAATTGCTCTAAGCGTGTGACTCCACAACCAATTCATGGTCAAACGAAACTTGTTTCTTGGAAGTGGAAATTTGTTCATATTCGATAGTATTCATACTTCAGATATACGATACAGTACAATACAGTACAGAATCTAAAAATAAGGGTCAAACTTATGTTTATATATATATAACCTTTCTTAATTCACCCCTACGGCATAAAAGGTACTTGTGCAAAATTTTAAGTTTGACCCTTATTTTTAGATTCTGTACTGATCTGACATACGGTCAGACTGCTTCTCCTTCTTGTTTATGTAGATTAGTTTATTTTTTAAATAAAAGATGTATAAAGCTAAATATAATATTTTAAAGGTAAATTGGCCTTTATAGTGTAAAACGAAGTCGTTGTCTGTCTGTCCTTAAGCATGCTTACATCTTTAGAATTACGCGACGAATTTCGAAGCGGGTTTTAGAAACCCTGATAAGATTTACATAGGCTTTTAACGTAATGTAAATAAACACATTGTTTGCGATTTCATTGCAAACGCTGGCTGAACTGATCAAAATAATGTACTATAGTTAAAAAAGTGTACAAAATCGTTCGCGATGGTTTATGTCTACCTCTTAGAGATAACCCGCAAAAACCATTAACTCTAAATCCCATCCTTGGATGAAAGGTCACTGGGAAAACATTCATCGTGCATCTACATTCTTTTGTTAAACTTTAGTAACGAATAATTTAACGAGTACATTTTTAGTCAAAACAGTTTATGCTTTACAATGACTTTGTCGAGGACCAGAAGTGATGACTATGAAAATGAAAATGTTTAATTAGCTCAGCCATGGTTGGTGACCAGAGCCTCCTTTTGAACTTAATGAAACCTGTGCCAGGAGACACCGCTCTTCCTTAAAAAGATAATTGCTTAATAACACAAATTGTCATAATAATCTGTGTATGTATGTGTGTGTGAGTGCCTGCGCGTCTGCGTGAGTGTGTGCGTGTGTGACAGAGAAACTATCACAACTAAATATGGAAGTCTTTTTATTGTTCATCACGAACAACAATATCCCATTCTTTATTCATTCATTTGAACTTAAATAGAAGAAGGAAGCTTACGTAATATTAACTTATGACGTTTACGTGCATCATTCCCGGATTTTGAATTTTGTAATTTGTTGAAAAAGCGGCCAGTTGGCCAACTGTTAGTTGGGTAACTTGGTTTTTACATACTGACGATATTGACAGTTATGTTATGAGAAATATTTTCCTCATCTCACAATAATTTGACCTTATTGAGGTTTATATCGTAGGAGGCGTGGTGATCTTGAACTTAAGAGTATCGTTGGCGTGTGGTGGATACTTAGATATCCGAAGCAACTATGGGCACAGTATGAATCTCTGAAAATGTTATACGCCCAGCAGTGGACGTGCTTGATGACGATTTGTTTAGTAAAGGACTTGAAGCACCATTTCGCATCAACTGTAGAGACGCCGGTTTCCATTCAATACGAATTTTGATAAAAATATAACGATTGGAAATTCACACAAAGAGGAAAAATGTATACTCCTGTTAGAAAGTATTCAACGTAAATTTGTTTGATGGCTGTACAAAAAAAGATACGAGTGTCTGTATCCGTCTTTATTTATCCTTTGAATGGTTGAGTTACACATCCTCAAATCTAGAAGAGCAATGGCAACCATTATAATAATAATTATTGATTTATTTTTTCCACAAAGACTTACAAAAATATATTATAAAATAAATATATGTGAATATATATTATTGTGCAAGACTAAGGCCCAAACTAAGAAAAAAAATGCCTGTACAATTATCTCAGACTCTGAGACAGAATATCAAAATACAACATTATTTCACATCCTTATCTAACTTAACACTTAATGATTACAAAAATACCATAATAGAAAAAAAAAGAAAAATGAAGTATAGAGTCGGTTGTGTATGTGTACGTGTGTGTGTGTGTGGGTATGTGTGCGTGTGTGAGTGTAAGTGTGCTTGTTTATGTCTATGTGTGTTGAGGAGACAATTTGGAATAGGTCTTCCGCATTACATGCGGATTATACATTATAAAATAGCGGAGAGCTCAGCAGTCCTGGTGAGGGTTGCTCTGTTTGTACCTCGTCGCATTCAGCCTAATGAGGCTGGGACGGTTGTTGCACGCCGGAAAACGTGACTCTAGTATACAGATAAACCAGGTATTACGTTTTATAGGGGACACATTCACTCAGCACTTACACATTAACATATTTGCCCATAAATTATCGAGTCTTTGGACTTTGTTCAATCGTTAAAGCCATTGGAAGTCCTCTGCCGGACCTTCTCCCCAAGACACGGAGAATTTTACGCAAAATGCCGCGCTGTGCAAGCGTGTTGGCAATCGCAGATTGCAGATATTTGAGCTATGCTCTTGCGGGTTTATATACCGCCATCTGTCGGTTCCGCTATCTTCGTCGACACCTGGTACAGGCTACTATTCTGTAGGAAATCCACAGCCTAAGTTTTTTAATATAGTCTTATTATTTTAAATCACCTTTTTTAAATTTTATATTTAAGCGATATATTAACTAATAAATTATAAAAACTATGTTTATAATGCCATATCTGTTTTTATTTAAGCGTTGTTATCATATTTCCGCTAGAAAAACATAAAATATCAAGTGTCACGTCCGTCACTCGACGCTTCCTTACTCAAACGCCATCTTTTCTTGAGCCCATTCATATCTACAAAGGGGTCCCGGCTCGAACTGATCCACATTCAGGTAAGGGCCATTGTGGTCCGGGAATATAGGCCTTTTAAAAATTCCACAGATTATATTAGCAATTCCTACGCGAACCTTATTTAAATCACTTTGCTTTTATATTGATTCAATTCATAGACAAACAAATCTTATGTTTCGCACCGTGTTTGTCTTTGGTTTTTTTATCTGTTTGTACGTATACGTCTATTTTAACATCAACGTGTCAAGTCTCTTTAGTGGTTTGTTGCTTGATATCTACTCTTAGGACTTAGAGATCCATTTGTGTATTTTTTTTTACCAACACTTTGGCTCAGATAGCAGTGATCCTATCTTGTTCGCCAAAGGTCGTGGACTTACACAGGAAAAATATTTATATGGATCATTATATAAATATGTTGCATCATTTAAATATTTTATTTGTGATTACTCTGTTTTTTGTACGTAACACAAACGCTTAAAGTGACTTATCTTGGAAAGAGTTCAAAGTACGGGATCAGATTATCCCGTATGCATTATTATAAAAATAAAATAACTTCGTCACAAAAATATAAGAAATAATACAATATTTGCTGAAAATATAATGTAATGTTGAAAAAATGCATGATATAATGACATTTCAGGTTTACGTAAAATGCTTTCGTTTAGAATTATGGCAAAAATAAAAACAACTTTTAACAAAATGCGTATGAGGTTCGCAAGGATTAAGGCCAACAATATCAAATATGCATTGTAATATTAACTCGGCTTATAACCGATGGATCTACATCCAAGGTGAGCGTATATTGCAGCGTCGGTTATATTTTAAAATTTTTCCACGGTTCCGAACGCCTACTCAGATTATATGAGCAATTCCTGTGCGGGCGCTCCGAGATGGAATTGCTTCATATTCTTTGCAGGCGCATTCATTTGAATTTTGCTTTGCGAGATAGAACTAGTACATGCTCGTGCCTTTGGATTAACCTTATTGGATTTCAAGGTCATAAAAGTGTTACGTAAAATTAGTCTTAAAGTAAATATAAGCTATACGTGGGTTTTTATACTTGATTCCATATATATATACCTATATTTTTGTTCTAATATGCTTTGGCGTATTTAAATTTAATCCAAGTTAATTCTAACAGATGTTGGATCTGTGTTCTGCCTTTAAAATACAGTTGTAGAACAATCTTTAATCAATCAATTAAATTTCGTTTCTGATCCATTTTTAAATACGTTTTGATCATAAATTTAAATTAAATATTTTTTACTTTATATCAGTTGTAAGCAGAATAATACACTTGCTTCCAAAAATATGTATCATCTTTTTATAATATACTACGCGCGATCTTAATAACTAAATGGCTAATAAAGATTTATGGAAATGCTTTTTTAAAGGCTACCCTGGAAACTTTAAATGAGTTCCATATATATAAATTAGACTCATATTTCAGGAGTCGTTTTAGCTTTTAAGTCTTTTATTTGTTTCGATTATACTGATATTAATATTGGTAAACTATATAATATTATGTAAATATAATATAAACTGCAAATGCGAAAGTATGTCTGCCTGGTTCCTCTGTATGATAGTTTATTATTCTTTTACGGATTGACCAGCGAATTTAGTTAAATTTGTCGCTTCTATGATTATAAAAACTTAAAGAATTCCCGATTTGTTGCATGTTGCTGCCGTGAAGCTATGAAAACTAATCTAATCAGTTTAAACGAATATACCACTGTTGAATTGGTTTTTGTTGGCTTATTTTTTTGGATGCCCCGGTGAAACTGGGAAGACAATCCTCATGTCATTGATTTTGGCCACTGCACGTGCCAGATCCGAAATTGCGGTAGCAATTGCTTCTTCTAGAATAGCGGCCACATTGTTAGACGGATGCCGTACAGCTCATTCAGCCTTAAAATTGCCATTAAACCTTCAAACTACTGAATGACCGACATGTAACATTTTGAAACACTCCGCAATGGCTAAAATTTTAGTAGTATCAAAAGTCATCATATGGGACGAATGCACAATGGCGCACAAACGAAGATCTGCGCAAGGACTCGAGATGTTTTGGTGGTGCAATGATTTTGTTATCTGGCAATTTCCAACAAACGCTAACAGTTATTCCAAGATCTACTGCAGCCGACGAAATAATCGCTTGCCTCAAAGCATCAAATCTGTGGTGTCTGTAATTATGAGAGTTGCATTGTTGAACGATCTATCTGCTGATGATTTCTCGAAGCAATTGCTGCCTACCGGTAATGGCCGTGTTCCTGTTGACGAATCGAGCGGTTTGATTTCATTTCCTTAAAATTTTTGCAATTCCGTCTCATCAAAGAAGGAGCTTATCAACAAAGTATTCCCGGATATCATTGCTAACCACAAAAATATAAAAATGGTTAAGGCCGCTAAAAATAAAGATGTAGATAACTCAATTTTATAATTTAAAATCAAATACTCAAATACAATACATAGGTACTTTGTATTCATTCAAATCTATCGACTGTGTAACAAACGAAAAGAAAGCTACTAATTTTCCAACTGATTTTAACTCTAAACTCCTTAGATGTGCCTTACCATGTGCATGTGGTTTACCACCACACAATTTACAACTGAACGTTGGCTCATCATGCTTAGAAATTTAAACAACCAAAACTGTGCAATCGAACGCGTTTGGTGATAAGAAAACTGATGAGCAATGTGATTCACGCGTCAATACTTAAAGAAAAATTTAAAGATTAGGAAGTTCTTATTCCCAGGATTCCGATGATCCCAATGGATATCCCCTTTGAGTTTAAACGAATTCAATTCTTAATTCGTCTTGCCTTCGCCATGACGATCAACCAATCACAGGGCCAATCCTTGACAATTTGTAGCCTTAATCTAGAAAATGTACGTTTTTCGTTTCGGCAAACCATCTGCTTTATTTGTTCTTGCGCCTGACCAAAAAACAAAGAATGTCGTTTACCACAAGGTGCTTAAATGAAAATTCCATTAATAAATTAATTAGTGTTTCCAATTCTGCACAACAGCTTTAAATTTTTTTTGACATGTGTTTGAAGTACTTAATTATTATTTTTTTAAATTTTTATTCTCATTCTGTATGTATTCATTATCATGCATCATAATAAAATAATTTTATTTGTATGCAATTAATATTATTTTGTACTATTGTGTTACGTTCAACAAAGCCTAAATTAGTTTAGCTAAAAGTTCAGTTAATAGGTTTCACATTTACTGACTTTGACATTCATTAACTGTTAGGCGGTAAGAAGTTCGCCGGGTCAGCTAGTCTGTTATAAAAAAAAATATCAAAATGAGTTGCTTTGTTTTACTGATCTGAGCAAACATAAGGACAGACAGACTATGCTATAGTGATGTTGAACTTGTTGTTTAGTTGTTTGACAACGGTCGGACTACGGGACAACAATGAACTCAATACAATGGTAAATACATTTGACATTTAAACTTATAATTAGAGTTTACCCGGAACTTTTCAATTCGCCGGAAATGGCGGAAATGTCAACCTCAGGCAATGCGCTCATTGGCGGCATTTCATTTCTAAGGCAGTATTAGTGTTGTTTAAATTTGTAGAACCTTCCTACTTATTACATACGAGTAAGTTTGTAATTATATATGTGTGGATGTATGTTTGTTTCTCTTTCACAACGGATCGGCTGAACAGATCCGGATGAAATTTGGCATAAACTCATATGGCGACTAAGGAACCAGTACCGATAGTTGGCGGTATATTCACCCAAAACGGTGTAGCTTAACGGGGCGGGAATGAGCAGCATTCCCGCCGCAAATACTGCGGTCTGCGATTGATAACACGCTGACCCAGCGCGGCAATTATGGGCAATATTCCCACATTCTGGGTAGGGCTATGTCCAGCAGTGAACTTCCAATGGCTGCAATGATGATGATGAATTTAGTATATAATACACATAGCGCATTTTTAATCATGGACATATGTCCCGGTGTGACCTGAGATAGAACAATACACAATGGATGTTCTAAGACTGATATGATGAGACGAGCGAAGTTACCACCTATTGGTTTGCTCTGGTTTTTATCTGTTTTTTTTTTATTTATAAATGAATACTTTAATTCTTCGGTTCATTAATTTAAAGTTAGGTTCTTAATGGAGTGATAAATCTCTTTGGTTGAATTCTGGGTGGTGATTTCGCGCTCCATATCTGCAAAAGGTCCATAGTGAACCGAAGAGGCGACTGGGGTACCGGAATCGAGCAGCATTCCCGTCGCGAAGCCACGCTATATAATTGCCACCACACCCAGTGCGGCATTTATGGGTAAAATTCCCTTATTCTTGAGGAGGTCTATGTCAAGCAGTGGGGGATGATAATGATGATAATGGTACTATATCATAATACAACTGTTTATTAAACCTAAATGCGTGCCAGGCCAAAGAGTCTTAGGAGCGTGTTACAGTTCCGGCACATACTTGGATGTCTCGGATGAAGATTTATATCGTGAGTTGTTGATTGCGTCTACAATTATGAGGAATTTCATCAGATCCGGTACAGAAGAAGAAGTGAACGTTGCTTCATCGGTAAGACTTGCCGCATCTGATCTTAAACTGTAACTACAGCGACGATGTAGTGTTAGTGGTGGGTGAATACCAAAAACAAAACAAGTTGTTTTTTGCTGAAATCCACAAGCTTCCGATGATAGGTAGCGTCACTGCAGACTACAGATGTCCGTCACAGGATAGAAGCTAGGATATCGCTAGCGAGTTGTCAACCTTGTGACTTGAAGATATTATGTCACATTACCTAGTAATATCACTGCCTCTGTCACCCTTTAAAGCGAAACAGCAATGTGAACCGTGCTGGTGTGTGTTATGTACCAATACAGACGACCTTTATATGTGTGCCTCTTGTAAAGTAGTCATAGAGTTGGTTGACAACTTGATGGGAACGATATTGCAGATGGTAGTGATCCTTACCTTACACGCCAAGGGTCGTGGGTTCGATCCCCACCCAGGTCAAACATTTATATGATTATTTATGTGTTAGTTCTGTGTTTGGTTGATTTGAAATGATTTGTTGATTGAAAATTAGACCAGGTCGACAAATAAGCATACAATCAGCGTGATAGTAAGCGTCACTGCAGACACTAGCGCGTTGGCCAACCTTGTGACTTTAAAAAGTAATGGCATATTCCCCAGTAAACACACTGCCTCTCTTACCCTTTATACCGGAATAAAGCAAAGTCGATCTAAAGTGATATTACTATTATATGTATATATATATATATAAAATACTAATATATATATATATGATGACGTGCGCGTGGGATTTGTGTCATCGCCGACATCAGGGTTTTCAGTGTTCATGGCGTAGGTCTCAGACAAATCAAACTACTAACTTAGTAGAAAAGAAACTTGGTATAATCATAAAGTCTTACAAGTACAGTAAACTTGTTTAAAGTCTGAATTGAGTGAACCAGCGATCTCGTGTTTGACCCGACCCGATCTGCCAAAAGCAGAGTGGCGCGCAACACGAACAAAATGTTACAGGAAACCGATAATTCCCGCCAAAACGATTCCGCTCACTATCAGTCACTCAACTGACTAATTTTTAAAAAGTAACGTGACGGCGTTCCCTCACTGACAGTACAACAGAAATTAAATTAATGATTTTTAAACACTATACACATATTTATATATAAATGTATGTAGAGTAGCAGAAACTCGCGACTAGAATAAATGCTGTTGAAATGTCAGCACTTCGAAGTATGTATAGTGTGAGTTTGAGAGATAGATTCATAGAATAGTGTGATAAGAGATCAATGTGGTGTAAAAGATGATTTTATGATAACAATAGAGAAAGGCATGTTGAGATGGTTTGTACATGTAGAAAGAATGGATGAAAGTAGAATGACTGCGCAAATATATAGAGCGGAAGTAAATGGAAGAGCTGGTATAGGGCGACCGAGGTGAACACATCTGAACCAGGTAGAAGAGGTATTAAAGAAGAGCCAAGTCAGAAGTACCAAGAATAAACGAGCGTATGTGAAAGGACTAATGCACGAAAAGGAAGCAAGAGAGGTATGGAAAGACCGTAACAAGTGGAGATCCATATTCTCTGCCTATCCGGATAGGACGCCGGCGTGATATATGTATATTTCCACATCATCTTGTACATTGACCGGACTCCGTGTATAAATATTAAAATAAACTAAATAACAAAAGAATTTCCTTGATAATTTCTGATTAGAAACACGACGTTACGAATTTTCCACACGTTACAAATTTCTATTACACAGTAATAGCTTTTATTTTGTTTCAGTCTAAATCCATTAAAAGCATGCCCGTCACTGATACACGGCCGGGCTGATTGTGACGCCCCACACGTGCCCGCGAGTAATTAGTGGGACACATTACAACAAATGCTACGTGACTTGTGACGTTAACAAAATCAGTTATTCAAATATTTTTCAGGGCTATTTTCACAAGAAAAAATTTGGGACCGTTTTAAAGTTTTTCAGTTTATCTGGCTCTCAGATATTTGGGCTGTAGCAGTCCCTGTAAATGTTGTGGTATAAGGATCATCACCATCATACCAGTCATTGAAAGTCCACTGCTGGACATAGGCCTTCCCAAGAAAGGGGGAATGCTGCCCGTATACGTCGCGCTGGGCAAGCGTATTGGCAATCGCAGAGCGCAGCTTTCGCGAAGGGGGTGCTGCTGACCATCCGCGCTCTGTGCATTTGAGCTGCAATGTTTTTGGATGGATATACCGCCATCTGTCGGTTCTGGTACATTACTCACATCCTACGACACCTGGTACAGGGGGAGGTACTATTCAACAGTATAGGCTCTACCACTATTAAACCTATTTGGGTAACGGTTACATTATGGAAAGTTTACATTCTTCTATAGTATCATATACTATACATAAATAACTTAGATACCGAGTGCAGCGCCATCTACCGAGCCGATTTGTGAATCGAAATCATATAATGTAAAAACCCAAAAGTACGGTTCTATGCGATAAGGTTTAGAAACTTTTAACTTTGCACAAGTGTTTCTTTTGTAACGTAAAGGAGCAATAAGAAAGGATATTTGAAAATTCACCCCCTAAGGGGGTAAAATGGAGGTACAAAGTTAGTATGAAACTGTCATTGATTAAAATTAGTATAAAGGATCTTCAATGAAAGTCATGAAATGAAAATATTTTTTCTTAAATCTAAAGGTGATGAAAGGCGGATGAGTAACATTAGAAATCTCTAACCAAAAGTATGTAAACTTGGGATCATATGGAATTTGTATTATACAATTATAAAAATATACCCACATTTGGAATAGATGGGTAGAAGATATTGCCACGTTACTAAGTAATTTCAGTATTTCTTTCACCCTTCATACTTCCCGGTTTAAAGGGTGAAAGAGGCAGCGAAATTGGCAGTGTTCGCATTATTCGCATTAATTGGCAGTGTTATTTCCCGCAGCAATGCGAACACTGCTGTTTGGCGGTAGAAATAGGTGAGAGTGAGGTACGAATTCAGACGACCTTTTGTATGAAGTCTACCTCATGTGGGAGTTTGATAGATACGCGAGGAAACTTTATAAAGTTGCTTTATAATGCTTGGCTACTTTATTAATAGTGGTCTTCGAAAAGGTTGCAGTAAATTACAAGGCACGTAAGTTCTTTGTCACTCTCAATGAATTACGACGCCGCGACTGAAACGTGAGCAAAATGCGGATTATAGTCATTGTGTAAAAGCAGATTTGGACAAAAATATAGTAATTGCACTCCTTTACGATTCATAAACTTTGCAACTTATTAGGTTAGGTTTGTTTTCTAGGTTTTTATTAGTCAAGAAAACAAGCTTTGAACAAATGTACAATCGTTTTTTTAAATAAATAAAGGACTAGAGGACTACAGCTATATTTAAAAAAGTTTCAAAACCTACATTTTTAATAATATTATTAGTAATGAAAAGTGATGGAAATTTTTAAGATAGAACCTAAAGCTACAAATAATTAAAAATGATAAAACTTATTTATTGTTAGTAATTTTAATAAACAAGCATAAACATACAATGTATTAATGTAAAATAGAAATTGATTTGTATAAATACTGTTTTTTTATCTATAATAATTGCTTGCCTACGCCTAACTAGATTTAATGCATGCTAAAGGTAAGTGTGTATTGCTTGAAATGTTTATTTCTTATAAGTTAAATAAATTTATTTATGTGGCGGTGAGTTACCAGCAGAGTAGAATAGTACCTTCTCTGTGCCAGGTGTCGTAAGAGGCGACTGGGGTTCTAGACCCGATAGATGTCGGTGGGTACATCTTTACTGGTGTAGCTCAAATCAACATGTTGAAGATTTGTAGCTGCCTTGTCGCAAAACCACGATCTACGATTGCAACCACGCTTGCCCAGCGCGGCAATAACTGGGCAAACCCTTAAAATTATTATATTTCACTTCGGGTTTGATCACACAGAGTTTGAGAGATAGATTAAAGAAATATACGATAGAGAACGATGTAGTGCAGAAGATTGTTGTGAAAACAATAGAGAAAGAAATTCTGAGGCATTTTGGACATGTAGGATGGTTAGATGAAAAAAGAATATCTGCACAAATATATATAACGGATGTGAATTAAAGAGTTGGTATAAGACGATCTAGGCTAACATACCAAAAACCCAGTAGAAAGGATATAAAATAAGGTCCAAGTCAGAAGTACCAAGAATAAACGAGCGTGAGAAAAACAATAATGAAAGGACTAATGCGAGTATGAGAAGCGAGAGAGGTCTCTGTCTACTCCGATTGGGCAAAGACTTGATGTATGTATGTATGTATCACTTCCTGAGGCTTACACTTATCAGTAATCGATTTGTGGCTGAGATTCCGACTGTAAAGTCGGAATCTGAATTATCATTGGTGAACTGTGCGACACTTTCCACTTTGAAACCTGTTTTAGACACGAATTCCTTACTTTTTAAGCTGAGAAAACTATAATATTTTTTTACCGCTATCTTGTCAGTTTACTGGATATGGTTTAAATAACTAGGTACTATCGTGGGGTACCGACAGAATAGAATAGTAACACCCCGTAACCAGTTCTACGGTGGATATGTTTTTTTGACACATGAGACACATGAGATACTTCACTCTCATCTATTTCTACCGCCAAATAGCAGTATTCGCATTTCCCTGTGATTTCAAGGTTGAGAAAGGCAGTGAAATTGCTGGATAACGTGACATAATAGCCTCAAAAGATGTCATGTGAATTTATAGTTTGGTATAGAAGATATTTTTAAGATAAAATTTCTATAAAAAAAAGTTTTGTCGTCTAGAACCTCTTTTACGAAGGGAAAAATGTTTATTAAATTATTGGTAGTTTAGGGGTCCAATAATAACATCGGGTACTTAATGTTTCTAGAAAATATACGGTTCCCGTGGAACAGATTTTTGTTTTACAAAGAAATCGATATAATATTCGCACGGTAGTTTTGCATAATTGCTGATTAGGGGATATATGATGACGCGATGATATACGCAGACGCAAAAATTTGACATAATACAAGTTGAAATAGAGAAAAAGTGACCAAAGCTTTTTCTTGTATACATTAATAAATAATAATAAAAAAATCCTACAACATCTTATACATTGACCTGATTCTGCGATAAGTCGCCTAAAGCACTTGTGTTACGGACATCAGACAACAGAGGAATCACAAATATACTACTTAAATACATATATTTAATACCCAGACACAGAACAGATACAGATATCATCATATAAATATTTGCCCTGGGTGGGGATCGAACCCACGGCCTTTGGCGCACTAGACAGGATCACTGCCATCGGGCTCGTTACATAAATAAATTTCATAAAAAAGAAAATTGTTTGAGGGTATACATAAATGTAAACAATAATTTTCTACAGAAAGTCAAATTAATGATGAAATAGTCTTTATAAAATTAAATAAATTATAACTAATTTTCAAATAAAAACAAAACCGAGGCACAGCCTAAAAATACGAGAGAAGCCAACGTCTGCCCACAATCGAAATAACAAGTCTTCAAATTAATCAGAACCAAATTAAAACTTCTATGGCTTCCACTACGATCCTCGGGTATAAAACACCAAGCTACGCTCTCCAGTACCGCAGTTCTCAGCTTCCATACGTCGACAAACATGTACAAGTTGGTGGTTTTAGTGGTACTAATTGCCTGCTTCTGGGCAGCGCAAGCGCAGCTGACCTTCACTCCGAATGGGAGCTGGGGTATTGGGAAGAGAGGGAGTGTGCTGTCGTGTTCGGATGATGAGGCCATCGTGACCATTTACAATATGGTGCAGGTAAGGATTTTGGTTTTATCTTGATATATAATAATTTCGTGTTACGGTGTTTGTCAAGTAAACTACTATATTGTTTAATCCAACTTAATCTATGATCGGATTTATTTTTAAATATTAAAATTATTGCAGTGAGGAACCGGCAGAGAAGAATAGTACCTACCACTAAACCAGATGTCGTAAGAGGCGACTAAGGTACCATAACCGACAGTGCAGCTCAAATGCACAGGGCACGAGAAAGCTGACCACCTCTGACGAGACCTGGTACATGGTGGTACTATTCTACTCTACCGGTACCACTCGGGAAATCCCTGAGGACATAGATTTTATTAAGATATATTAGAAAATAATAAGTCCATACAGCAACAAATAACTTTTGTATGATGCCTTAGATACATTTATCTTAAAATAATAGTTTTTTGTGACAAATAGATATCTATAAACAGTTAGGTGAGAGACTAAGAAAAGAACTAAAAAAAGACTAAGAAACACTAAGAAATTTTTTTTGAAAATTCTCCCCTATAGGGGTAGAAAGGGGGTGCAAAATTAATATGAAATTTTGCTGTTTTTAAAGTTATTCGTATAGATTTCAGTATAAAAATGCGGTGCAAAAGTAGTATGCGTGTTCCTCAAGTTAACGCATGTGAAACCGAGGGGCGCTGCTAGTTCTGAATATAAGAAAACTTTAAGTAATTGGTTAGACATTGAAATTTACTTTGATATAAAGGTACTTCAAAAATACAATAAACAACTTTTAGTTTTGTGCTGATGCAGATGGCAGTGAATGTATCTTGAGCCCCATTGGTCGTGGGTTCGAACCTCACCCAGGACAAAGCTTTAAATGATTAATATATGTGTTGGTACTAAGTGTTAAATATGTATTTAAGTATTATGTTTATGATTCCTTTGTTATTGTTTTTAAATTGTGAAGTAAGCAAACAAGCATACGGTTCACTTCATGGTAAACGTGACTGCAGCCTATAGACACTCATGCTATCACAAAGGTAATTCACACATATCATACATTGACCTGACTCCGTGATAAGTCGTTTAATACACTTGTGTTACGGCCATTAGACAATAGAGGAATTACAAATATAATACTTAAATACATATTTTTAACACCCAGATACAGAATAAACAAAAATATCACCATAAATTTATCAGCATAAATATTTGTCCTGGGTTGGGATCGAACCCACGACCCTTGGCACATAAGATAGGATCACGTCCATCTGCGCCATCGGGCCCGTCATAGGGCATCGTTGGCTGGTGGCTCCTAGGGGCTTGAAGATAATATGCCACATTACCCTTAGATACTATGCTATATTAATTAAGCTGATTCTTTTACCCTTCAAACTGGAACACAGCAATACGCACATTGCTATTTAGCTGTATTTGGCGGCAGAAATAGGTAAGAATGAGGTACCAATGCAGACAACCTATGTAAGAGGTTTTCCTCGAATGATTGTCAAATATCTAATAAAATGTTCGTAGCACAAGTTCTTAAAGCGACTTATTTCGGGGTCAGGTCAATGTATGAGATGTTGTGTGAATTTATTCATCATATAAGCAATAATAAGTCCACTGTCAGACATAGGCCTCACCAAGGGAGGGGGTTTTATTCCATAATTCCCGCACTGGATAGGCGTGGTGGCAATCGCAGAGCGCAGCTTTCGCGTTGGGGAAGCTGCTGCCCATCCTCGCTTTGTAGTATTTAAGCTGCACTGTTTTGGATGGATATACCGCCATCTGTCGGTTCCGGTACCTCAGTCACCTCTTGCAACACTTGATACAAATAGAGATACTATTCTACTCCGCCGGCATTTGATTGTAGCATCACGGCTCGTGAATTTATTATTATTATTGTTATTTCCAGCATGAAGCAGAGAGACTGGTCATCTGTGGAAAATCATGAAACGAGACTAACACGACCCGGGCCGCACAACGACATTGATGTATTAATTGCGATTTTACCCTCAAATATATATTATTGTTTATCATTATAGTGTTTCACACTATTTTGTGTTCGTATATTATTAATTTAGCGTTACATTTGAAATGAAAATTAAATTACATATTTTATATTTCATTTATTTATTTCTTCTGGCCTCACACTATCCTATAAATTTAACGAGCGCAACAAATTGTATAGACTGATCGATGTATGGATGTTTATTACTCGGCTGGACAGATCTGGATGAAATGTCCTTTAGTAAATGATACTATGTCACATTTACCAAATAATTTCAGTGCCTCTCTCACCCATCAAACCGAAAAACATCATTGCGATCACTATTATTTGGCGGTAGAAATCGGTGAGAGTAAGGCACCAATGCAGACGACCTCTGTAAGAGATCTTGTAAAATCTCTAGTCTATCTCTTGTAAAATCTATGATCTTCACCCAAGACAAACATTATTGTTAAAAGATATATTTAAGTATCATATTTGTGATTCCTCTGTTGTCTGATGTCCGTAACATAAGTAAGACTTATCTTAGAGTCGGGTATGTATGAGATGTTGTGTGATCACTTTCATTATTTATTATACAAAACTTTGGAAATTGAAGAAGAAGGCACGAATTCGATTTTAATACACGGATTAACTTTTACTTCTTGGCAACCTTTGGATGGAAACGAGCGAATGAAGTTAAGGAGTAGTAAGACATATGTATTGTACATATTTAAGATATATATAACTAATATATTGTATATATATATGTTATTAGATGTTCAAAAACAGATAAACTATAAGTAATGTAATCAAAAAATCATCACCCAACTTGACAGAAGTAATAGAAAATATAAATTAATAGATAATAAATTTAAACGACATCTCATTTGATGACCTGATTCCGAAATAAGTCGCTTAAAGCACTTGTGTTACGGACATTAGACAACAGAAACATCACAAATATAATAATTAAATATATTTAACTTCGAGACACAGAACAAACACAAAAATATCATCGTATAAATTCTCGTTCTCTGGGTAGGGATAGGGTAAAAAGTAAATATTTTGAGCTTTATTGGCAGCGTTGTATAAGTAAGAGCTAATGACGAAGGGATACCGCTTCGCAAAAGATGTTTTGTAGGTTCTCTAGAAAACATCTTTCGGTTTGGCAAACATAGATTTTATTACGTGTTGTTGGTATATAGGGTAGGTCTTTATATTTATGTACACTATTCATATAAATAAGCCGCAAGGTCACACAGTGCCCTCTTTTATCTAGATCGTTCTAGATTTTTCCATGGCTGTCACCGCACGTCATAGTGCTAGGCTGCGGCGGAGATGCGAGGCCGATGGTTTCGACGGCCTCAAATAGGCCGCGCGTGGTATTTCTTGCTGGCGTAATTTATAAGCTTATCCTTCAAATTAATTTTACTAACACCTTCAGCGAAACAATGTCATATGTCTTTTTTAACGGGCCCGATGTCGCAGATTGTAGTGATCTATCTTATGCGCCAGGGGTTTGATCCCCACTCGGGACAAATATGTATGTCCTGATATTTGTGTTTGTACTGGGTGTTAAATATATGTATTTAAGTAGTATATTTGTGATTCTTCTGTTGTCTGACGTCCGTAAAATAAGTGCTTCAAGCGACTTATCACGGAGTCAGGTAAATTTATCAGATGTTGTGGGAATTATTGATTTAAAGGTCTTATGATATAGTCTGTCTGCTGTGAGGTACCAGCAGAGTAGAATAGTACTTGGTGACTGAGGTGCCAGAACCGACAAATGGTGGTATAGCCATTTGAGACATATCAGCTTTAATAGACTTTGCGGAGATGGGCAGCAACATCCCTGTCCTGCCCAACATGGAAATTATGGGCAAATACCTGCTTTTTTGGATAGGCCTTTGTCCAGCAGTAGACCAATGGTTGGTATAATGATGATATAGTCATTTGTTACAGAATTATTGCTTGCGTTACCGGCAGAGTAGAATAGTAACTGCTATTGTTTAATATGTCGTAAGAGGTGACTGAGGTACCAGAACCGATATACAGGTATAACCAGCTGAAACAGCACCTCAAATGCAACAGGATGGGCAGCAGCAGTTCCGTCGCGAAGTTATGTTCTGCGATAATAAAATTAAAAGGCAATTAATTCCCCCTTTTTGGGGGATCTATGTCAATTTCGTTTTACGACTGCTATGTTGTTGATTATGCGAAACGTACACATGTTTGATATATAAATAGTTTAAAAAAATACTCCCGCCAAAGTTGACAAATTGCGCTGCAAAGCCGCAACGGCATTCGTACATCAAACTTGTCGCTGAATGCGTCCTCTATTCTCAAGTCCACGTGACTCGTGTATCCACATATTTTTAGACCAAGTCTACAAACAACCTCACAGTCCGCTTGATAGTTACCACGTCACCGCAGCCTATAGACGCCCACTGTTACTAACTGGCGCTAGAGTACTTACAAATATAATACATATTTAACACCCAAATATAACTGCAAAAAATATCATTTAAATATTGTCCTAAGTAAATGAACCCATGAATTTTAGATCATAAAGTAGGATCACTAACGAATGCGCCATCAAACTCAGCATTACATGAGATGATCGCTGTGACTACTTCGAATCTAGAACGTAGCATTCTTACTGACCAATTGAATTACTTCGAAGATATAATATAAAATATATTCTCATATCTTATACGTTGACCTGACTCCGTGGTAAGTCGCTTAAAGCACTTGTGCCAACAGAGGAATCACAAATATAATACTTAAATACATACATCCAACACCCAGACACAGAACAAACATAAATATCATTATTTAACTATTTGTCCTGAGTGGGGATCGAACCAACGATCTCCTGGCGCATAAGATAGGAACACTGCTACTATCTATGCATTTATTGCGTTTATTTATACAAATATGTATGCCACGTTTATTTATTTTGTATATATATTGCCTGCACCACTATATATATATATATTTCAGTTTTGTGTAATGATTGACTGGGAGATAATGCCATCTGGCATTAAGTCCGCCATTTGTACATTTTGTAACATTTTGTGCAATAAAGTTAAATAAAATAAATAAAATCTGCACCACCAGGCCCTCTATATTATACTTGTAATATACATATTTCAAGGATGTATTTCAGTTTTAATTTTTAGTTTTAAAAGTGTGTGTCATGTTTTTATGTTTTTTTTTAAATTGGTACACCTCATACTACCTCATGTTTATTAAATGTGTTTCAAACATTTTCCATGCAAAGGTTGCATGAATGAAATCGCTCTATGCGATTAAGCCGCCAATTGTACTTCACTATGTATGACTATTAATATTATTGTCTGTAAATTTAGGTGTATAAAAAAGTGTATTATTATTTTTTTTATATCAACATTTTTTTTAATGTCGACTTCGGACTAAGCCAGATTGAAATTAATGTATAACGACACGAACCAACCTGTAAAACACAATCTGAAATTACTTGTTTTAAAGTTTCATACAAGTCATTGCTTAAATTACTGCGAAGTCATCGTCTTGACAAAAGAGAAAGTATTCCAATTAACGGATAAATGATGACAACGGTTGCCTGACGACTTAAACTTTAGCTGTATGGGAAAATTCGTAAATTATTTTATAATATTTTCCTTTTGTGATCACCAACTATGACAGACACTAGTTAGCAGAAGATATTGAAGTAGCTGTCTAAAATTTTAGGCACACTTAACGATAACAATAGTTTAGTGGTATTAAAATTTTATAATTTGCTTAAACTATCTAACTGGTATTATTTAGTGTCTAGAAGATGTGAACCAAGTGTGTTATAGGAAATTTGTCAGGGTTACCTTTTTTTGCGCAAACGGTCGAAAGTGAAATTTGACACAATTCAAGTGAGGTACCGCCAGAGAAGCATGGTACTGTAGCTTCTTCTATACCAGGTGTAAGAGGCCACTAAGGTACCAGAACTGAAATATAGTGGTATATCCATCCTAAACAATGTAGCTTAAATACAGACAGCAGGGATGGGTAACAGCATCTCCATCACGAATACTGCGCTCTGCGATTGCCAACACGTTTACCTAGCGCGGCAATAATGGGCAAATTTTCCTCCTTAGGGAGGCCTATGTCCAGCAGTGACCTTCAATGACTGATAAAAAGATGATGATAATGAAAGTTAATATACACAAGAAGTGGTAAAGTTTAACTTATACAAAATGCACTAACACATTTTTTTATTAGACCAAGATGACAAAGAAGCATACAGTTTTGTTATATTAAGTGTCATCGCAGCAGTATATATTATCAAGGATATCACTAACGCGTTGCCAACCTTGTGAATTGGAGATATTATGTCATATTACCCAGTAATTTCACTGCATATCTCGTCCTTCTAACCGGAATACAGGAATGCGAACACTGCTATAGGAATAAGTAAGATAACTGTTAGAAATATGAGGTCTACATCATGTAAGAGAAACATTAAAATCATGGTCATTGCACACACTACGGTTTAAGCACATTGACTTGCTTAGTTTAAATAAGCATAATTGTCTATTGAATTTCGAGAATTTATTGAAACATTATCTTTATCATTATAATTTTTACTAAATAAAGTGAATGTTGTTTATGTTTCGACCACCGTTCGTACGAATTTTGGGCAATGAAGCGTTAATTTGTATGTGTATGTGTGTGTATTCGAAATTCGTTATTTTTGAATATGGCATAGTGATGCTGTTATCAGTTAACGTATTAAGTTTGTAAGATTATTTAAAATTAATGTTAAAGTCACGGAAAATGTACAGCAGATATCCCCGCCCTCATGCATTTCAACTATGTAATTTTAGATTGATAAACCTTCAACCGCTTCCACTACCTCAGTGGCCTCTCACGCCACCTGGTTCAAAGGGAGGTACTATTTCTTCTGCTGCCCTACACAAGTAGCACGAATTTAATTGAACACATTTCCAGATACTCACAAAATAGAAAGCTTCAATTTCCCTCCCCAAATATCCTCCAATACATATTTATAAAACATATCCAAGTATCTCTTCCATTCATTACGGTGTAGATAGAAAAACCTTCTCACGTGCAGAAACGGATTACGGGCAAAAATATGTCGGGAGTGCTCGGTGGATATTGAATCGAATGGTATTCGATGCCGATTCGATTACTAGGGGTCGATTTTCTAATGACATATTAATCGAGATGATCGTTCAATTGCTTGGTTTTAAATTTTTTTAAGAATACCAGCATTACACAAGAAATTAATATAAACACAGATAATAATGCCAGTGTTTCTGTTTTTCAGTAGGTAATTTTTTTTTCAATTTTGTTTTAGCTTTATTATATTAGCCATTGGAAGCTCACTGCTGGACATAGACCTCTTCAAATAGAAGGGATTTTACCCATTATTGCCGTGCCGGGCAAGTGTGTTGGCTATCGTATAGAGTAGCAGTACCCCGCCCTGTGCACCGTTTGAGTTACACTGTTTTGGATGGATATACCGCCATCCGTCGGTTCCGTTACCTTAGTCACTTCTTAAGACACGGACGTACAGGGAGGTAGTATTCTGATCTGCCGGTATACCCCATGGTATTAACTCGATTCGTTATTATATACATTATGTTATGTATGCAATGAAATATTTGAAGGAATCTTTTACAGTTAGACCTCATACAGAAGGTTGTCTGCATTGGTACCTACTTTTACCTACTTCTACACTTTCACCTATTTCTACCGCCAAATAGCAGTGTTGGCATTGCTGTGTTCCAATTTGTAGGGTGAGAGAGGCAGTAAAAATACTCGGTAAAGTGACATAACATAATATCTTTATGTCACAAGGTGTCACAAGGTTGACAACGCGCTAATGATATAACGAGCGTCTATAGGCTGCTGTGACGTTCACACGGATGTTTTATTGTCGATCTAGTCCAATAAAAAAAGGTAAATTTCAATATATTGGAAACGTCAGATTAATTACCATCGTTTTGAAACTATCGGAACAAATATATTTTTTTAATCAGCTACACATATGAATAGAACATTTATAGAAAAACTAGTTTTCTTACTTAACTGAAATATTAGGCAGAAAATAAATTGAAATTATGAAATGGGGTGACATCAAGCACTTTCCGCTTATTCACAGACAACTAAAAAAACAAAAAATATTTTTTAACTCTTCTAGATTGATCCGTAATATAAATGAAATCAAAATGAAATGAAATCAAAGAATACAAACCCTTGATCCGCTTTTTAGAGGTTAAAATAACATTCAATTCGTGGAATGCAAATGGATGGAATTTAGGCCCGGTATAACTTTGGAGGTTGGAGATTCAACACGGTTTGGGTTTTGTGTGGAATAAATACGTTTTGCATTTTATCGTAAATGCGATTAACCCTTAACATATCAATGCCCAAGTAGTTCTGCATTGAAAATAATGTGTTTTTTACGATCATAACCATCTTTCCGTCCAAATCGGTCCAGCCATTCCGAAATTTGCCTCAAACATACAAAGTAAAAATTTTAAAGATTATTCTTTAAGTACCGTACATACTTTAAAGCTGTTATTTTGGCATTACAAATAGACACTTCTATTTTATCTATATGTAG
This sequence comes from Heortia vitessoides, assembly GCA_020976665.1. Classification (NCBI taxonomy): domain Eukaryota; kingdom Metazoa; phylum Arthropoda; class Insecta; order Lepidoptera; family Crambidae; genus Heortia; species Heortia vitessoides. The sequence goes on from JACJUM010002477.1 coordinate 13,526,602, forward strand.
ATATAGAAAAAAATCGTTTATGTTTGCACCTAAATCACATCACGATAAGTCGAATTATAGATCTTAACGAAGGATGGAAATTAGCAGGCGTTCGGAGCGCCAATAACACTTATTGATATATCTTTGTCAATTTTTTATAAATTAAATATTGTTCTACTATATAAGCTATGTTATTGCAGTTTCCTTAAAGTCTATAAAGCAGTTTTTGCATGAAAGAGTAACAAACATACATCAATATGTTCTTATTAACTTTCGCATGTATATTATTAATTATTAATAATAGGATATCAGTAATTTTTGATAGGGCTACAGAGATTCTAGTTCTACATGCTGTGCTCATCTATGAATAATTGTAACTTAATATTTAGTTTTAAACAATTATATTTTAATACATTTATTAATTGTAGTTGGTCCATTTAAATGAAATAAATAGTCAGTCGAGTTTTGTTATTATATCACGTCGAGAAGCAAGCATACGGTCTACATGATAGTAAGCGTCCGCAGCCTGTATACACTTGTGATATCGTAAGGATATCACTAGCGTATTATCAATCTTCTGACTTAAAGATATCATGTTTTATGCAGTAATTTAACGACCTCTTGACTAATTTCACGAATTTAATTTGAAACCGGAGAACATCAATGCAGACACCATTTAGCGGTAGAAATAAATGAGAATGTGGAACCAATGCAGACGACCTTTGTATGAGATCTATCTCATGACGCTGCGTTCTACGGTGCGCGGTTTCCATTCCAGAACTTTACGACTCCAACGGTCGATGGCACTGTGTACATGCCTTGCCTCTTCAATACGCTGGGTTATATCGGTAATTTCACTTTTTCTACGAATCTCCTAATTTCTGATTCGGTCGGGCATAGAAACTACGAGAACTGATCAAATTTGGGTATAATATCTAGTTTAATAACATTTGAATACATATATACGAATCTCCGATATGTGTTATGACGAATCGTTTTTTAAAAGCTGTGGTTTAAAAAAATATATTTAAAAAAATAAGTGAAAGAATATATACAAAACTACCCATAGATAATACTTTTTTATCCAGTTATTAAACAAAGTGACTATAAATTAATTATGTTCGACTATAGTTCGAATCTCAGATTGTAAAAGTATTTTATACATTTTGACGAGCCCAATGGCAATATCATTTTGTGATCACTGTAATTCTCCTTCACTCCCCCACACCTTGCAGCCCAGGCGATATCACTCGGTACCCATGTACCTAGGTAACGGTTGTTATAAATCGAGTAAATTTTACCTTCCAGGTGCAGCCAAGCTATTGCGACATCTGAAGCGACACTTTTGTTTGTCTACATGTACTGGTGTTTCTTTTTGGACGAGTAGAATTATTTGTGTACAGTCCAGACTTAGTGACAAGGGAAACAGCAGATTTTAATTTTTTATGGCGTAAAAAATATTTGACAGTTTGTGGGAAAACAAATGACAATCACGACATTCATTCTCCATGCTAAAATTTTAAAAAAAAGCATCGTTTCTCCTTCATACTCATAAAACAGATTATAAATATTTGACAAGTTTTTTTTCTGAAGATAGGCCTTGTATGTATAGGACATTGATCAATCTGTATGATTAACATTTCGTATCCCGTTGTTTGTCCGGAATGAACTTATGTACAAATAAATCTTTATTTTATCAATTTTAATATGTTTTTCTAACTTTGTACAGTTTGATCGAAACTGAGAGAAAGAATAGTTTAAATATCAATTCGACTAACAGAAATCTACAGTAATCATTATTTTAATTATATATAATATTTGTTTATTTTTTAAAAAAGTAAGTTGTATTTTTATTTATGTATTTTTTGGTATGTAATTTTATTATTATATGGATATAAATATATTTGTCATCAGCTACAAGACATCCACTGCTGAACATAGGCCTCCACAAACAATCTCCAATAGGACCGGTTGTTTGCGGCGTGTGGCACGCGATCTTGCGGTTTTATTAAGATCGTGTGTCCATCTTGTGGGTAGACGTCCTATGCTGCGCTTACCGGTACGTGGTCTCCATTTCAGAACTTGACGACTCCATCGTCCATCGGTTCTGCGCACCAAATGCCCCGCCCACTGCCGGTAACTTTGGTTCATTTCCGACTTATATAGTATTAGTATTTAATTTACTTTAATTTGTTTTATAAAATAGTAGTTAGTACACATTGAACCACCCTCACCTCCCTCACCCTCACCATCAGATTTTCTTCGTTTATGTCCATTAAAAGGTTGTTTGGAAGAAATCGCTCTAAGCGATAAGTTTTATTTTTTTATGTCATTCTTTGTGTACAATAAAGAGTATATTATTATTATTATTTATTGTGGTATTTTTTTGCCATAACAAACATATATTATTAATAAGACAATATTGGTTGGGTCAATTAGTAAAGTTATTAAATATATGTTATATTTCATAATAAAAATTACAGAGGTCTACATATAGTTTTTAGAACTTTTACCTGTTCGTCATTTCATCCTAATGTGTTATTAACACGCACATTTTCTTTAAGACATTTTTGTATTGCATAATTCTCTCGAACGAAGCCGCAGGTAACATGTTGTTAAAATATAACGGGTATTACTAAACTGTAATTCCACAAGGTCCTTATAACAAGTGCGTTAAAAAGGCCTCAGACTTGAATCAAATTCGTCCGGTGTCACCGAGTGGGTTATTAAAAACTTCAGGTGTACTAAGAGTCATCATGACTTCTTGAGCGACGATTTCGGACGACTTGGCGTACATTGCTCGCATTCTTTCAAGATACCGGGAGACCCTATAGGGATGTAATGGGAAATATCCGTTACAAGTATTTTCATGCTATTTCAGTGATATCCATGTAGTTAATGTGTTAAGGTATTCCTTTGATATTCTATTTTAATTGCATTTCTATAAATAACTTAGGTAAAAAAAATGCAAATTTCCGTAGAGTACCAGCTGAGTAGAATAGTATCTTCCTTATACCAGGTGTCGTAAAAATAAGGTACCGACCGGAACTGACAGATGGCGTTGTACCCATCCCAAACAGCGTAACTCAAAGCGCAGGATGAGGGTGACCAGCAGCGTCCTCGTCGCGAAAGTACGATCTGCGATTGCAACGATGCTTGCCCAGGGTGACAATTGGGGGTAATATTTCCCCTTTCTTGGGAAAGTCTTTGTCCAACAGTGGACTAATCCTATTGCTGATATGATGAGCAAATTTAGATGATATAGCTATATTATGAATTGCGAACAAAACTTAATCATGCAGGTCCTAATTAGTTATACCATTATTATAAATGCAAAGAGATTGACTATGGTTGAACCGATTTCGATGTAGTTTTGCATGTAGATAGCTTAAATGTTTGCTTAAATATTTACTATCGGGTTAATTAACGTCGGGTGTAATTTGTGCTATATGTGTAAATAAATACTAAAGGTAGACTCCTTACAGAGGTCTGCATTGGTACTTCACCCTCACCTATTTCTACCGCCAAATAGCAGTGTTCGCATTGCTGTGTTCCAGTTTGAAGGGTGAGAGAAGCAGTGAGGTTACTGGGTGCATGTGTCATTGTATCTTCAGTTCACAAGGTTGGCGAAACGCTAGTGATATCTTTGTGATGAAACGAGTGTTTATAGGCGGTGGTCACGTTTATCATTGTTCATCATTAAGCAGACCGTATGCTTGTTTGCTATATTCTTATAATAATGTAGTAAAAATTAAAGTAAATGTTTATAAAATAGTATGAAGTAATTGAACTACTATTAAAAGTGGCACAAAGAAATAATGTACACTGCAGCGGACGAGCTAAAGCCATTCCCAAACAAAAACAAACAAGACAGGCCATCGATCAGGGCACGTCCGAGCTGAGAATTTGCCAGCCACAATTCAGCGCTTCATTTCCTTACCTGCTAATAAAAAGTTTATATGCAAAGCAGTCGATGGATATCGTGCATAGTGCGGCATCCGCTCCCGAACACGGATCCCGCAGGTTGTATAGGAGGCTGCGCGATCTCCCGATCAATAGAGATGTGGTCCCCCCCTGCCGCCCCGCCCCTCTCCCGGGCCAGTGCCGCGCACCTCGCCGTGGTCGACGCATCATTTTTGATCATTTTTTTGAAGGATTAGTTTTTTTAATAGTCCAGTTTTAGTAGACGGTTTTTTTTATAGAAACAGTTCTTAGACTCCGGGCTTTTTTGGAGATGGGAGTTTGATGAGGTAAGTTTATGTGTGGGGGTCTTTGTGAACAGTATTTGAGGGGAGTGAGATTAATGCATAATTTATGTATAAAAATAAGCATTATATGTTGTATTTCTCTTAGAGAACTTAAGCTGTTTACATTTGATATGTTTCATCTTTTTTTAATTATTTGTTTATTAAAAACACCATATACTTAAAAAAAAATTAATATATATTTTACAAATTTAAATATGAAATCTATTAATATATTTTAGCATTGATTGGAAATTATTAATAATCATTAATAACCTTTACACAAAATACTTCGTTAATCGGTACGTCAATATATAAGATTTATCAATATCTTATTTGGCCATAGACAAAATAATATAATATCATTTAGAAACTATAAAAATACTTCCACCGATCTCGGCTCAATCAATAGTAGACATACCATACAGATTGGCCGGGGCCATAGAGTCTATGGTTCGGAAGCTATTAATAGGTATAGGTCCGGAGGCTGCCCTGACCTGACCTATCGCTTAAAAATCGATGCGTTATCGCCGAAAGGATGTCAGGTGACGACGTCATTGCGCATGCACCGAGTTTATTAATAATTAAACTCTACAAAATCAACAAGTTTTTTTTTAAGATAGGCGTGGCTTTCCGTCAATATGCTCGTGTCTTTAATGTTTCAATTATATTTTGAATATTCCAATGAACTTGAACTTTCAAACGCAAAACAATATAAAGCGATCTTAGGATCTTAGGATTCGGATTTTGTATTGAACGTACATAAATATAGTTAACGTAACATTTATAAACGTAATTAGGTCGCCATTACAACTACTTTCGTCTACTGTTTTTAAGATTTTGTGAACAAGTTTTATTTGAATAGATAGATTTCCGAACGTACCGCTTCGTTACTCATCAATTTATATCATTAAATTACTTTAATAACTTACAGATGACAATGTTTATTAAACATATGATTATACATAATATTATCATATTGCAATAATAAGATTCAAATAGGCTGCTCTGTATTTAGACATAAAGAGACATTTGCAAATATTTTGCATTAAAACGTTAAGAAAAATAAAATTAATAATGTTTTTCAAATCGAGTTAGTCACTGATTTCAATTATAATTTAAATATTGACATTGAAAAACTTCTTTCAAATGGGCCGAGTTTACTATGACTGTCCTGGGTGTTATAAGATTTCTCAATTTATATATATTGTTCGCTTCCTTTAGGCTATGTCCTCAGTTTCCCTTTCCATATACTATGAATTAGCTAGTAACTGCTTAGTCTGTATGTAAGACAATTATTGCGAAATAATAATTCTTTTCCGATACTATAAATAGCCAACGCTACTTTTTTATCATTCCCTATTAAAGAGCCGTCGATATCGCTCTTGCCAGTTGAGACATGTGTCTCCGTCCGCCCTCGGTTGATGGCAAACTAATCACAATTAGCTTTATGAACACACAACAACAGCGGACTGTAGAAACTGAGCCGCAAAGAACTGGCGAACTCTTGGCGAACTCTCTCCAATAAGCGTCAGTATTGTGTGCTACTTACACAGTTTGCCAGCGATGGGAATAAATTGCATACATTAGCTATAGAGCCGAGTGGTACCGGCGAGTATAATAATACCTGCATCAGTACCAGGCAACGCCGTAAGAGGCAATTAAGATACCAGAACAGACAGATGGTCTTATATCCATCCAAAGCAGTGTAGCTCAAATGCAACAGAGCCGAAATGCGCAGTAACACTCCCGTTGCGACGCTACGCTTTGCGATTGCCACCACGCCTGACCAACCCGCCAATTATGGCTTGATTCCCCCTTTCATATCCAGCAGTGGAATTTTTACAGCCGTTATGATGATGATGAGGTTTGGTATAAGTTATTCGGTACCACACTCGCCGCAAATTGCGAGCAGTGCGCGTCGCCATTTTGAGCAAACTAGTGCGGCCAGGCGCATTATATCTTTACAAAACCTACTACTTAAGCAACGGTCGTTTGTTGTGATAATTCATTACTTCCTTCCCCCTGCCCCTGTAGGGGCATCCACGGTTTACGTTGATGCCAAGTTTCTAGCAACACTGAATCTAATGTCTGAGTAGTTCAGGCACTGGTTCGTCAACTGGTAAGACCGTTATAGTAGAGTAGGTGTTGTAAATGCGCCTTTGGTTGAGCTACGATGACGGTATGTCTAAATGAAACAGCGTAGTCCAACAGCTACGACGGGTAGCATCTTCGTCGCATAGCTACGATAATTACTACCAACGTCGCGGTTTTTATTGTCTCTAGAGAGATGGTTGGGCTACGGGTTACGGCCCTTATGTTCGATATCTTCTTGCAGTCTCACAGGGCGTCTGGTGAGGCGCCGCTTGTTGTGAGCGGCAAGTTTATAGGGAGTTTTTTTTTAATTTTCCCCATGCATCGCATTCCTCTTCCGCGCCCTTTGCCCCTCAACCAGGTTTACCGAGGTGATAGGGCTTGACCTGGCTTCGGTAGTCACTGCTATCACTGCAGCTACTATGCGGTTGCAGGCCTGCCCCGCCTGACGGCTGCGGGCAAAAAAACGGGCAAAAAATGCCTGAGCGAGGTCTTTGCGTTATATTGGAGGTTCTATGCCTGATATAATGCTATTGAAGAGGTCAATAAGAAAAGTGGTCCGTTAATAAATATATGATAACCCGGACTGTGAAAAAGATTAAAAATAAAGTTATCATTTTAATATTTAATTTTTCTTTTAGTTTTAATGGTACTATTTGTGCAATCGTCTCAAAGTTTTACTTTAAAGCAGACAACGAAAAATGAGTAATTATTGTAAATATAAGCAAAGTTGTAATAGTATGTATATATTTCTGATTCAGAGGTTTTCGCTTACTACGCAGCGTGAAAATACTTCAAATTGATTATTTTTGAAAAATAAGAAAAGAGAATAGGAAATGTTAGTAATTGTAATAAAATATTGTCTAGGTATATTCATAAATACGTAGCTTTATATGACGTAAATAACTGTTCAAAATTATATTTATTAAAATTTATTATGATAGATTTACCTACAATTTGCCTTTCGCTTTTTGAATATTTCTCACATATTTTATAAAAGTGTAGTATCTCATATAGTATAAAAGACATATTTACCTGAATTCTCATCTTAAAACATCTAAGAAGCTAAACTAAAATATTTATATATTTTTAATTTGTCTCAATAATTGTTATTACAGAATACGTAATAAACAAAGTTAATGAGGATCTCATGAACAGCATATTTTAGTTAAGTACTCGTATGATTGTTTTATATAACTTATAAATAGAGATAGTAGAGCTCTCAAAGGAAGCTATTAGTCTATCAACTAGGGTTGTGTATTGCTTCAGTATTAGAAACTTCGTTTCTCAATTAGGGTTGTTTCTTCATTCGTCGTAAAACTAAGTGTAGCTGAGAAGGTTCCATTGATAAAATTGTACAACGGGTTTTATGCGTTGTCCCAGATGGCGCTAGCAGTGTTCAGGAATTTGAAAGGACCAAGGGCAGTACAACATCATGTTCCCAACACGCGAAGACAGTAAGTGAAATAGATGCATCGCCTGGTTTTAGAGTATTTAGATAAATCAACAAACATTATCATCTAGACAGTCTCCTAAATAACGCAATAACGGGAACAATATGCAGTTAATAAAAAGCTGATTACTGCAACTAATTACAAAAATTGTTAGAAATATTTATCCAAATTTCAAAATGACATGAAATTACTATTTTAAAATAATTTATGGGTTGTCATTGAAATGCCTAAAAAAAATCATCTGGTTGTTCAATAATATACCTACAATTTGTGACGTATATACTTTGTCTATGTAAATGCAAATGTCTTTGCATAAATCAGCTTAGAACTAAAACGAAACATTCAAGGCTACGTGCCTCTCCGTTCGTAGTACACCCTACATATCGTAGTCCGTAGTTTTGAAATCGTAGCAGTAGAACTTATTTTGAAACTATATCATTTCGTAGCATTAATAACAGCCTAGCTTCCTTTAAAAAGTTAAAAATTAATTTTAAATTAAAACTGTTACCATTTGTACCATACCAATTGTTCTCATTTACAATTTATTTTTGTTATATAGGATGACAAGTAATATTTTTTTAATAAGAATGAAATAAACCTACTTAATTTTAGAATATTAAACAAAAAAATAAGTTTTAAACAATCAAGTAGTTGCTTGTGAATCACTTTTAGATCCATTAAGGTAGACATTGAAATAAATAATTTAATTGGGACATTTCAATTCACTGGAGAACTTTCGCCTCGTAAATCACTTATACGCATTTCATGAAATAACCTTGTCATTTTAGAATTTTAACACTTTCAAATCAAATTGCACGCAATTGAAAAAGCCATTTTACTGTGCAAGGGTGACAAACAAACACTTTTTAATAAACCTCTTTACATAATTTTACATTTAGAATATAACTAGTTGCAGCCCGCAAATTCGTCCGAGTGTTTGTAAATAATAAATATATTCCCACGATTTATCATACATTGACCTTACTCTGAGATAAGTAGATTAAAGCACTTGTGTTACGGATATCAGACAATAAAAGAATCACAAATGTATTTTAATAATATATTTATCACCCACATACATAACAAATAAAAATATCGGGTTAGTTTAAGCTCAAATTCGTCTTCAAAGCTGTCCAAATAATGATCCAAATATTGATAATGTGGAATTTGCTTACTTTAAATCCCTCAGAAACCTTACATTGTACAGACACAAAGGGTAACATACGTGCTAACTCATAATCTCTGCCAAGTTTTATCTAGATCCCTTCAGCTGTTCTAAAGTGATTTCTTTTTATTATACCAGTCTGACAAACAAGCATACAGTCCACGTGATAGTAAGCGTCGCCGCAGCCAAAAACGCTCGTGATATCACAAGGATATCACTAGCGCGTTACCAACCAATGTCATGTTACTCAGTAATTTCACTGCCTCACTCATCTTTCACACCGGAACACAGCAATGCGAACACTGCTATTTGGCGGTAGATTAAGTGGGAGTGAGGTACCATGTAGACGAGCTTTGTATGAGGTCTACCTCGTGATTGCTATATAAGCTTTAAAACTCGTATTTATAATATATACAAGATGGGATATATCTTGGATTATAACTGTTAATATTATGAAAGCACATTTATAATGTATTGGGATATTGACAGTCTTTGTTTAGATCCATTATTGTCGATGGTTGAATTGTTTTGTCGCGCATTTTCAGATCCTGTTACCTTTCAATAACAGATTCTTTCACTCTCGAGATAAAAGAAGCGTAGGACGTTCCTTTAATTTTGCACGCGTGTGTAAGTGGCAGGTATATCAAAAAGGAAACATAACGTTCTTTGTCATATACATCTCTCATTTCTGTTGGTATATGAAAGATATTTTGTGGTAAAGAAAAAGTTTACGGGCAAAATATTGATAAAAATTACAATGAATTAGTGTTTCATTAGTAAAAACACAATTTAAATTCAATACATTTCTGAAATACTAATATGACGATATAAAAATAATAAAATTATATAAATACATTCACGCAACATATCATATTTTGACCTTACTCCGAGTAAGGTCACTTTAAGCACTTTTGCAACGTACATCAGACAACAGTGGAATCACAAATATAATATTTAAACATTCAATAGTCCACACCGAAACACAGAACGAACACAAATATCACATATGGTCATAATTGTTAGATCGGTATCGAACCCACAATCTATAGAGCACAAGATAGAATAACTACTATCTGCACCATTAGGGCTCGTCAACTTCATTTAATATTATTTTAAAGCAAATGTACAACTCTTTGTTTTTAATTTATTATCTGTGTAAAAATAACAATCCAGAAAAAAGAAATGTCCTTCGATCACTACGTACTTGCTTATATCACTACATATTAATATTAAATATGTACACGTGAACATTTAATTGCTCATGAAAACTTATCAAAAGTTGTTCAATTATTCAATAACGCACTCGCTTCCCAAGCGGGTCCTGGCCGCGTATCCCCCGCGTCAACCCCGCCCTTGCGACTTTGACATTTCCATCCACAGCCCACAGCAGGCAAAGGTAGCGAAGCCATTCAGCCAGTCAGTCGCAACCGAGCGTCCTCCTTGAACGGTCGCGGCTCACCGAGGCAACTGTTTAAAGTTTCGGCTCAGTGTTATAAAAAGTTAATGCATACCTTGTGTGGGCTTGAACTTTTGGTGTAGAACTTATTCGAACTATATCAGTTTAATAATAGAATGCGAGTTTAATTTTTGAATTTTAATAACCTGGATTTGTAAAGGTAAGTATTATTTCATAATTTATTTTTGGAAGTTGAGTTTCATTTCATGTTTTATTTAAAACAGTAGAAAATTTATCGATTTTATTTAAAGTATAGTTGACATGGGTTTTCAATTTAGTATAGCTTTACAATTATATCAGGTATTTGTAAATACTCAGTAACACTTTTATATATACGACTAAATAATAACAGTTACAAAATTGAAATATATTTTCTTATGAACAGAGCATACTGCAAAGCTGTATATCACTTGTAAGTTCAATATAAAAAATATACTTGGTTTTATACATTCTAATTGTTGTCAAACCAGGTGGTTGGTTTCTAATAAATAAAACTTAGTACTCATTGCCGTTTGGTACCGGCAGATTAGTATAGTACCTCTCCCAGTACCAGGTGTTAGAGATTACTAAGGTACCATAACCGACAGATGACGGTATATCCATCCAAAATAGTGTACCCCAAATGCACAGGGCGAGGACGAGCAACAGCATCCCCGTTGCGAAATGTACGCTCTGCGATTACCAGCACGCTTGTCCAACGCTGGAATTATAGGCCGAGTTCTTCATGTCTTGGGAAGGCCTATGGCCCACAGTAGAATTCTAATATAATGACTCAAATACTGAGTAACAAAACAGACGATTGCCTTCCATAAGCATAAAGGTTAAATCATAAAAAAAATATTAAGTAAAGTATTCAAAAATATTTAGAGGATAGCTAGAGAATTTGGTTTTAAAGCTATTTTAGAAAACTACATTGCAAAGCAAACATATCTTAACCAATTAAAACAGGTATTACAGAAGGGCCAGGTCAGAAGTACCAAAAATAAATGAGCGTGTATGAAAGGACTAATGCGAGTAAGGGAAGCAAAAGAGGTATGCCAAGATCGTAACAAGTGGAGATCCATAGTGTCTGCTTACTCTGATGGGACACAGGCGTGATTTATGTATGTATATTTTTTTAAGGTTTCCTTACACGGAATGAACTTCGATTCATCAGCGTTTTTTTATTAGACCAGGTCGATAACAAGCATATTGTCCGCGTGATAGTAAGCGTCACTCAAGACACAACCTATAGACGCTTGTAATATCACAAGGATATCACTAACGCGTTGCCGACATTGTTACTTGAGAATATTATGCTACATTACCCAGTGATTTTCCTGCTTCTCTCACCCTTGAGACAGGAACACAGCAATGCGAAAACTGCTATTTGGCGGTAGAAATAGGTGAGAGTGAAGTACCAATGCAGAAAGCCTTTTTATAAAGTTATTGTACTTACGCAATTCATTTAATAGTCTGTAAATAAGATTTTTATACTTGGGGCAGGTCCCAAATATTTTATCGCCGCCATGTGTAGCCGCTGCTCGAATATTTGATAATACGGCATTGTGCCAATCCATGATGTTATACATCTACCTTAAAAAAAGTACTATTACGACAGTCGAGTGTCTATTGTTTTGAGACTACATTCTTGAAATGACAATGACATTTGACGGGCCCGATGGCGCTAATGGTAGTGATCGCATCTTGTTTGCACAAAGGTCGTGGGTTCGATTCCCACCCGGGACAAATATTTATATAATGGTATTTGTGTTTGTTCTGTATCTGGATGTTAATTATATTTTTGATTCCACTATTGTCTGACGTCCGTAATACAAGTGCTTTAAATGACTTATCTCGGAGTCAGGTTAAATGTATGAGAAGTTGCTTAAATTTATTTTTATTATTTCCTAAGAATGTACAAAGTATTAATGGTCATATACAATGTATACATCTATAAATATATGTTTTTTATTTGAATAAATCAAACAAACAGGTATATGTTCCGCATTATAGCAAGAAGCCTATAGAAGCCCGTATCATCATCATTCTCGTATCATTGTATTTAGACCTTTTAACCTAAAGATATTACCCATTTATTTAGCCTAGGAAATGCATTAATTTATTACGCTGTCATTACTTAAATGGGACAGCTCTAAAACGATTTATTAAATTTTTATGATCGACGTTTTGTTTAATTGACAGCCATGTTTTTACCAATTACTGTGAATTATGTTTAAGTTTTGCAGCATAAACAATGTTAACACTCAAACACGAAAAGTTTTTCACATGGATCTTACGCCATCTCGGAACGGTATCTTGCGGTTTACTATTTTAATCAGTAATCGGCGAGGCACTGGCAGGAGAAGAATAGTACCTCCCCCTATACTTAATTTAAATCTCTTTTGAACACTATATATTTTCAGAGTTGAAATTTCGAATAATTTTGAATTATTCTGTTTTAGACATCATTATTTGTCGTGATTGTGGTAACACTCGTATGATATTACTTATAAAAAATATACGCCTACAAAACGATATGAAAGTGCTATGAGGTAGACCTCTTACAAATGAGTAGACAGAGAAATGGAGAAATTACCGGGTAAATGTTACATAGAATCTTCAGTTCACAGGGTTGGAGGCACGCTAGTGATATCTTTGTGAAGATACAAACGTCTATAGGCTGTGGTCACGTTTACGATCAAGCGGACATTTTGAGTTCCTTTTTCAAACTTTTAATGTTCTAAACAAATTTATGTATATATATATATATATATTTTATATATATATATATATATATATAATATATATATATATACATTGTATATATATATATATATATATATATATATACAATGATTTGTTTCAACTTTTAAATTTATACCGAAACGGATGGATCCCAAGTATTAGGCAATACGCACAAAAGTTTGATACATCTGTAAGCATGTTTTGGACACCGCAGAAGCGTTTGATCAGGTTTGAGCACTTGCGAAGTTAACTCACTAGTTCACACACACACACACAATACAAGCACTAGTTTATGATCACCCTTTACGAGCCTTACGGTTATATACGAGGGCGCCGCCGTCCGGATTTGGATGCGGCAAGATTTAGCGTAGAACAAAACCCATATATATGAACGACTCGTACCACGTGAAGTCAAGTCCACTACATCCTGTCGAGAGAGGTGCCGCAGCTTTAAGGCACGGTTAAATAAATAAATTTTCACAATATCTCACACACTGACCTGAATCCGAGATAAGTCGCTTAAAGCACTTGTGTTACGGACGCCAGACAACAGAGGAATCACAGATAAATGAAATTTTTCGTATAAGTTTGGAATGGAACCCACGACCTTTGGGGCACATGATGAATTACCACCATCTGCGCCATCGGTGCCATTGTACTTGCGAACTACTTCTCATGTTCACCTAAAACTGCTGGATCAACAAGCACTCATGAAGCGTGGCACTCTAGCTATCGGGTGCTGGTATTGGAGGTGGTTCATAGTGGAGTGAACCAATCTCAGCAATTAGCTAACGGCTCCTCAGGCCTTTGCCTGATGGCATTACAGCACTCATACTCGATGCGCTTGAAGTGTGGCGGTGACACGAGTTATGAGGTGACACACATACAACTTTGCCCCACCTCTGCAGCCAATTACTTACAGCCACTGCGAGTCCAACCTTTAAATAGGAGACACCACGCAACAGAACCCTGGCGAAGAACATCCACGCGGTTGGGCTAGTCTGTGAAACCGCAGTCAGTAACAGTCTTGAGAAAGAAGCAGTGGTTTCTCTTTAAAACTATCGAACCGGGTCCTCTAAATAAAGATATGGTGGTATACGACTAATAAACTGTTGGTGAAATGACTGTGTCTTTGCGAAAGTGCGATCAGATGAACGAGTTGTCGATTCCGAGGGCCACTTTTCGCAGTCGGCAAACTCCCGGGGCTCAGTAAGTTTTCTGATCAGTATTCTCCTTTCAGTAACCCTGGTTCAAAATAGCAGGGAAAAGGTCACTTGTAACTTAATATTTAATTTTGTTGCAAACTATTTACTAAGAATAGGCACGCTCCAAACGTTGTGTAGCTGTGTAGCTAAACTTGCACGTGCAAACAAATCTGCAATCTATAAATACTATAAAACAAATCCGTCTCAATGCTTCCGTCTCTGCATTTACTTTTTTTTTTAAGAACTGCGCAACGGATTTAAGTACGGTATTTGTTGTTATTTATTATTTTAAAAGAACGTCCGTACCTTAAGATTCATCATCATATCAGCCATTGGATGTCCACTGCTGGACATAGGCCTCCCCGAGAAAGGGGGAATTTTGCCTATAATTGCCGCGCTGGACAAGCGTGTTGGCAATTGCAGATCGAACTGTTGTACCAGAACCGACAGATGGCGGTATATCCATGCAAAAAATGTACACAATACACGTTAGCCCAGCGCGGCAATTATGGGCAACATACCCCCTTTCTTGGGGATACCTATGTCCAACAGTGGACTTTTAATGGCTGGTATGATGATTCAACATCCAGACAGAACAAACGCAAATATCATATATATAAATAAATATTCGTCCTGAGTGGGAATCGAACCATCGACGCGGATATTGTAGTTTAAAAATAATAACATGTCAACATTTTTCCCCAGTCTGTTCTTACGTTGACTCTGGTCTCAAACACAACATTGGGTTAATTTACATTAAGGATATTTTGAGAATTCACAAGAAACCTATATATTATCTGTCGATATAATGTCATGTCAACAGACAAGTTAAAGAGTCTAGTGATAATTATTTCGAAATTATCTCATGCAACAGGTTTGACAAACCGTAGTTAGACAGCTGACATCTTGGCCGGGAGCCAGTACTCGCATTTTCTAATTCAGCCGCTATTTAGCATCTATAAAAAAGTTTTTTAATGAGATGTCTTCATGAGGTTTGTAACAGAGACTAAAGAATCTGTTGAGTGTTATAATTGTTTATGATATTAGAAAAGTGATTTTTGAACTCTAGATTTGTCTATTTAAAAATATTTGAACAATAAATCACACATTAATTACTTTGAATTATATTATAATTTATTATTACTTTAATGACGGATGAAGAATATATCTGGCTTGTTAATACTTTGACTAGATGTTGCTTGTGGCTTCGTCCGTATTTTATTGATGCTTTTTATAATTTTAATAACGCATCAGTTATTTATATAGTCAAAGTATATGAAATACACTATATATCACAGATATCATACGTATATAAAAGTACTTGTAATAAACGTGATTGCTGTGAGGTAATGGCAGAGTAGAATGGTGCCTCCCCCTGTACCAAGTGTTGTAAGAGGTGACTAAGGTACCAGAACCGATACATGGCGGTATATCCATTTAACAGTGTCGTACTTTTTTAAAGACATTTTTATAGTGTACAATACTGTAATACAATATTTAGATAAATCTCGTTTGCAATGTAAGCGTAAAAATATATTTATTTACGACAATACATTAGCAACTTCTAAAATTATTAGTATTTGTCTATTATATTATGCATGTATTACATATCATCAAACAAACTATCCTCTTAAATTAACTTTTTAAAAAATCACATTAAACTCGTTTGCGTATTTTTAAAGATCTAAGCGTACATAGGGCCAGACAGTAGTGATAAATGTCGGTGTAGCGGTAGTGAAATGAGTTACGCATACTTCTTTTGTATTAATATAAACGGTGGCAAAATACATTAGGAACGATTTAAGATTACTCTGATGTCCGTAACTTTAAGAGACTTACCTTAGAGTCATGACGATGTATGAGCGGGTATGTAAATTATTATGATGCAATAAAAAAGGCAACCTTATTCGAAATGTTAATATTCGAGTCGATACATAACACTTATCTTCCAGCATACTATTTCCTCTACGAATTAAATTTAGAAACGTTTATTTAGTTTTACATTACGCGATCCATAAGAAAAGAGTCTGCAATAGAAACTGATAGCGATTAAGGCCTTGTATCACCTTCGTCAGGTTGACGCAACCTCCATCAGCGACGGCGCATAGAAATCCTATGTGATAAAACTAAACAGTTAAGGCTTTTTAATCACTACTAATATTATAAATACGAAAATAACTCTGTCTGTCTGTTACGCTTTCCCGCTTAAGCCTCTCAACTGATTTTGATGAAATTTGGCACAGACAATCTTTAGACCCTGAGAAAAGACATAGGCTTTTTTATTCGAAATAAGGGTTGTAAGGGGTCAAAAGGGGGCATGAAAAGCTGTATAGAAGTATCTCTATTTTTAGAGCTAGAAACTTGAAACTTATTTTGCCGGCTATTGATTTAATATAAATAAACATAACATTTAAAGTTTAGGTAAAGAGGTATGGTACCCAAAAAAACAATTCCACGCGGACGAAGTCGCGGGTACAGCTAGTAACTTATATATAATAATAATATTAATTTCTTTATTTTTCTTCTCTTACACAATAAAATGCTTAAACTAAAACCTAAAAATATGGTCTGTGTAAGAGACTGGCACCCGTACTAGGAAACATAACCCAGACAAAACCAGACGAAACCAGAGACATAATAAGATATATGACAATGACAGGTAGTCATACAGATGCAGGCAGACTTACTTTTGTATTTATGCATATGGATACTGCTTATAAAGCAGAGTAGAATAGGTGGCAGAGGCAGAGGCTTTGCCAGGTGTCGTAATCAGCGACTGAGGTATTAAAATCGATAGATGGCGGTTTATCCCGCTTAAACAGTAATTTTTAATTTAATTTCATAAGAAATTCACACATCTCATACACAAAAAACATACATCTCAAAAACACTCTTTGAGTATCAAAGTCACAAAATGTTAATTTCTAACGTGCAATTATCGTCTATGTATACGTCCCACTGATGTGAATGCCAAAACATACATCACACGAGCTTTCCTCTAATGAGGCCAACACGCCTGCGCCACCTGCGCATAGATTGGGGGGCCATTCTCGCGTCTCAACTGAAAAAAATATTTACATAGACGGCTGACTCGTGACGTCGATGGACAGAACTGCCTCATTGACATGTGTTTTGTTGTCATGCTATTTTCAGCTTTATTACTTTCAAAATAACATTATCTTATCGTAATTAGTGTAAAACGGCTATTGACCCTAAAAGAAAACAAACTCACGTGATTTTGCAGCTCTTCTCAGATGATAGCAGTGTCAGAGAGGTACGCAAGACGACTACGAAGATTTACTAGACCCCATACTCTGGTCTGTACTGGTATCTCACTCTCCGCTTCACTATCACGAGGACTGTATGCTTGTTTGTCGACTTATTCATTCCTCAAGAGAATTGGCACAGCCGGTGTCTCACACGAAGATTCACATCATGAATAGTTAATTGTGACGACAAGTAGTGAGCAGCTTTACAGCTCCAGTACATAAAGAGGTGTGCAGGCCTGCATAGCAGTGCGTAGCTTTGCGACAGGGTGTTGCTGTCCATTCTCTATCGCATCTTGAGCTACGATCTTTCGGGTGGATATACCGTTACCAAATAAAATACACAACGTTACGTCAACCTATCACGTCACAGAACCTGCATCGCGCTTGCAAAGTTGTCACTACGCTCCATATACAAAAACCAGACACAACCGATGAATGCATACTAGCTAGGCTTAGTGCAGCGATATTTATGAATTATATGCCCTCTTTAAAGTCCTCCCAAACGACGGCCACTCAAGCCGTGGGCCGTGCCGTAGAGCCGCCCTTGACTGATCATTGTCGGTGTCCCTCTGTTCTCGCAAACAATGTGAGTGCCGGCCGCTTTCACGGGGGAAGGGGAAGTCCGTAGCCTCATTACTGAGCGGCTCAGCTCCTGTCTCCCGGTGACCCTGGAGCTGACAATCAATGACACAATCATGCAGCATTAGGTTCTAAAAAAAGGCGAACGTGTGTACTACGCCCGTTAGTATAACTTTAGTAAATATCGCCCTCTCAATCGCACTATATATTTACAAACACTTCACACGCATGTAGAGCAGTTTGCCGGCAAACGCGTGCAGTCCCTGTAACTCAAGTGATGACCTGACGCACTAGTGCAGCCGCAAACCTTCGCTAAACCGCCATCTATCGGTTTGGGTACATCAACCTCTTTCATCTCCTGATATAGAAGAAAGCAGCTGTAATATGTGGATAATTAGCATTATTGAATCTAATTTGAAAAGATTTACACAACTTGATTTAAAAATGGAATGCGTTATACGCCCACAAGCGCGCGTCCATTTACGCGCGGTTTCACGTTATTGATGAGGTACTCTCAAAATACAGACAGACGGACGGCACGACTGCCGATAAACGATCTTATACTGATCGTGATAGCGACATTGAAAAATCCGAGAGAAACTCCACACAAAGACCAGAATATGTTTAAAATACTAAATGGTTTGTGTTAAATCAATACGAAAAAAGCGAGGTTCGTTTTTTTAACACATTACTCGTTGAGAAGTTTGTTCTCTTTGTTTTTTAAAGTCATGCGGTTTCTTGATATTAAGCATCATCATAGGATATAGACGCTTGTATTATCAAAAGGATATCACTAGTGCGTTGCCAACCATGTAAGGAAGATATTATATCACATTACACAGTAATTTCACTGACTCTTATCGCCATCATCATTACAGACATTGGAAGTCCACTGCTGGACAAAGACCTTCCCACGAAAGAGGAAATTTTGCCTATAATTGCCGCTGTGGGCAAGCGTGTTGGCAATCGCAGAGCGCAGCTTTCGCGACGGGGATGCAACTGTCCAACCGCACCCTTTGCATTGAGCTGCACTGTTTCGGATGGATATACCACTATCTGTCGGTTCTGATACCTTAGTCGCTTATTATGACACTTGTCGCAGAGGGAAGTACTATTCTACTCTGTCGTACCTGTCGTTTAGGTACCAATGCAGACAATCTTTGTATGAAATCTATCTTATGTAGTCTCTTACCTAGTCGCAAATTGAGCGATTTTCACTAAATTTGATATTAAAATGTTGAAAAACAACATGTCTATATTAGGGAAAGCTTAAATAGATTTTGATTACACCACAGCTATGCGATTATTTCTATTTGGAAGTACAAATAGGTGAAATAGAAGTGCTAACGCAGATGACCGTCGTGTGATCGACAAAACAACGACAAACAATCAAAGCTATAGTCTAACAATCATTGTATTGAGATAGTTATACCAAAATATACTTTTCTTTTTACCAATATTGATCCACACTTATATTATAAATGGAAAAATATATGTGTATGTATTTGTCTGTCCGTCTTTACGGCAACGGAGCGATAAATTGAAGTGATTTTTTAAGTGCCGATAGTTGAAAAGACGGACACAGGCAGCAGCCTATGTTTTTTTTAAACCCCCTACTTCCCTAAAATGGACGGTGGAAGTTTGTATGGAGCATGACGCAATATTCCAGGTAGAATGATAAAAATGTATTTATGACTACCAAAAAAATCTTTCATTTATTTTTGTTAGTCTGTTTCTTACCCCTTAAATAGAGAGTGAAATTTAATTTGTAACATTTCGAAAATTTCAAGGTAAAAACCTGCCTTATTTTTTATGCTAATCTTCCCTCGGTCCCTAAAATAGGGGATGGAAATTTGTTAACCGTGTTACCCCAAAATTAAGCAAGCAAAGCCGCAGCCAAAAACTATATAAAGTTATTAATTTGGCCAACTTAAACTTAATATTAATTAGAAATCAGTCGAGTAATAAATACTGTCAATAAGATTTAATTTGATTTATTAATTAACATCCGTAATGCTAAAACTGAAGTTTAGATTAATATCCTAAATTCCAATTAGTAATGTAATCCGACCCCTGGCGATTACGACAGCAGAGTAGAATAGTACCTCCCTCTCCCGACAGATTGCGGAATAATAACCATGAAACTATGTATTTCAAATGCAACAGCGCGGGAATGAGCAGTATCTTGATTGCCAAGTTAGGCTATACAATTGTAAATATACAACGTGTCAGGCCCAGTATTGACCTTATCCCTTAGGTAGGCCTAAGTAACATTCTACGTACATGTGTTAGTTAATTTTTTTTTAATTATGAGTTCTATGTAATCTGGTACCAGCAGAACAGTACTTCCCTTTGGACCAGGTGTCGCATTAGGCGACGAGGGTACCGGAACCGACCGACAGATGGCAGTATATCAACTGAAACAGTTCCTTTAACGTTCGACATTGATTACTGTGAGCACACCATATAAATTAGTAGCTATTACATATTTTTTATAATAAATAATAAATTGACACAACATCTCGCTTAAATTACTTGTGTTGCGGTGCCACACTGCCACGGTGTCCTTTCTTAGGGAGGCCTATGTCCAACAGTAGTCGTATAATAGCTGATATGATGCTGACGATGATATCATATTGATGAAAGAACATGTAGCTATTTGGAGTAATGGAATTTTATACAGTTAAGGATTAAACATTTTGGTTCGTTGGTTGATTTTTTCTTACAATGGCTACATGGTTTATCGTGGTGTCTCTTCATAAAATTTCTAGACCTGCAATGGTACCTCACTCTCACCTATTTCTACCGGTAAATAGCAGTGTTCGCATTACTGTATTCCGGTTTGAAGGGTGACAGAGGCAGTGAATTTACTAGACAATGTGGCATATTATCTTTAAGTCACAAGGTTGGCAAGCTAGTGGTATTCTTGTGATATTACGAGCGTCTATAGGCTGCGGTAACATTTATTATCACGCGGGCTGTATGATTGTTTATCGATCTGATCTAATAAAAAAGGTAAAAGAAAGATAAAAAGACTGAAAAAATAAAACGTGAAAATACATTATATAGACTTCTAATACCCTCGACACTCAATTTCCGGGAGATTCTGATGCGTTCACATCCGCGAGTTAACTAGCAACTGATTAAATTTTTGCGTGTCTCGAGTGTTTATTTGAATGAGCTTTGATAAGAAAGTTGTTAACATTCCTAGATAAGTTTATCGTATTACTAACAAACAGTTAATTAAAGAGAATGCGATTTGCTGAAGATGGGTTTATATACGCACATCTCATACATTGAACTGATTCCAAGATAAGAAGCTTTAAACATTTGCCTCGCGAATTTCAGACGACAGAGGTATTACAAATATAAAACTTAATACATGATTAACGCCCAGACACGGAACAAACATAAATATTCATTATATAAATGTTTATTCTGGGTGTCGATCGAACCTACTGCTATTTGCGCTATCGGGCTCGTCTTCATATCATGGTCATGATGTAGGACGTCTTGTACTTGAAATAGGCCTCCCCAAGTGATCTAAAATAAAACCTGATGCGGGCTATAGAAAAATATGGGCGAGACCTATGCCCAGCAGTAGTCGCCCTACGGCTTAAATGGGTAATAATCACATCACAATATAATTATTAAAAATAACAAACGGTTTTAATTAATTAATGCTAAATCTATACTGTGCCCTTTTTAAGAAAATTGCGGTTGAACGTTAAATTTGACACAATTAAAAGTTATTACAGTAAAAAAGATTAAGCCAATAATTTTATAATAATAATAAATTCCTGACCATTGACCTGACTCTGTGGTAAGTCGATTAAAGCACCTGTGTTACGGAAGCCACACAACAGAGGAATCACAAATGTAACACTTATTCTATATTTTACACCCAGACACAGAACAAACATAAATATCGTCATATAAATATTTGCTCTGGGTGGGAATCGAACCATCGGGTCCGTTTTATATAAATACATATTAGTTTGAGTGACACATTGACATATTTAAATGAAGTAAATATTAATGATTCATTAAACGTGAAATAAATGAAAGAGTTAATACAAAATTTAATAAATTCGTGGAAATTAGCCGTGGGGTACTGGCGGAGTAGAATAGTACCTCTCACTGTACCAGACGTCGTAAGAGGCGACTTAGGTACCGAAATCTACAGACGGTGGTATATCCTTCCAAAACTGCGAAGCTTAAATACAACAAGGTGTGGATCGGCAGCAGCATACTCGTCATGAAGTTGCGTTCTACGATTGCCACCTCGCCTGCCCAACGCGGCAATTTCGGGCAAAAATCTCCCCATCTTGGTAAGGCCTATGTCTAATCGAGGGTTTTCTATAGCTGATATGATAGTCAAGATATGATGAATCGAATTTCGATTTATCATTTCGATTCGTTTATTATCATCGATTATATTATTTATCAGTAACTAGCTGTGCCCACGACTTCGTCCGCGTGGAATAGTTTTTTGGGTACCACACCTCTTTACCTTAACTTATATAAACTTTGAACGTCGTATTTATTTATATCGAATCAATGGCCTGCAAAATAAGTTTCAAGTTTTTAGATCTAAAAAAAGCAATACTTCCATACAACTTTTCATCCCCCCGTTTGACCCCTTACAACCCTTATTTTGAATTAGAAAATAGCCTATGTCCTTTCTCAGGGTCTAAAGATTGTCTGTGCCAAATTTCAACAAAATCGGGTAAGAGTTTTTTAAAAAGGAAAGCGTAACAGACAGACAGTGTTACTTTCGCAATTGTAATATTAGTAGGAATAAGTAGTGAATCGAGGTCATCGATCGCAATTTAAAAGCAGAACTAAACTTATTTATAGCCAAATTTAATTACCTGACGCAGGAGCTCCTTATAAAATGTCGAGCGGTTGTTTACGCCTAGCTTCCACCGTTTTTCCGGTAGGTGGCACTAATCCGCTTACTGCCGCAGGAATAGACTGATTTTATATTCGCGTGCCCTATAATATTATCCACGTAAATGTTAAGCTAGTGCCAGTCACGGTGGATATTTTCTCATATCTCCGTTCATAATTGGATTTAACTTGACTTTTTATTATAACAATCTTGGAGATACGAGTATTTCACCACACTGTACTGATATAAATTTGCCATCGATTAATAACTAACGAGAATAATCTTCTGGTACACTAGATACGTAAATAGCCTAACGAGCTATGAAGAGGGCAATGAGATCACGCAAAGAGACTCCGAGGAGTATAGAATTAGGAATGAGGAGATTCGTAACAGAACCAAAGTTACCGACATAACCCAGCGGATTAGTAAGTTCAAGTAGCAGAAGGCAGGGCGCTTGTTACGCAGAACCGATGGCTGATGGAGTCTTAAAGTTCTGAAATGGAGACCAAGTAAAGCGCAGAGTAGGACGTCCACCCGCAAGATGGACAGACGATTCCTTTATCTAATCTGAACGCGCTGGACCCAGGCCGCATACAACCGCCGCATATTGGTGATTACTTCTGGAGGCCTATGTCCAGTTGTGGACATCTTATGCCGGATATGTTAAAAACACCAGACACAGTAATACATGTAAATAAGAACAATAATTGCGAAGTACAATTCCGGTAATTGTACTTACCGCAAAAAGCGATTACTTCCAGGCAACCTTTGTATAGAAAAGAGTAAATGAAACTAAGAGGTAGCAAGAGAAATACATAAGATAGATGTTTTTGTAACCCGGTGATTTTAAAATATTATGTCACATTATCCAGTAATCTCACTGCCCCTCTCTTCAAACCTGAACACAGCTATGCAAACACTGCAATTTGGCGGTAGAAATATGTGGGAGTGAGGTACCAATGCAGACGAGCTTTTGTATGAGGTCTTGTGATAAATATACTTTTATGTTCAGATAAGAAATGATTAAAATATAAAAAAGGTTTTAAGATTTTATATTTGAATTTAAGTATAAAGGATAGAGTACACTCCTCAATCGCAAAAGAAACGTCTGCTTTGTATACAAAGGGAAAAATGGTCGTTTTGAAATGTAAAAAATAAACCTGATTTTATTTGCCATAGTAAGTTCACTGTTGGACATAGGCTTCTCCAAGATAGAGGGATATTTGCTCATAATTGCCGCGCTGGGCAGGTGTGGTGAATCGCAGAGGACAGCTTAGCGACGAGGATGCTGCTGCCCATCATCACCCTATAGTATAAAAGCTGCGCTGTTTCGGATGAATATACTGCCATCAGTCGGTTCCGGTACCTTAGTCACCTTTTACGCCACTTGGTACAGAGGAAGGTACTGTTCTACTCCGATGGTACCCCATGGCAAACTTGAAATTATTATTCGTAATTTGGTAAATTACACAAAATGGCGGACTCTGGTAGAAGTGTACCGATTTCTGTGATAAGGGGAGAGATCCTTTATCTGGTTATTATTCAAATGTAAATGTAAATTGCGTTATTTTGTCCGATGATTAATCACGGCGACCGGATTCTATTGTTGGTTGTGTTTTAATAAATAGTGTAAAATTAGATATGTATCAAAAACCGTCCTGTAAACTCCTTCACGGAACACAAACCTTTATGTTTAAAGAAATAAAGGATACAAAGAGCCTACTATTATATTATATATATTTTTTAAATTAACGTGAATCGAATACCAGAAGAGATACGTAAAACAAGTAATATTCACCTTTTAAAAAGAAAATGGAGAATTAATGATACAAACATGATACTATAATTTAAAAGAGTTTCTGTGTGATATCTGATGTCTGACGTGTTAGTAATACCATTGAACCCAATGACTGTCGTTACCCATAAATAAACATTGTACGCGCGTGAGGCACAACACGGATGACATTTCCATGTACCTGTACTATTTCTTAACAACGTTATAACCCGTATTGACCATAAATATTCCCTGCAAGATTGTACCGTGTGTTTGTCGTAAAATTAATGTACAAAACTCAAGAACGGCTCGACCAAATCGGCTATTTTTTATTCGTATTTTCCTCAAGGCACACGGAAAGTTTTAATGAAAAATATAAATAATGCTAGTGTGATCTATTGATGTGATATTTTTTATATTTACACTTCTCTTTAACAAAACAACACTTATCAATCTAAACAAAACAAATGAGAACCTGCAACCATTACGTGAAGGTCAACAGGATAATACCTAGACGAAGTCAAAGAGGGCCGCGAGTAAATAAATAATTACGTGTAAATGTGATAGACAGTGGCCGTGATGTACCAGCAGGGTAGAATAGTATCTGCCCTGTAGCGGTAGTCGTAAGAGGCGACTAAGGTGCCAGAACCGTCAGATGGCGGTATATCCATCCGTAACAATGTAACTCAATAGCACGGGGAATTCCCATAGGAACCGTACCTACCATTAGCCCTTTCATACTTACTCGTTTATTCTTGGTACATCTGACCTGGCTCTTCTTTAATACTTCCTCTATTTGGTGAAGATATGTACGCCTAAGTTGTCGTAGACCAACTCTTCCATTCACTTCCGCTCTATATATTTGTGCAGTCATTCTACTTTCATCCTCATTTCTAAACCATCTCAACATTCCTTTCTCTATTGTGGTCAAAATTTCATTTATTACATTAAATTCCATCGAGCTTTTAAACTATTCTTTAATCTATCTCTCAAATATTAATAAATAACAATTAATTCAACATCATTATCATCATACCAGCCATTGAAAGTCCACTGCTGGACATAGGCCTCCCCAAGAAAGGGGGAATTTTGCCTCTAATTGCCAAGCATGTTGGCAATCACAGAGCGCAGCTTTCACGACGGGGGTGCTGCTGCCCATTCTCGTCCCGTGCATTTAAGCTGCATTGTTTCGATGGATATACCACCATCTGTCGGTTCTGGTACTTTAGTCGCTTTTTACATCTGGTACTGGGCAGGTACTATTCCACTCTGCCGGTACCTCACGGCTCAACCACCATAGATTATATCGAGTTATTATCTTTGAAAATCAATAACAGAAGCGAAGCCAATTAGGTCACAATCAACCAACCTTTAGACGCCTGCATTATAAATAAAGTGCAGTGAACGCCCGCTCCGCTCACCCACTTGGCAACGCTTGCAAGCGGTCGCGGCATGTTTGAACTTCATAATTGTTTGGTATATATCGTCTTAGCTCATAATATTTTACAGCATAATTCAATAGCCCATAAATTTGACGGGCCCGAAGGCGAAGATGGTAGTGATCCTATCTTGTCCGCTAAAGATCGTGAGTTTAATCCTAAAACAAACATTTATATGTTCAATGTTTGTATTTATTTTGTGTCTGGGTGTTAAGTATGTTTTAAAGTATTAATTTTGTAATAGCTCTGTTGTCTGATGTCCGTAACACAAACGCTTTCACGCGCTACCGCGGTTTTAAATTTACTAACAATCTTAGGTTGTACTAATACATTCTAGGATCTACCGTAATTCAGAAATTTACAGAAACTAAAAAACAAATGTGTCTCTATTTCCGTTAGTCACGACATTATGGTTGAACTAATTTCGCTATTTTATTTTGGTTGTCTGTAATTGCACATGATAACGTTATCAAATTTGAGAAAACTTAACCTTAATAAAAACTTCAAAGTGGAAGTTTTGGTATAATTTTGCACAATAAGACAGGAAAACGTCTGTCAAATCTGCTTAAAACATACATGTGCAACAGTATCCAAATACAATTACTAGAAAAAACTACCAGAAAAAAGGCAAATCATTTCCGGAAAGAGTAATGAATCTTGTCTATGATTTTACCGATTTCACTTGTTTCAGGAGAAGAATGGCAGCGGTCAGGCCAATCGTTGCTCTCTTCGTGCTTCTCATTACACTGTGCTTCACAAGCAAGACAGAGTAAGTATTTCATTTTTTCATCTACGTGGTCGGCAGCGTGTGCCTCACTAATAGGGTGCGTCTATCATCAAACAAGCCGCGAGATTTGTGGCACCTTTATGTTTTAAAAAATATAGTTTGAATGGTGTGAAAGGACACTTGAATAGAATAAAATTCCTTCCGATGAATTACTAGAGGAA
The DNA here is from genome assembly GCA_020976665.1 of Heortia vitessoides. Taxonomy (NCBI): domain Eukaryota; kingdom Metazoa; phylum Arthropoda; class Insecta; order Lepidoptera; family Crambidae; genus Heortia; species Heortia vitessoides. Next base: position 13,553,829 of record JACJUM010002477.1, read on the forward strand.
TTGTAATATTGTTTGTTTATTAGTTATTATATTATTTTTTATTATGTACATAAAACCTGTATACACTCAACAAAACTAATCGTCGCGACACCACACTGATCAATGGGAAATAGAAAGACGTAACGAAAATAACTGGCTTGCTTTCTATGAGAGAGAGAAAGACAGAGAAACACGCGCACGCGCACCTTTTGGTCTTAATTTTTTCCGTGGCGCCACCACGATGACCGCGGCAATGAATTAAATAATTTTTAATATTGACACTAGAGAAAATCTTGACTTTTGCACGATCTTGGTTGTGAACATTCTGGGATTTGTAGTTTGTTAACGTTAAATCTATTCCCCATTTTTCATTTTAAAATGTCAGGAGCTGTCTAGTCAAATACTTCAATGCCAATTTTGAGACTGATTTTACAAAGCAAAATATACAAAAAAACATCAAACTGGCAGACTATCAAATATCCTATCATGTCCTCGGTATTCCCATGTAAGGTTTCTCTTCTATATTTCATCATAGTTTACCTTATCAAATTTTCGACTATCTTCATTCTTAAAAGTAATAAGAAGATTAGCAGGGAAGGACACAATAAACAATAGTTGCAAGAACTTTAATCTTAATTGAATAACAGTAATTACAACGTTAAAAAGCATTTTTTTCGAATAAAATAAATGGTAAAATTAAAACCATACACGGTTTTCACGTCGCATCAACTTATAAACCGCGCCAATTGTTCACTTGTTTTTTTATTGCACCAGCGTCGGTGTAATCTTTATGAATCAAATTGACAATCGCAAATCGATAAGTCGCACAAGTAAATGCTGGTGCTGTCATCTTTGTATATATAAAAAAATCGAATCACGGTGTTCGTCCGGGATTAACCATTCCATTACGCAAATGCATTTGAATAAATGTTTCCTAACAGGGTACAGTATGATTCAACTTGTGGAATAGGAGAGTTTATATCTAAATTTGTAGTCGCGTCAAAAACGTCTGTCAGGCTTGCTATATATATGAGTATATGAATATATATATTTATGTATATAATTCTAATAATCCCTGTCTGTCATACAAATCACAATATACCAGTTGCATGGATAATGTTAGGATTACTGCGGAGTCCGAACATCAATCAGCGGCTAATCCCAGCTGATGAGGTGAGCTAAGCGAGCTAAGCTGAAGCTCAGGTGGGCGGGATGAACTGAAAAAATTATTGGTATTATGTTGTCATTCAGGCTGTATCTGTATTAAATTGTGGGGGTTCTTCGGGTCGCACGCACAGAAAAAAACAAAAAGAATTAATAGCGTATAATGACGGTGTTAGTAAACAATACAGTTACATCTGTAACACTAAAGCACAGCGTACCGACTTATAGGAATAACAGTTTTAGAGGATATATCAGTAAAAAACTAATTTAATGTCATCCTAGGATACGAGGCTTTGAACTTAATATTTGAGAAGACAAACAAACTGCATTGTGAAACCGCTAAGCTGTTGTTTATTATTGTTTATTTTACTGTAAAAAGTTTATACAATAGAGCAAACAATTAGTCTTTAAATATTCATTAAAAATTTGGTTCTCGATATAACAACATTCAAGTTTTCTTTTTGATTAGACCAGATTGACAAACAAGCATACAGTCCGCGTGATGGTAAGCGTCACCGCAGCCTATAGACGCTCGTAATATCACAGGGATATCAATAACGCGATGTCAGCTTAGTGGCTTGAAAATATTATGCCACATTACCCAGTAATTTTACTGCCTCTCTCACACTTCAAACCGGAACACAGCAATGCGAACGCAATGCTATTTAGCGGTAGAAATAAGTAAGAGTGACGTACCAATGCAGACGACCTTTGCATGAGGTCGCACCTCATTTCATTTATTAGGGTAAGACCAATTCTGATCGACAACAAGCCCAGTTTTACTGGCTTATAAACGTAGCTTTTCATTATTTATGTTGTAACAACGTTTACTGTTTGTGCTACTGAATTATGCCATTTAATATGTACAATACAGAGGATGCTATTTAAAATGTTTAATCGGGTTATTGTCTGTCAGTATTGTTTTGTAAATCGTTGTTTTCTTAACATTTATAAACATAGGCCGTGAGGTAGGAAGTCACACTTGAAAGAGATTGCAATTACAAAACAGTAACACAGATTATATAAATACATCCGGTGGTCGGGATTCGGCCATGATTCTTTTTTTTTAACTCTTTCTTCATTTGAGTGACAGTCAATAGACAGTTAATGTTTTCTTGATTTAAGCAGGTCAATGTGTCATTGAAAGAGTAGCATGTATAATGATTATTTCAATGAATTTTATGAAGGTATTTCTAATGAATTTTGTACAAAATTTGGATTTATGCACTTGTTCTCGCAGCTCTGTATAATTTAACGCGCTAAGTCCACGCAGTTTCTTTAAAAGAGTTCTTTCTAAAAAGAGTTGAATTTTAAGTGCCACTGGGATTTCCCATGGGAATCGGAATAACTGTTAACTTAAGTGGAAAAGTCAAAGAAAAGTACATCCTTTTACAAGTGCAATTTAAATGTTAAACTTGTTCTCTCTCTCTCATGCTCAAGTTATTCTGAAAATCAAAGGCACTTATTATTGAATCTACGATTTCTCGGTACCGTAACCGTAGGCCAAATACCCTTATAGACACCATTAAATCAATAAACCTAGATTTCCTTGCTTTCATCATATCAGCCATTGGAAGTTAACTGCTAGACTAAGTTTACCCAAGAAAAGGGGAATTTTGCCCATAACTGCCGCGCTGGCCAAGCATCTTGGCTATCGCAAAGCGCAGCTTTCCCTGCTACTGCCCATCCCCGCCCAGTGCATTTGAGCTACACTGTTGGATGTATATATCGCCATCTGTGGTATTCTTGGTACTTCTGACCTGGCCTTTCTTTAATACCTCTTCTACCTGGTTAATGCATGTTCGCCTAGGTCGTCCTATAACAACTCTTCCACGCAACATCTCAACATCCACTTTTACATCTCAACATTCCGTTCTCAATTGTTGTCACAACATCATCTTTTGCACTACATTGATCTTTTATCACACTACTCTTTAATCTATCTCTCATACTCACACCATACATACTTTGAAGGGCTCTCATTTCAATAGCTTTCATTATACTCGCTAATCTATCTATAGTAATATTATAAATAAAAACATTTTTATTTTTGTTCGTTAGATATAGTCTTAAACACAACAGTAACTGTTTTATAAATTCTTTAATTAAAAGAAAGCTACATATGTCTAAAGTAACATAGACTATGTTTCTTTTTTTACAAAAATAAGAAAACCCTAAATAAAATATGTAAACGGATTATGTACTGTACATTTGAAATAAATAATTTCAAAGACTGCGAGACCGAATTCAAGAACTCATTCAACAAATAATGGTTTCATACGCGTCTAGCTGTAGAACTTTCATACTAATTTTGTACCCTCTTTTAACCACTACAGAGATGAAAAAGAAAAATATATTTTACACGAGTTTCATGAATTTCAATGAAGAAAATTAATTCAAATTTTAATTTGTATAACTTCAAATACGGCATTGTTTTACGCTAAGGGCAAATTTTCAATAATAACCTTTTTTAGTGCTCCTTCGAGTTATAACCTTGTGCAAATTTCTAGTTTCTAACTCTTATAGTTTATACCCATTGATATGTCAGTCAGCTGTTCCTTTTATGTATATAGTTAAAATTGTTTATTATTTTTTGATGATTCCAAAGTGCTACAAGCACTTTCAAATGGGCCTACTTAAACAAAGAATATAAACTTAAACTTCCTTGGTATTAACCAATATGTGGTTAACGGTATTGGTTTCACAATTATTCTTATTTATATTGTGATTATTGGTTTTTAGAAATCTGGATTGTGAAACTGTTAATTGACCGAAATAAATAGAAAGGGGACTATGCGGGTCAAACCGCGGCGCGCCACTAGTTTGTACGTACTACCCAAACTAGTATTGAGTATATAAAATAGACATACATACACTGTTCGCTCACAGGACGCCTCAATTCCACGTCAGATGTTTCCGGGCTTATGGTAGTTTCCATTAATCGATCCGTTTGACAAACAAAGGGTCCATATCCCGGCTAATTGCTTTACAGAAGTTCAATAAAGCTTTTCCTTTCTTATACTTGTAAAGAAATAATATTTCTTTAATTTTTGAACGACATTGAATGTATGTAAAGAAATAATATTTCTTTAATTTTTGAACGACATTGAATGACATTGACAACTGACAAGCGCTAAAGTCTGAGGTCAATGGTCAGTTGAGAGGTTATTATTGTATTAGATTATTGTGATTTAAGATAGATAAATAAGAATAATTGGTGGAAGAATAGACTTTAATTGTCGTTTCTTCGTTTAGAAGCAACGCATATGTTTATTTTAACCTAAAATAAAAGGATAAACGATATATTCTTTTGTGTTTTTTCTGACTTGCCATATAATGTAGAACTATGATCTACGACCTTGGAATGCTTATCACCATCAGTTTTTCTGGCAGGTTCTTTTCTGGTGGCTTGAGTGATGAATCTGTTTAAAACTCACTTTATAAGACCCGTTTGGTGCCGGCAGACTAGTATTAAAGTAGGACACTCAATAACACTGGTTGTCAGGGTCATCGGTCATTTGTGTAAATAAGTAATAAGCGAATCATGAACTTAGTTTTTTTTGTTTTGACGATTAGAAAGCGCCTCTGATAAGCCATATTAAAATGAGACATATTTGACATTCACTTTTAAAATCTTGTGTGCGATGTTGGGCTCTGCGGTGGCTACCACGCCTGCCCAAATGGGCAATACAGAGCAATTTTTTTCCTTTGTTGGAGAGTCTATTGAACAGCAGTGGATATCCTACGCCTGCTAGTAGTTCACTGCAGAGTATTCTGTTGATTTCCGCTCCTAATAGTCGTAGCGTGATTTTATATATCCGGAGTATTATATTCGCTATCTGCGAGCGAAAGTTCCGTCAAAATTGGTTCAGCCGTTTCAGGATTATCACAAACAAACCGACAGATAAATATTTAAATAAACTTATTTTGTTATATATAACGTGTATACATCCATTATCTAAATCTAATACCAGCCATTGAAAGTCCACTGGACAAAGGCCACCCCTAGATAAGGGGAATGTTGCCCATAGTTGCCGCGCTTTGCAAGCGTGTTGGCAATCGCAGGGCACAGCTTTTCGTGACGGGATGCTGCTGCCCATCTCCGCTCCGTGCATTTGAGCCGCAATGTTTTGGATGGATATTCCGCCATCTGTCGGTTCTGGAACCACAGTCGTCTCTTACGACACCTGATACAGAGGGCGGTATTATTCTACTCTACAGATACCTCACGGCAAAAAATATATATATATATTTAACACTGTAAATAGACACTCCAACTTTATTGATATATGAAAGAGTAACAAACATTACAAATACATTTTTACAAACTTTCGCATTTTTAGTATTAAGAGGATAAGAGCAGGTTGAAAATAGACATAATACTTGTCATCTTAAAATATACAAAAACTTGTGAAAAGTCTTTTCTCAGCGGTCAATTTGTAAACTTCGCTGCATTTGTGTCGCAATTTGTATCCAGCTGGCTGAAATTATAAAACTCATCTCTGGCGGAGACGACGTTTGGACGGCGCGTTGATAAAAAAAATGTCACGTTACTGTCCAACCGTGGCATGTCCGCCTGTCTTTTTAAACTTGCAGTCAGTTTTTTTAGGAAACATTTAAAACCAGATTTCCGCATGTTTATTTTTCTTTTTCAACATCAACGAAAATTAGCCAAGGCATTTATTTATCATATCAGCAACAGTCTTAGAACGCCCTCAACTGACATAGGCAACCCCTCAAGAAAGGGAGAATTTTGGCCAAGCATGTTGGCAATCGTAGAACATAACTTCTCGTCTGCAATGCTGCGGCCCATCCCCTCCCTAAGCTACACAGTTACCGATGAGTTTACCGACATATGTGATAGGAATAATGCTGAACATTTCCGTCCTGTTGCATGACGTCTGTCACGTGATGTTCCGACTAAAGTACCAAAACCGACAGATGGCGGTATACCCATGTGAAACAGTGTAGCTCAAACGCACAGGGCGGGAATGGGCAGCAGCATCTCAGTCGCGAAAGCTGCGCTCTGCGATTGCCAACACGCTTGCCCAGCGCAGTATTCATAGGTAAATTTCCCCCGTCTTGGGAGGCCTGAGGGAGGGTACTGTTCTACTTTGGCAGTACCTCACGGCGTTTATAATATTAGTATAGATTAATATTTATTTTATCAGTTTTAAATTAAGACATATTACTTTTTCTAAAATAAAAATTTTTATTACTCTCCGGCAGTGATATTTCTTCCCAAATCATTCGGAAAATTAGGTGATACAAACAAACATCATTTCTATATGAAATAACATGTATATTTATGTCTTTTTGTTAAAGCTCAAGAGAATAATAAATAATAAATGGATAGAAAAATACAGTAAGAGTCTCTAAAGATAGCACATAAAACATCAAAGAGCTGTCCAATAAAAGTAAGACGTTCATAAATGTAGCTATGTGATTAATATCAAATGTAAAGCACATTTGGTAGAGCTTCATTAATAATACTATTTTTTATTTTTAAAACAAGCTGGGCGCCATTAATGCCGTTCTGTTGACTCTTTATTTTGCAATCCTGTTTTATAATGCGTAAAAAAGGGCATTTGGTACGCAGAACCGATGGCCGATGGAGTCGTAAAGTTCTGGTATGGAGACCACGTACTGGCAAGCGCAGCGTAGTGCGTCCACCCGCAAGGTGGACAGACGTTCTGACTAAAACCGCAGGATCGCGCTGGACACAGGTCGCATACAACCGGTCCTATTGAAGATTACTTGGGGAGGCCTATGTCCAGCAGTGGACGTCTATGGCTGATATGATGATGATGATAAAAACGAATGTGTTTTCTAAGTTATACATCAGCTAAGAAAACCCACCATTTCGCATTATCCGTGTCCCCACCACGGGGCCAATGCGCCAAGCTCCTTTTTAACGCTATAGCCAATACCTCCATAATTAGGTCATATAAAAATGCTCATATAGACGTATCAATTATCTATAATAGACGGGCCAGATGGTGCAACAGGTGGTAGTGATCCTGTCTTGTGCGCCAAGGATCGTGGGTTCGATATCTACCTAAGACAGTTTTTTATATGATGAATATATTTGTTGTATGTCTGGGTGTTATATTTGTATTTCGGTATTATATTTCTGATTTCTGTGTTTTCTGATATCCGTAACACAAGTGTTTTTAACCTACTTATCTCGGAGTCAGGTGAACGTATGAGATGTCGTCTGAAAAATAAAAGTGCTCTTTTGACGGCTATAAAATGCGATACGCGAACGCGAAACTTTTTACATTTTTTGTTGGACATTTCAGCTACCTTTCGGCAACCGTTCTCAAGATTGACAAAAGTTTTTGTATCAGGATTTGAAAGTTACAATTACTAACTTCAGAAATGTCTGTTTATTATTAGTTTAAAATTTTATATGTTCGCGTTCCAATTACAATATTTATCCAAGACGCTTGCCCTGTGCGGCAATTATGGGCAAAACTCCCCCTTTCTTGGGAAGGCCTATGTGTAGCTGTGGACTTTTAATGTCTATGAGATGGTCATCAGCCTAAGTTTTCCCACTGTTAGATATGGCTGTCCTAGAGATTATATCTATAATAACGGTCGAAGACTATAATTTTCAGACTGGGTAGGCGAGCTTGATGCCTGAAACGTTTCGTCGGAATGCTGTATCAGTAAAAGTTTCATTTTGTCGGGCCTAATGGTGTAGATGGTAGTGGTCCGATCTTTTGTACAAAATGTCTTGGTTTCGATCCCCACCTGGACAAAGATTCACATGAACATATTTGTGTTTGTTCTGTGTCTGGGTAATAGTTTATGTAAAATATTTGCACTGTGATTTCTGTGTTGATTGGGTATTTGAACTGTGATTTCTGTGTTGATTGGTTATTTGTTTATTATATATATATAGGTTTATTTATGACGGGCCCAATGGCGCAGATGGTAGTGATCCTATCTTGTGCACCAGGGGTCGTGGGTTCGATTCCCACCCAGAGCAAATATTTATATGATGATATTTGTGTTTGCTCTGTGTATGGGTGTAAAATATATGTATTTAAGTAGTATATTTGCGATTCCTCTGTTGTCTGGCGTCCGTAGCACAAGTGCTTTAAGCGACTTACCACGGAGTCAGGTCAATGTATGAGATGTTGTGGGAATTTATTTATTTATTAATTTATTTGAACTGTGATTACTCTATTGTCTGGTGTCCGTTAAACTGGTTTAAGCTACTTATCAAGAAATCAGGTCTATGTATGAGATGTTGTGTTAATTTATCAATTTATTATTATTTATTTCAAACCAGAATTGTATCCAGCATAATTTATGTGTTCGTTTCTAAATGCATCATCGCCATTTGTCTCTGCCTAATTCCTAGACTGGGCGCCAGGGCATTCTTTTCAACTCTAAAAATATATTAGTCAAACGACTTGTAGATAGAAAGCGCTGAGACTTTTATTTTTACGTATGTTACATTTTTCTGTTATAACTGTTTTTTAAACAATTGCGTTCTCTACTAATTATATAAATACTTTTAAAAGGCTATTAAATGGTTCTGGTACCTCAGTCGCGTCTTTCGACACCTGGCGCGAAAGATATTATTCTTTTCTGCCGGTACCGCACGGCGTTTAATTAATAATTGATATTAATAGATTGTAGCTGTAACGTATTACCACATATCGTCTTCATTATATTTATAAATAACAATAATAATGTACACAACATTTCATACGTTGACATGACTCCGAGAGAAGTTGCTTAAAGCACTTGTGTCACGGGTATCAGACAACAGAAGAATATATATAAATATTGAGACTCTAAAACCGTGGTGGGTTTGATACACACCCAGAGCAAAACATTGCATGATAACTATTTATATTTGTTCTAAGTCTGGTTGTTATTTTTATATATCTAGGTATAATATTTGTCATTCATTTACCACACAAGATAAAATCACTATCATCGTTGGCAACTGTCCCGGCAACATACATACAGACATAGCCTACTTGATTATAGCTTACATTTTAAGATTTATAATATTGTTATAGGTACACAAATCAAAGAAAATGTCAATCCGCTACTAAATCACGTGATGCTCTTGGACGCGCCCTCTATCGACTCCCATTCGAAGCTTTTTAAATAGAAAATAATTAAATGTCATTCCATCTAATATACATTAAATTTAAAGAGTAAAATAAATCTAAAATAATTGTCGGATAGTCAAAGTTTTTCATTGAAAATAACATTTTACAGGCGTATATTACGATATTGTAAACTACCAAAATACATTTGAAATATTTTTCTCAGTTCTAAATGTGATGCTAGTATTTATAATTTAAGACTAGGCATGTCAGATATTTCTAGACTTCATAGATTTTATGTCGAGATTTATATAAAGATTACTTTAACGTTGGTATTTTTAACTATTTGCTATTTCGCAGCGTCTATGAAAATAGTTAAGTAAATGAACTTACAGAGTACGTAACTATATATTGCGATGTATACATATGTTTATATATTTTTGTCTTAATCAGAAAATGCATATTAATAAATTCATACATCTCATAAATTGACTTACTCTGAGAATAGTCGCTTCAAGTAGGCAACTGGTAACAAGTGGAATTTACTATATTTTAGTTACCCGGTGGACACCGTGTAGCTCAAATGCTTTAGGGCGGAGATGGGCAGCTTACCCGTTGCTTGCTGCACAGCGTGGCAATCATAGCAAACTTTCTTAAGGAGGCTTATGTCCAGGAGTAGACTTCGAATGTCTTATAATGATGATGATATTAGATTTATCATTTTCTAGCCGCTTGAAGGTGTGTCATACGCTAATGATTGATGTCGATACCATAACCAACTCTCGCCTTTACCATCTACAGCAGTATTCTGCAGTCTAGTAGACCTTATACAAAGATCGTCTATATTGGTACTCACAGCACTCGCATTGCTGTGTTCCGGCGTAAGGGTGAAAGAGACAGTGAAGTTACTGGGTAATATGACATAATATCTTCAAGTCACAAGGTTGGCAACGCGCTAGTGATATCCTTGTGATTATAAGAAGGAACCGTAGTCTTTTTTATAATAATAATAAATTCCCACAACATCTAATACATTGACCTGACTCCGTGGTAAGTCGCTTAAAGCACTTGTGTTACGGACGCCAGACAACAGAGGAATCACAAATATACTACTTAAATACATATATTTTACACCCATACACAGAGAAAACACAAATATCATCATATAAATATTTGCTCTGGGTGGGAATCGAACCCACGACCCCTGGTGCACAAGACAGGATCACTACCATCTGCGCCATCGGGCCCGTCAATTCTTTCTTTATAGATATATATTTCGTAGATATTTAAAAAAAATATGTAAAGTCCTTCTTATAACGTACATTGTTGTCTTACAGATGTATGAACGCGGGGAAGATAAACTTCAGGGAAAAGGAGAAACAGATTCTGGATCAGATTTTGGGACCGGGAAGATACGATGCTCGCATCAGACCTTCGGGCATCAACGGCACTGGTGAGTTCAATGCAAAACTTATCTTATTCCCCTTGAAACATGATTCGAAATTACCATAAGCAGATATGTTTTGGTTTTGTTGAGAAATTATTCAAGATGCAATACCAGGTATATATTTAAAGTTTAGTTTTCGTATGTAATAGCAGTGCCTCGGTTTAATAATAAATGTTTGGTTTAATGATAAAGATCAGACCGGTTAGAAGCGGTCCAGCCGTTTTAGAGATTGGCCGGAACAAATAGACTGATAGACAGACAGGCAAACAAATGTTTTTGATGGAAGTAGTAGTTTTCATTTGTACGAGTTTTTAGTAGAAGGCTATTAATTTGGAATTACAGACACTTAAAGTTTATATATTGTTTAACTATCGTGCAATAAATAAACCAAAGAATATGGTGAAGTCTGTTTGTGATCCAGGAATAAAGTACTGAAGAATCCCCTTATGTGACTAAAAAGGCAAGTGACAAATTCGTCATATTAAGCGGAGGTCATACAAGGCAGACTTAAAACATATGTAAGAGCAAATTAGTATTTTTGTTGGGTATCCAGTTTAATGAAGGAGATTACAAAGCGTATGGTATATTATAGAAAAGAAAGCGACATCGCATTTAAATAAAAGGCCTGATTTTAGCCATTCTGATACATTTAGAGGCATACATTTTTTTAAACAAAAATAAACATCAATCAAAATTGAATTCACTTATAATTTATAGAATTATAAATATCACATCTTGGTCTCATTATCACATCTCTATTTGGTAAATAAGGGATAGAAAAATAGAGAATATTGACTGTATTTTATGTTAATAATGCTAAGAGTCAAAGTGTTCGAAAGAAGAAAGAAATTCCTTAATACATAAATAAGTCTGACTCTAACTTCAGAGAGAGACCATAACAGTATGGTCGGATTTATGTACATTGCTGTACATAACACTGACAAATATCTACTTATTATATACTTACTCTTTCTAATGTACAATTTAATTTTGAACTCTCAACGTTGCTCATTTCATTCTTAACAGACTCACACATGAATTCAGATCAACTTAGACATAATCTGAAATCCGGGGGACGCCAGAAATTGCCTGTCGCATCAAAAACACAAAATGTAATAAACGCCAAGTCTCCCTATACCGTTACATTCTTTTATAATAAAACTTCTCTTTTAACGGCTTTAAAACGCGGTTTATTTAACTTTATAATTTTTTTATTCATCGTTTCGATTACCTTGTTTACCGTTCTCAAGAATTATTTAGTGCTTTCACTACTAATAGTTGTTTTCAACCCAATTCTGTTATTAATTAATGTCGATAGCGCTTAGTATTCCATAACTTTGTATTTAATCATAAACCTAACAATATTTAACGTTACATAGTCAATTGTAGACGTATTAATTTCAATCATTATTATTGAAGGATTCCATTTTACGGAATTTAAGTTATTTAGAAGATCACTTATATTACCTGTTATTTTAACGTATTCTACATACTTGTTAGTTTGAGCTGGCGGGCTATTTCTAAATGTTTAGGTTGAGTATTTTTTTAATCTTAATTTGATCATATCATCAATTATAAATAATACGCAGCACCACAAGTACCACAAGTACCACAAGAAAACAGGCCAGAAGCTTACCACAGAATTTTCCCATTGAAAACGTTCAGTTAAGGCGATCTGCGACAGAAAAGAGGTCAAATACTACAAAAGGAAGTAATACGCAGCGTAAAATAAATAGGCAATGTTAGACCATATGGCAACTGCGCCATTTTCTTACTCTTTAAAAGGGATGATCACTGATACGTTTATGCGTTATTTCGTAAAAATCTTTCATATATGTACATCTGTAATCACCTTGAATGTAAGGTAGACAGACATCTTACCAAAGTCGTCTGCGTTACATACCTCACACTCACCTATTTCTACCGTCAAATAGCAGTGTTCGCATTACTGTGTTCCGGTTTGAAGGGCAAGGGAGCTAGTGAGATTACTGGGTAAATGCGACACATATCATAGTATCTTGAGTTCGCAAGGTCGGCGACATGCTAGTGATATCTCCGTGATAACGTCTATAGGATGCAGTCACATTTACTATCAAGCGGACCATCTGCTTATTTGATGACTTCATAATATAAAAAAAACATATATACTAACATAGTGATTGAATCTAGGAAATTTTATTACTTTTATGCTGTACCTTACTGCTGCATCGCAATGAAGACTTGCCTGCGCCAATTCCTCTCCTAAATATTTCCTAATTCTAAGTCGTAGTTGAAGGCTTCTCGGCCTAGACATCCTCAGTGTCGACCGGTATCGATTAAGATGTGTGATCTTAAAAATTATACCCCGTTATATATAAACAAAATATTACTAGAAAATAAATATCTGTATTAGGGACTAAAGGGAAAACTAAGTCCTCTCCTAAATATTTCCTAACTCTAAGTTCTAGTGGAAGACTACCACCTAAACGTCCTCAGTGTCGACTGGTATCGATTACGGCAGCTTGTCTTAGGGACTCAAAGGAAAACCAAGGAAAGGACAAATGGAAATAAAAGGACTCGATAAAACCTCATACCTTATGACTATTATCGTCGAGATTAACACTAGGAAACCTCCAGATTGCAACTCATAGCATTACTGTTATAAGTATGGTCACATATTTCTCCGGACACCAAAAGAAGCGGATTCGAGTCCCAACTACAGTAATGTTCAATGTATAAAAACAGTAATATATAATAATCCAACTAAACAATAAGCCAAATTAAAAATATTATATTTATTAATAAAAAAAATGTTTCTTTTGACCCATATAGGCGTAATCTTAACTCAATTCATCGTGTAATCCGGGGAATGCCGCCTGCTATGTTCGCAAGTATTCGGCCTATAAGGGCCCGGCTTACGGAGGCCATTTGTTAACCAAAATATGGGCTGTCAACGTAATAGGGTTATTAAGATCGTGTGTTAAAAAAAATGCCTATAAGTTTTCGTGGGACGGGCGAGCGTTTGCTACTTATTATAGCAATTTGTAAATATATATATTTATATATATATATATACGGAATAGTTTGTTTGCTTTGGGCCTACTTTGCTTGATGAGGGACTTTATATTTGACTTTTGGTATTATTTTCTTACACGACTTATTTAACAACTCTTACATTTTTCGTTTGATGATTCTGTTAACCATAATTTTCAGGAATGACTTAGCTGTTAGACGTAACAACTCAGTAGATTCATTGATATTGCTTATATCAATATATTTATACAACATATCATACGGCGACCTAACTCCGTAATAAGTTGCTTTAAGCACAAGTCAAGTGTTACAGATATTACACAACAGAAGATTTATAAAAATACATATTTAAGACACAACACAAACAAACATTGCCCTTAGTGCAAAAGATATGGACACTATCTAAAGTTCATCGGGGCTTATCTGCAAACAATATAAACACATTTACCGTTAAATCTTATTAAGGTGATAAAACTAACATTTTAATGGCTTTAAAACGCTGTTTTCTGTTCGACGTTCTGGATTTTGCAGCAACTGTTCTTTAAATTAATGTTAAACAAAAAATGTGAAAAGATGAATAAACCGCGTTTGAAAACCGTTAAAAGTGTAGGTTTATTATTAAAAGTATATATATATATAGTCTGTGTGTAAATATTAATCATTAATTCAATAATTGGATCATTATTATAATTTAAAAGGTGCCTCGTTTAAAACTCATATATAATGTCTTCAATACTTCTGCCAAGTAAGACGAACGATTTCACCAACACCGCAGGAGGGGGCTCCTCCCGCCCCTCTTCGATTTTCATTATTTACAGGTAATATAAATATTTCTACTAGGATGGTACTGGTAAAGCTAAAGGTTGAGCAGGGGTACCGTATTTCTAAGTAAGCCATTAATAAGCTTTAGTTAAGAAATGGTGTCTGCGGAACTCATTTTTTTAGACTAGACAATACTACTGGTTGATATTTGACGAAGTCGGTTGGCAATGAGAATGGAAACGCATTGACTTCTAAAGCTCTTAAATGTGTCGACCTTCAGCTAATGCTCGTTTCCTGCAGTCGACTGCTATTGTAATGGAGGAGTGCCGCAAGATATCAACAAACGTAAATACAAATGTTTACGTTAATATATATAAACAAAGGTTTCTTTATAGTTTATAGTTTGGTCAGCCAAGAGGTTAAGTTAAGATTTTTATCGCCATTAACGCCATTACGATCTGTGATTGCAGAGCGAGAGACAGTGGTTTTTCAATGGCTGATATAATGATGATAAAGAAGAATAATCTACAAAATTTGTCTTCTCCCTTCAAATATAAACTGAGAATAGAATAAAAACATGAAAACATCACTCACACTCCATTTGAAGACGAAAGATTTTGCTCATACCCATGATGTCTAAGTATGAGTCTCTAATGACCGCGCCATTTCTTCACGTTTTCACAAAGAAAACATAGGATAGTGTCGATAAATCACTGCGTCTTTATTTCTTAGCACTTCCCCACGATTAAGGAGCCCACTGGCGGTGAGAAATGGTTTAGGGTTCCTTTGTTCACTTGTAACGTATTGGACCTCGTGTGAATGAGTAGGTGCTTTTTTAGACTTTTTAGTGCTTACAATTTTATACGCATTGAATTAATACTAGCCGATAACTATCTAAACTAGCTTTTCTGATATACTTCACAATTTTTTTTAAATTAAATTTAGATATCCTACATTTTGATAAGTAAGTTACCTTCTACTTACTAAGTTGTCTGGTGCCTTGCTCTCCAATAAAATAGTAATGGGTAAATTACGAATTTTCTTTTAATGAAGTTTAATCGCCCATCAAAAGTATTTT
>JACJUM010002477.1:13595502-13608617 GCA_020976665.1 Heortia vitessoides
TTGATGCGCAACGGGGAGCAGATGCGCCAGTGCGAGATCCACCTGAAGCCGCCGCGCAAAAACTGCTGCCGGCTCTGGATGTCCAAATTCCCGACCAGGTCGAAGAGGATCGATGTTATCTCGCGCATCACGTTCCCTCTTGTCTTCGCGCTTTTCAACCTGGCTTACTGGTATGTTGAAAGAGTGGTAATGATTATTCATCGTTTGCCTTTTTTGTTTCGTTGTATTTTTGAACTGAACACTTCTTTAGACGCGTTGGAGAAATCCGTCACCGTTACAGAGACTGTGAGGAATTGCTTTTAGTAATTTTTTTTATATAAATACTAATGAGCATTTCATTCACACTAAATGATGATAACTTTTGAAGTAGACATTTATGATAATGAAGAGAAAAAAACATTTAATTTAAAGCACTTCGTACACAATTAAATATTTTCGGAAAATACAAAAGATACCCTCCTTATTGCACAGTTCTGTCGGCACTTCCGGATAACATCACAAAATTAAATGCTGTGTCTAGCCAGTCTATAAATGTGTGACGCGATTGATTGATACTTTATAGCCTGAATAGATTTCACGTTACATAGTATCGCGTAATTCAGATGACTTGTATGATCCTTTGAGTCTTCAGGGTCATCTGGATTGTACATAAATAAAAAGGAAGTGATTTTCCTTATTGAAAATATTGTTATTATTATTACTTATTTTATTGAAGATTTACAAATGCTCGTAATAGGCCTACTTGAATTTGACTTTAAGCTTTCTCAAGAGTCTAAGACTTAATTTTTTTTTAATCGAGAACCGTTTAACTGTGTAATGGTAACAAACAGATATATAGTCAGACACATTTGCGTAGTTGTAATATTAAGTATGAACATAAGGGATCCGATATCGTCCGTGCAGCAGTTGCAAAGATTAAATGTTTTTGTTTTCTACAGACTGAGCCAACACATATAGATTGCTCAATAGCAGATTTAATATTCTTAAATTCTTCTCCATAAAACCTCACCAAGTTGTGCCAGTCCAATCAAACCGTACATCTGAACAGCAAACAGAATCACAGACACAAGCATCCGACTTGCAGGTCGACGTATCTATTTCGCGACGAGGACGAGGAAAAGTGATTCTCCGATAACGTCGGCACAGCTCCGCAGCGCGTGCAGCTCGCGTGCGCAGTGCTGGCGCCGTACGCCATGTTCCTCGCCCTGTACGCGCTGTGCCTGCGTCGCGACCGCAGCTGCTTCCGCAAGGAGCCGCACGACGCCATATGATCCGCTTGTTTCGCGGGGTGTAAATCGGGATGTTTGCACACGGACGATCGCTACAGCCCCGAGCCTCCGTTCGGATTTGGGGTTTGTAGACGTATCCAAGTAGAAGATTCTGTTGTGTGTACCATTTCTTAAGCCTCGGCTGTGACCTTGACGGACGTTCTCCGGCAGAACTGGTCCGATGACATCGACTTGGATCGGTGAGGATAGCGACGAATCAAAGTTCTGCTAAAAAAATTTACAACATTCAAAATTTGATTTTAATTAATATTTGACTGGCCCTAAGGCACATTTGGTAGTGTCTCTATCGTATGTACCGAGGGTTCGATCCAAAACATTTATGTGATGGATATGTGTGTTCGTTCTTCGTCCGGTTTTTAAATCTATGCATTTAAGTTACCTATATATTTATAATTCTTCTGTTGTCTGATATCCCTTGCATAAGTGCTTTCAGTCGCTTATCTCGGACTCCAAAAATATGAGATGTTGTGTGAATTTTATTTACTCTTTTAATTTCCGAAACTAATTTAATAAATTACACATCTCCAATCTCGGTCCTAAACTAGCTGGAGATATGTCCAGAGCATAATACGTCTGTTAAGGTCTCCACACTGGCTTCCACGATAGTCGCATTCGAAACATACGCTCCAAGTGTTGTGTATGTTTGGTTTGCGGCAGATTTGGTCACACACCACGACTTCTAGCATTGGGCTACTGTACACGAGGCGCAACTACATTTGTAACATTCCTGTAGGCAGAGTATCATTGTTTAAAATGACAGCTGCGAACAGAATTGTGGGGTAAGTGTGGTGGCGCCTCTTTCAGCAAGCCTCAAAGGAAACGTTTACAAATTACTAATGAAACTACGGCTAATGGTCATAAAATGATCGATATAAGACGTTATGGGGAATATTTTTCCACTGTTTATTCATGGCATCAATTGAGTTCAAAGGCAATTTGTCTATTTTTACAATAATGGATTGTCAAAATGATGGAATATGCCTTGGACTAAAATTGAGCCCGCATCAGGAAATTGTCGTTGTTAATTACCAGATCGAATTGACATTTAGTAAATGCTCAGATGTCAAGGTAGATAGGGTTATTATCAAAGTTTTTCATATAACGGAAGATGATGGCAGTTTAATTCAAAATCTCAATGACACATAACGTCCTATAGACTTTCATTGACTGACCAAAGAGAAGCTACTGCGCTCAGAGACGACGGTGAATAATGTAGATGACTCTGCCAACTTAAAAGAGAACAAAGACTTATACTCTACTAGATTATATAAATGGATGAATGGATTATTCCATTTTCTTTTCATAAAACCTCTCAAAATAATTGAGTAACCATTTCTTCTTTATCGATTGCTTCATACTTGTAAAAGTTTGACATTTGAGTGTTTGTAAGTTGTTGGGTCACATTGAAGAAATGGTGCATAAAAATAATACCGAGAAAAATTTTACATAACGATAGTGCAGTCCCCAAGTATGAGAAAGATTTGAGTCCCATCTGATTTTTAAAACATATTATGTTATGTTATTTAAGATAAAAAACATTTATTTAATGGTTTAATTGACTGTAAAAATTAACCATCAAACTATTCCGTATGTCTGGCTTATTCTTATAATTACTTAATTGTGTTTACGTTATTGACGGAAAAGTTTATAAAGTAAAACATTTGTAAATTGGCATACGAAATAAGAAGCCATATTTACATCCATTCGTTCTCGTGTACATAGTTGGTGGGAATACAAATCAATTTTTAGAATTGTCACTATTGTCTCTGAGTTCACCGTAAATCTGTTTTATTTCTGTGTATGCCAAACTCAAAAAGCAAATAGTGAGGTATTCACAGGTGTAAGACTAGCCATTTACGATTCTGACTAACACTAAGCTAGTCTGGAATCGAATGTGTTAACATTTCGTAAATACAGTATTCTACGAAATGTTAACACTTATTCGTTCCCCTGACTCTTAGTTCGACATCAGAAAAAGCAGTTGCCTTCTAGGCTTAGGACTGGAGCTGTATAAGGATAGGTGAACGTCCCCCGACCCCGCGAACTGCAAGCTGAAGTAAAATAGCGAGCAAGCTGACTTAAATAATGCTGTGACTTCAGATAATCTTTGACGTATAACGTATAACAGTTGCCGACGTTAAAACGTCTTATAAGGCTCTTGTCAAAAAGTGTTTTGGTAAGCATCTTATCAGCGATCAGTTTTTTGATACCCTCGAGCTGAATACGTACCTATGAAAGTAAGACATGAAGCGGCTTGAACAGTATCAAAAGATAAATGAACAGATATACAAATAGACAGTGATGTTATATGAACAATGTGCGTGTTTCGGTGTTATTCCTCCCCATTCAAGTGTTGGATTAAGTCTTCTCGCTCTGCTGGTTTTACTTCATCAAATGGATTAGAAAGCGGTATTTTATTGCTTTTTGCGTTGCGAGTACTCCTGAGGTATGCCTATCAATGAATCAACATTTTCTACAAAATTGTAAACATAAAAAAAAACATCGCATAATAAATAAGGATCAATGGCTACAGTATAAATTGACGTAATATTATTCATATACAGCTAATGGTTGTGATCAGGATAGCCTCGGAGTATATTCTTGAACCCACCGCATGCCGCAATGCACTTATTTTGACAATGACATACAAAGTCTTCACTCCAAGGATGTCGCTTCAAAAGGCGTAGTTTGTTTTAAAACTATTGCTGGATAAGTGGCATAATAAGCATTACTTGTATGTTATGTCTTGATATAATTTCTTATTGGTGCCTAAAATATTAAAAAAAAACACAAGATATCTGTAACTTCCTATGTGAAAACAATGTTGCGCTTGGCAAATTTTATTCCGGAAGCATGGAGGTGATATTATATTGTATATTCAGCCTTAAAGTACTTCCTGTATCCGGAGAAAAATTTGTCACAAAAGTTCCTTCGCTTCAATATTTTATTTTGCTACACACGATATTTGCAGACACATTGCCTGTAGCGACTCACTGTTATTATTCCATGTAATCAATCAATCTAGATATAGGTAGATATATAAAGAACTGTATTAAGTTTAATTAGAAATATGATGATCTTTACAATGTAGAAATAAGCAATCAACTTTTAATCTAATCAATAGAAAACAAACACATCTCGGGCTCGTGCAATTTATTGAAGAATTATTTGGAAAAAAAATCTATTATTTAAATTTATTTCTTTACAAAAACTTTTCGATAGTTTTACCAAATTGTCTCTCCATTATCGGAAGAAATATTTATGTAAGTAGAAATAAGACAACTTAAATATAATCACATGTACTAGCTCTTATTCGAAATCTCATACGATTTTAGACTGTATTACATTATAATATGGGTTAGATTACATTTGAAACTCCATCGAATCCTTTTTAAATGGATTTTGATATCTAGCCAGATGGGTGATGAGATTTTGTTCAAAGACATGATTTAGGAGTGTAAATATACAATATTATGTGAACTCGACTTTATCTCTCTGATAATAGAGTTCCGTATGTATACTCTTAGTACGTGTATGTCTTTACTTAGTCGACATACGTTCACATTTTTTGTATAATGGCCTAGCATTATCAAGTAGGTATCATAACGGTCTATGTAAGCAAAATTGGTCTTTAAGACAAAAGGAATTTATAACACATTAATAATTATATACATAGTGATAGAAACTAGTTAGTGTTTTCTTATTAAAAGTCATCAAGTTGTTCTAAATTGGATTTAGACGATGATTACAATCTAATTACAATTCAAATGCTGACATTGCGTTTTTTGTTTGTTATTAATAAAGAAATTAAAGTTGGGGACAGGGTAAGGCAGGAAATGGGATTCATGTTCGAATCAATTTCATATTTGTTTTTGTATATATTAATATATATTTTTATTTATAGAGAAGTACCATCAATAAAGTACGGAGACAGCGTTTCAGGATCAATTTGTTAGGGGATTGCTTAATATTCAACGGAAGCTCATTCTAGAGTCGTATAGCTGTCACTGTAACAGAGTTTGTCAAAAAACTAGAGTGATGAGAAGGAGTTAAGAGCGAGAGAGTATTATGTATATATGGATGATATAAAGATGTGTTCCGCGAATTTATATCACTTGTGACTTTTAATGAGAAAGGTAGGTTCGTGGTAATGATGTATATAGGTGGGCCTACTTTCTACACCTGTGTCGCTCAGTGTACAGTTGTCTATATGAATATTATGTCTCATTGTAATGGAATCAGTAATGGTGTTCTTTACTTCAATGTTGCATTGCGTCTATACTCGTCAGTTATATACTAAATGTGCTATTTAATTGGTGATCAGTACGCTCCTTTGGATTTTGTATTTGTATATGGATAAACTGGATGTGAATAGATGTTGTAGTCGCTAAGAGTATGTAAAATTACTTGATGGAGTTCATTTTTGAGAAGCGTACTGGCAGATTTGGACCGTCTATAAGCCACGATAAACTTCCTAGGAGTTTGTACAGAATTCTCTATTTAGCCAAAGCCAATTCATCAATTCTAGATAAAATGCATAACATGGTGAGATCTATGCAGACGCTGGAACTGCTCTGCAATGTTCGAATATGACATTCTGAATAGTCCAGGTGGTTTATTGACGGTCCTTTTTCTGTAATAAATGTGAAAATACACTTACCTATTTAAAATAATATTGCAAAATCAGTGTTCTGTACGAGTGTTGTGAGACAGATGCCAGATAGGGCTCCTTCATATTAATGAGAGCGATAGCTAGTTAGAACCTCAGAGTAATGGAGCAAGGAGGCTGAAAAACTCTATCGTTTGACCTAATCTGAACGAGCTCTTAGACTCAAATGAATGCTCCGTTTCTTGCCTGGTTTGTTTTCTATTAAGATTCTTGCTCATTTTTCTCTTTCCGTCCCTTTTTTCGGTGAAGGAGCTTTAGGTTGTTAACGTTCGATAAAGTTGGCTGATGACTCGGTGTCGAGTTTGCAATCAGTTCAAACATCTGTCGAAAATGTTTTGAAGATATTTGTTCTTCTCGATCCTTTAAAAAGATCAAAATTATTTTAGACACAGCATTATATCTCTGTGGGTATTCGAATACGGCTTGGAAGGACCAATAGCTCAAAACATTTGGACCTGGATTTACGCCAGCTGTATTGGTAATATCCTTATTAGGTATTCTTGGGCTGTGATGAAGGATGTAGTTTATTAACATTTTAACTATTCAACATAATTCTGTACGACCCGCGTCACAATTTTGCTCATTTTTGAGAAGATAACACTACACTTGCGCTAGAAAGACATGTCTTTCAGAAGTGTGTTTTTCAATCGCATGTAGTTAATTTTAAATAAGGTACATTGATGAAAAGTTCCTATAATGTTTGTGTCAAGGTGTTGAGGACGTATTACTCGCGATGAATTTTGGTCACCTATTCGTCACAAATATCAAATATAAGCGGAATCCCGAAATGGGAACTTATCGCAGCTGTACCTTAAGCATTAAATAAAGTCAATTAAATCGTAATGATGTCATCATGTAAAAAATACATTTCAGACATATCGCATTATTGGTACAACATTCAAAATCATGTGAGGAAAACACAACTTAGGTGCGCTTTTAGCGTGTAAGATTTATATGGCCTCGATTCTTAAACACTTAAACTAAATAGAACCATATTTTTTGGATGACAAAATATAACATTGAGAAAAACAATTACTCTCAATTTTCAGAATTTAAAATGTTAAAGATTGTTATGTAAATAATCATAAATGAAATGAAAATAATTTTTGTGACGAAGTAAAAATAAAAGAAAACTTATCGAGCGAAATATTTAAATTATAAAGTATTAATGATGTGGTTGTTTCTAAAAGCGCACAGAAAACACGCAATGATAAGATGTGTAAACAGCAAAATGTCGAATGGGTCATTGTAGAATACTTCATTCCCTCTGTCATTTAATTTAAGGAACGATTGAGAAGCAGCGCTACGAAGGATTTTAATAAATAAACTATACCCGAATGCTTGTGTTTTCATTTAATTACTTTGCCTTGATAAATAGAGCGGAAAGCAATCAATTCTGTTATTTTGACGGGCCCTCTCATCTTGTGCGCCAAAAGTCGTGGAGTCGATCACCACCCACAAATATTTATATGGTGATATCTGTTTGTTCTGTGTCTAATTGTTAAATATGTATATTGAAGTATATTTGTGATTCCTTAGTGTCTGATTTTTTTTTTGTAACACAAATTTGTTATTGTCTGTAACACAAGTTCTTTAAGCGACTTATCAAGGATATATATATATATATTTAATCCGAATACAACGAGAAAATGTTAAAGGCAAATATAACCAATTTTAAAGCTTAATAGATTGTCTGTAAAGTCGGGTTACTGTCGATAGTTGAACGTGACAACGTCATAAGAAAATACTGATGAAATGGTTGCATTTTTAAAAGAACTTTTTAATTTTATTTATAAAAATGTATTATTGTATAGCAGCTGCCTACGCAGGCGTATCACTAACTCGAGTACGAGAGAGACAGATGGCGAACGCCACCAAACGATCGTCGAACGGGACCGATTGTGCCTCTTTGTCGCTCGTCCCGCTCTCTCGCTTGCACTTCAAGCCTTAAACGGAACGTCTTAGAGCGAGGTAACGCCGCATGAGTCATGTTTTTTCCTGCGTGCAGCCGGTTCCATCGAATTATAAGACGTTGTAACGTCAAAGTAGTTCTATTTGAAGATGGAAAAGGATTTTTTTTTAATTTAAGCTTAACTTGTATATATAATTGTTTACCCAGTGATCGATGTTTGATATATATATATATATATATATATATATGTATATATGTTATTATATATGTATATCATATTATATATGTTATTATAATTACACGATGTATGATGTATGTATGATTAAGTACACGATGGGTACAAGTATCATTTTACAAGTTAAAGTCAATATATTGAATCTAGAGCCAGAAATCTCTACCAAATCTACCAAGTTAAATATACTCTTGAATCTACTTCTTACAATCCTAGCTCTAGAAACAAACAATATTTAAAAATAAAACAACTCTTTTTACGGCTTTTAACGTGGTTTAATTAAAAACTTTATTTTGTTTGACGTTTCGTTTACCTTCTGTCATTCATTTTTATGAGTATATTATTACGAATAAAAATAATTTCCGGAAAGACTAACAATTGCACAGGCTTAAAGCTTGTATCGCTAACACTAACCTAGTTTAATAAAACAATAATTTTTTAGGCATCTTAACACCTTAAAATACATATAAATAGTTTAAATAGTGTATAATATGTAACATGATAGCACAGTACACATTGAGAGATTATATGCATAGAAAATAAAAATATATTTTTAAGAAGCTATTTACAAAAAACAACTTGTCTCAAGTATCTGGGACTTGAAATTGTACCTTTCCAATGAACTACAGTCTCAGCACAAAAAAAAACACGAGGAAAGATTCGAGTCTTGCTAGCACAACGGTAGTACGGTATGGGAAAGATACGGGTTCGAGTCCCGTCTGACACTAGAGAAGAGTTGATGTTTTTTCTTAAATATCATCCTAAATATGTTTCAGCACTAGCTGTGCCCGCGACTTCGTCCGCTCGGATTCATTTTTTTTGGGTACCAAAGGTTCAAAGTTCATAAAGAGATACTTTATAAACTTGTAATGTCATGTTTATTTATATCGAATCAATGGCCTGAAAAACAAGTTTCAAGTTTCTAGTTTTAAAAATAGCGATACTTCCATACAAAATTTCATTCCCCCTTTTCGACCCCTTACAACCCTTACTTCGAATTAAAAAATAACCTATGAGCTTTCTAAGGGTCTAAATATTGTATGTGCCAAATTTCATCAAAATCAGTTAAGAGGTTTAAGCGGGAAAGCGTAACAGACAGACAGAGTTTCTTTCGTAGGGATTTTCTACGCAAAAAACCTCTCAAAGTAAATAAATAACCATTTCTTCTTTATCGATTGCTTCAAACTTGTAAAGTTTGACATTTGGGTGTTAGTAGGTAATTAACTAAATAAACCTACAACATTGAAGAAATGGCGCTGACATTACACCACAAAAGGAACACTAAGAAAAATTCGACGTATCCGCTAAGGTCTCGGTAGCACAATGGTTGTGCAGTCCCCCGATATGGCAAAGATGCAGGTTCAATTATTAAATATTAATATAGTATAAACCTTCTTACCTGAGGTAGACCTCATACAAAGGTCGTGTGCACTGGTACTTCACTCTCACCAATTTTTACCGCCAAATAGCAGTGTTCGCATTGATGTGCTCCGGTTTAAAGAGTGAGAGAGTCAGTGAAATTACTGGGTAATAAATAATAAAATAAACACATCATCTCATATAATAACCTGACTCCGAGCCAAGTCGAGAAATTCTCAAACCAGTCCTCTGTTAAGGCTAGGTACCTGGAAAAATCTTGGAATGAAAATTACTATGCAAAAGTAAATTTGGTGACAAACGTGAGAAAGTTTTGCAGCCAGTTGATATAAGGTAGGTCATACAAAGGTCATTGGTACCTCACACCCACCTGTTTCTACAACTAAATAGCAGTGTTGTGTTCCGGTTTGAAGGGTAAGAGAGGCTGTGAAATTATGGATTAACGACATAATATATTCAAGTAACAAGGTTGGCAATGCGCTAGTGATATCCTTGTGATATCACAAGCGTCTATAGGCTGCGTTGACGCTTTCTATCACGCGAGCTGTATGCTTGTTGGTCGACCTGGTCTTATATAAGAAAGCCCTCACAAAGAATCTGCCGAAACAGTTTCCGACTAACTACCTCTAATCGAGTATCCAAGTTTTTTCAAAAAGAGTCCCAAGTTCTTAACTGTTTTAACAAATGCACTGACCGGATCATATAAATATTACCTATACTGTTGTTTCTATTGGGTCTAAACTATCTTCAGGCAAAATTGTTAACGGCATGAAGATTCCTTAGCTTGGAATATTACAATACAGAAGAACAGAAAATATTACAATACGCGGCAATTATGGGCAATCACCATCATTCTCGGGGAGAACTATGTTCAGCAGTCTTACGGCTACAATGATAATGATGATGATACAGACATTTGTAATATAAAGCTTATCTACACTGTCTACACTAATATTATAAAGAGGAAAGATTTGTATTTTTGTATGTAGCGAATGAACTTAAAAAGTACTGGACCGATTTTAAATATTCTTTTTTTATTAGAAAACTACATTATCATTGAGTAACATAGGCTATATATTTTTTAAAATTATTTATTCAACTTTATTGCACAAAATGTTACAAAATGTACAAATGGCGGACTTAATGCCAGATTAGTACTACTTCTTATTAAAACTTCTTGAGAGATATTAGTGCAGCACACGTCACCATAGTCAATTATGGGTAAAACCAAGGATTGAATAAGAAGGGTTTTGGTTTTAGTAGGAAGAAAATATTTTAATCGATAGAGAGCACGAAGCGTTCCAGTAACCTTACTGCTGATTTCATTAACATGTGTATCCCAGGTTTAGGAAGAGTCGATAAATAGGCATTCTTAATGCATATGCTGTAGGCACTACCACGTTATTGAAAATAATTACAGGTACATTTTTTAAACTGGACAATTGCCGTTTGCTAGAGCCCATTTCATTTCATTTCATTTTCATTCATTTGCCCAAGATAATGGCTTAAGTCTTAGGCGGGTTCACAGAGACACCAAACTTTTGTGACCAGTTTGTGATGTTGGTCAAATCAGCATTAATCCGAGCAATGGCATTGTCCAGGTCATTGCACTCTACCTGGGTGTATAGTTGAAGGTCATCAGCGTATAGATGATAAGAGCAGCCAATAGATTTGGTGACAAGGTTTATGAAAAGGGAAAATAATAACGGAGAGAGAATGCCACCTTGCGGCACACCAGCATCAATTGTCACCCACTGGGACAAATCATCTCCCAGGCGCACCGCTTGCTGGCGTTCTCGAAGGTAGGATGCGAACCATTCCCGAACCGAATCAGAGACCCCGACGTAAGAGAGAATAGAGAGGAGAACTTCGTGATTGATAGAGTTGAAGGCGTTGGAGAAATCAATCAGAATTAAGACCGTAAGGCGGGAGTATTCCATTCCAACTCTTACATCATCCAAGATATTTAGTAGAGCTGTTGTAGTGCTATGTCCTGTACGAAAACCGGATTGAAAGGGACTTAAAAGGGCGTTTTGTAAGACATGGCTAGAGAGCTGTTTGTGTACAGCTGCCTCGATAATTTTAGAGAGATATGGCAAAATAGGGATGGGACGAAATTGATGGGAAGAAGTAGGGTTAGGTGTTTTAGGAACCGGGATAACATAGGCTTTGCGCCATATACTGGGAAAGGAGCCATGTTGTAGGGAGAAATTGATAATGTGGGTCAATGGTGGTACAATAAAGTTAAGTAAGAGAAAGATCATGCGGCGACTCAAATCATCATAGCCAACAGCATTGGATTTGAGAACTGAAATAGTTTTAAAAGTCTCATCTAAGGTTATAGTAGAAAAATTGAACACATTAGCTGTCGGACGTGGCAAGGAAGTGATTAAAGTTATAGTTGACAATTTTACAACGGGATCTAGTGTGGTAGTTAAAGAGAAGTGTTTATTAAGCTCGTTAGAGGAAATAACAGAGTAAGAATCGGGAGCGTTTAAAGACTTCCCGAGACCCTGAGAATGCAAAAACTTCCATCCATACGTTTGCCGAAGATGATGATTGAGCATTGTCGAGAATAAATCTACGTTTGGCTGACCTTACCAGTTGATTATAGCGATTCCGAAGTCTTTTGTATGTATTTAAATTAAAATCAGACCTGACTTTTTTAAACTTACTAAATGCACTGTCTCTTTGAGCCATGGCTTTACGAATATCACTAGAAATCCAGGGAGCAGGCGGACGTTTAAGACTAATCGGAAGAATAGGAGCGTGTTTGTCAAAAAGTTGTAACACAGAAGAATTAAATTAAATGTACAATATACGATAGACCACAAGAGATAGACCTCATAAATAAGTCGCCTGGATTGGATCTCACTGACCAATTTTAACCGCTAAAGAGTAGTGTTAGCATTGCTGTATTCCGTTTTGAAGGGCGAGATGACTATTGGGTCATGTGACATAATATCTTAAAGCCTCAAGGTTGGCAACGCGCTTGTGATATAACAAGCGGTGATGAACTGCGGTGATACTAGCCATCAGGCGAACCGTGTGCTTGTTTGTTGACATGGGCATATAATAATAAAAAATAGTTTATTTTGTATACGATACCTAACAAGACTGAGCAAATAGTGAAGCGAGGAGAGTTTAATATCAGGGAACCACTGTCGGGAAGACATAGAAGTTTTAATTTGTTCTTGATTAGTTTGCGCGCGTTTTTCTTGGCTTTGTTTTTTGTATAATGAGAGATTTAACATTCAAGGGTTCTGGATTTAAAGATATTGCTCGAAATGAATAATAGACGTGAGGTATGTTTAAAGTACGGCTACGGTACCAGAACCGACAGAAGGCGGTATATCCATCCGAAACAATGCAGCTCAAATGCACAGGGCGAGGATGGGCAGCAGCATCCCCGTCGCGAAAGCTGCGTTCTGCGATTGCCAACACGCTTGCTCAGCGCGGCAATTATAGGCAAAATTCCCCCCTTTCATGGAAAGGCCTATGTTCAGCAGTGGAATTTCAATGGCTGGTATGATGACTCAAAATCAGCACTAGAATAAAAATATTATATGGTCAGGTTACACATTTTACCTGTACCTTTCCCGCGGAGTGAGGTGGTCGACTTCAAGGCCATTGCAC
>JACJUM010002477.1:13613617-13696235 GCA_020976665.1 Heortia vitessoides
ACTGAAGCTCAGTTGACTTTCAGCCCCACATGGGGCCAAGGAAAGAGGTCCGTTAGTCAGCCAAGGAGTGAGGCTTGTGCGCCGGACGAAAGTCTTTACGTCATCTACAAATTACTCCAGGTATGTTATTTATCGCCAGGATTTGGTTAGATCATTGTGCCTTTTATCACTCTCCTAAAAGGTTTTCTACCAAGCTAAGTGGTTCTAGGACTTGTCATATTACTCTTCCATTGATCTCGAGCAATAATCTCTAACCTATGTTTTTATTGTAAAAATATTACTTTCGATTTGCTGAAATTGAACAAGACCTAAGCAAAGATTTATCGCTCGGGCCTTTGCCTTTGCTTGCCATAACTTAAATCCCCACAAGTGGTAAGAGATTGAAAATATTAAACCCGGCTCATGAGATCTCGTGAAGATTATTTACGAGAACTATTGAATAAGATGTAAGAGAAGTGTCATTTTTGATAATGTTAATTATAATTTGATGTTACACTTAATAACCATAACCATAGATAAACTAAAGAACATTCCTTTAAAATAATATTTAAAAACGGAATATAGAGCTACGTCAATCTCCTCGGAAATCTTAGTTAATACTAGTAGCAATTAAGAAACGCATAACAATTTATATTTTTTGCAGTCTGAAGCTGAAAAACTAGTGGCCTGCCGGGAATACGTCAAAAACTAGACAAAGTCCAGATATGTCAACGACTCGAAACATGAGACAGCAACATGAAACACATTTTTTGGAAGAATTCGGCAAAAATATTATTTATAAAAATCATAATAATTCTTGATTTGCTAAATATTGTTTCGGTTTGCAATACCATATACAAATTACAAGTAAATGAGAAAGAATGATAGTATTGTGTGTGTATGTTTTGATTTAAGCTTTTTAAAGCTATTATTTATTAAAACTTATATTTATTTAAACATGATCAATCTCTTTATACAAATAAAACATTGGCTGGCATTGTTTGTGTGAAGAAATAAGTATAGTAGTATTATTTTTATTAGCTAGTTACTGTTATAATAAAATAAATATTTATTAAATAAAAATTAAGTCATATTATATGTTTTTTTACTACAACATCACGTAACCCGGTTTAGCTAACCTCTTGTCGGTCATTACACAACTCGAAAATTACATTTTGGATATCTTTATTAAATATTGGTGATGCAGGAAAAAAACAAAGGCATGTTTGGATTGAAGAGGTTTTAAAAGGCCAGGTCAGAAGTACAATAGCATCATAGAAGTGTTGATCCATGATTGTCTGGCACACAGCTCGCACTAACACATAGTGTGGTAGACTTTCGGCACACTTAGAAGATAGGGTTATGAGATCACACGTTGTTATCGCAAAACGGGATTACAAATTGACAATAACACCTAAAATATTAGTGGAGAATTCTAAACTAAAGCCAGTATCAGATAAAAGTCTAGAGGTTCATATATGGGAGAGCAACAGGGTCAGGATCAGGATAGAACTATCCAGTAGCTTATAGAGTTACGTCAAGTCTTGTATTTTCGGTCGACATGGAAGAGGTTCACTTGAAGTGTTGAAAATTGAAAAGAACAATAATTAACCTGCCGTTATGCTTATTAACCGTGCGGTACCGGCGGAGTAGAATAGTACCTAACCCTTTGTACCAGTTGTTGGAAAAAGCGTCTAAGGTACCGAAACCGACAGATGGCGGTATATCTATGCAAAACAGCGCAGATCAAATACTACAGGGTGAATATAGGTAGCAACAACCTCGTCACGAAGTCGCAAAAATCTCCCTATCTTGGATAGTCCTACGTCCAACAAAGGATTTCCTATGGTTTATGTGATGATGATGCTCATAAGACAAATAGTGATTTAGATCAATTTTAAATAAATTTTTATAAAAAGCCTTAGAAAGGACATAGGCTACTTTTTCATTTGACATAACAGTTGTAAGGGGTCGAAAGGGGTGATGGAAAGTTGTATGGAAGTATCGCTATTGTTAGAGCTAGAAGCTTAGAACTTATAATTTAGGCTATTGATTTGTATATAGATACATATAAATAAATATAACAAAAAGTTTATATAAGTAAAAGTAAAAAGGTATGGTGCCTAAAGAAACTACTGCACGCGGACGAACTCGAGGGTAGAAATATAATACATACTTTGGTCAAAAATAAATACAAATTAGTATTGGCGAGATTTAGATTTTTTCTAAAACAGATTATTAATTTTTTGTTCCTGTTATACTTTCACGTCACGGAATGCCGTGATGTAAATAAGGAGTTATAAATTAATCCATTTAAACCAACTTTATTAACGATGAACTTTGTCGCTATAATAAATGTTATGATATAGAGTTATACTATGATACTAGTCGTATCCATTCCGTGACTGAACATGGAGTGCCGACATGCAAGTTAATCCTAGATACGCCAATATCCATCATTAATACATTAAGTTCACTTACATTAATTCGCAGCAGCACTTTGCTCCCTGCTCCTCTCTCTGTTCCTGCATAGGTACAGGGCCAGTCCAACATCTCTATTTGTCCTTGGTGTGGATCGAACCCACGGACTTTGCCGCACGAGGTTGGAACACTACCAAATGTGACATCGAGCCTGTCAGATCGATTGGCAAAATTTCGAGACATTCAAAAAGTATTTGTTCACGTAATTCGTCACGTTCACTCAAAATCATATCAACCTGGGTACATCCCTGAGCTTATTTAACCTATTCACACACCAAATTTTTATTAATATTTATTTACTGGAAATTGAAGTAAACTTATTCTTTGTATATAGGTGTTACATAGTATAATAAATAAATAGGTTAATCATGTTTTTTGATAGTTTTCATATACTTATACATTTCATATACTATATGTACTAGGTATATGTTGATTTACAAATTTATGTCAACCTTAGAATTTGACGTACATAATTCTCTCACTTATTCAGAAAGTAAAAAATGCTGAACATGTTCTCTTTTGAAATATTCCAGGAGTGCAACTAAATTTGAGAGATAAATGTTTCCAAAATTTAGCAAAATACCTATTATTATTTTAAGTTGTTGCAGTCTTCATCTAGGAGTGTGATATATGAGCGAAGGACATATTGTGCTAGACTTTTTCACCTTTTGGTGGGGATAGGCCATATACAAAACTCTGCATCTTATGCAAAAAATGTTTTAGCCAAAAAAAAAATGTAAATTGATATTATCAGTATAAAAACTAATTCAATCATAGAAATTAAATAAGAACTCAAGAGAACATATTTTTAATTTACCCTACCCAACCCAACTTTTAGCAGGAGAAACTCTATTTGTGGGAAAAAGTTAAAATGAAGAGCACATAATAAAAATAGTCGGTTTATTTTATATTCTTATTTGTCATTAAATCTAGTGTTCATTTATGACGTCGGCACTTGGGTAATACCACTTGTATCCAGTGACATTCTACTTGAAGAATTATATGGCAGGTCATCTTCGTCTAATGCTTCTCTCATTCGTCGCTTATATATTTCACTGTCTGGATTGTTTTCCTGGTTTCTACATCTGTCCAACTTCTTTTCAATAATTCTTACGCGCTCTCTTGGAGGACTTTCCACCATCTTGACTAATGACCGAATTTTACGAACTGCCTCTATCAATATTGCAAGTTTGTCTGGACCCGCATCTCTAAACAACATGTCAGTTACATAACTATCTAAGTTTTCCTGTTCCTTGCTAGCAGCATGTAGTACTGCAGCTAAAGCAATCTGTGAGGGCGCATATAGTAAACAAGCATCTGTCAAGAAAACTTTTTCCAAAAACTCATCAATACCACCACGCAAGCGCTCTGGGTTAGCTAAAGTGCACCGAGTCTTAATATCTATGAGGAAACCTTCAACAGGTCTAAAAGGGTTGTGAATAGTCAAATGATAATTTAACTGCTGCATTAACAATAACTCATTATTTAAAATAATATCTGATGCCTTTTCTCTGTCTCCTTTAATATTTGCAACAAATTGGCCTATGGAGACATTAAACTCTTCTACCTTACAAGCTAAATAAACACAGGTCGCCAGGATCTCCTTGGGGTGGTAATCCATAGAGGAATTGTACAAGTAGAAACGTTTGAAATAGTGAAAAGCGGTTCCCACGACGCCCCTTGGCATTGGAGGGCAAAATCTTTTGCAGAACTCTTTTAGATGTAACTCGTATTGTTTCAATAAAAGCCTTTCCTCGTCTGGTGTAAGGAAAATGTTGTACCGCTGAAATTCATCAATGTGGGCGCCGTGTTTCAAAATAAACTGTACATTGTGTTTTTCACGAAGACTCACTAAACTATTCTCATCACTGAACGTCCATAACTTCTTTTGAGAGCTTGTTGAAAACATTTTTCACGTGTTTGGCCAATATTGTATTGCTGTTTATATTACTTAAAAAAATAATTGCAAACGGCCAAATTCATATAAGATCACCAGACATTTCTGACGTTGACAATTGACATCACCATGACAATATAACTGAAACGAAGGATTATTTTGCAGACTCGATAAATCATGCAATTGAATATTTAACTCTTTCAATTGATTCGGTTAACACAACTTACAATTTGATAGCTCTTTAACATCGTTCCGCTCTATGCAGTAAACAGAAATTTAAAATCTATTTTAAAAAAATATATAAGAATATCTAATATATTTTATTTTATGACAGTCACATGATGATATTGTTTTTCTTTAATTTCAGTAAATTTTAATTATTTCAACAGATATTTAGGTCTTTTTATTTTAAATCTTTTTTTATCTTATGTAAGTCAATTTAAAAATGAAACGTCATTTTTCCATCTCAGTCGCACAAACAATGTTATGTATATCTGTCTCGTTTTCCACTTGATTGAATCATCGAAGTGTTGACTGATCGTCCGTAAATTGCAAGTTACTAAATTATTTTAGTTGTAGAAATAGTTTTGGTTTAGTTTTTTGATATTTTACAAAATGTCGCGAATGGCGGAGAGATCAAACCAAGCACAAACATATAAATTAGTTGTTGTTGGTGGCGGTGGAGTCGGAAAGAGCGCTATCACAATTCAATTTATTCAGGTATTTATCGCCGTATTCTTCTAGTGATACGCCTACGAGTCATATGGTAGAGTATTTTAAGAAATCTTGATCTATTTACTAGGTGCTGTAATGTACAACTAAGAAAGATTTTGTTTATTTGCTCATCCATCCCGTAGATTTTATTCATACTTATAAATAGTAATGTAAGGCGTTATAATGTCAAGGTCTAGGAATTCTAAGGTGCCTCCGCCCACCGGCGGCAGCAGCTGGTGCTGTGATATCTGTAATTCTGTTCCAGAGCTACTTTGTGACAGACTATGATCCCACAATAGAAGACAGCTATACAAAGCAATGTGTCATCGACGACATTCCAGCGAAATTAGACAGTGAGTTCATCTTTAGTGCACTTGAATCTCCCACATAGTATTTTTATATTGCTGTAGTAAATTAACTCAATGTCATTTGGTTAAAGACCTTGATTTGTATTTAAAACATGAATAATTTATTATGTTAGAACATGATAGACTAGTCATACAATTTGTGATGTCTAGGTAATTATATATTTCTGCTAAATTTATATCCATTACTTCTTACTTACTTCATATGTCTACATAGTTATTTGCTATATATTTATATTATTTGCTAATAATTATTTGTTATAAACAACATATCTAAGAAACCACCAATAATTACAGCAACATAATTCTAAATAGTCTATCGATACTAATATTACAATACAACCTTAATTCTTCCTACCATCTTTACGCAGATGACCTACAAATTTATCGACAAAAATCTCTCATGGACTTTAGTGCTATAAATAATGATCTTGTTTGCATCAATGATTAGAGTGAAAGATTCGGGCTTAAAGTTAACCCTAGTAAAACACAAATAATTGTGGTGGGTAGCTCCAAAAATTCAGAGTTCAAAAATTTATTGGTTTACTCTACCGCAGATTAATTTCAATGGTATTGCTATTCCATATAGTAGAACAGTTTAAAATTTGGGAATACTTATGGACAGTAACCTTTCCTGGACTGCACAGTTAAAGGATGTTGCTTGCGCTTGCGAAACTTTTCTTCTTGCCACCAAAATAGCTCTTGCTCAATTCCTACTTTTACCAGTCCTTGATTATGCCGATGCCAGTTATCTAGACCATACAGAGGATCAACTTGAGAAGAAGCTTGAGCGTCTTTCAAAACTTCTGTATAAGATTCATTTTCGGTTTACTTAATTTTGATCATGTGTCCAGGTTTCGTACTAAGCTCAAATGGCTACCTATTCGACTTGCAGGAACACTCATGTCGTGACTTTGCTATACAAGCTATTATTCTATCCTTTTCCTCCTACTTATCAAAAACCCGCTTTGTGTTCCTTGAGGACAGCCATGAAAAATCCCTAAGATCATCAGAGAATTTACTCAAAATGCCTCCGCATTCTGAGTAATAGTTCGTTTATGGAATGCGCTCCCTCTTGAAGTGAGATCTGCTCATTCTCTTTCTAATTTTAAGAAAATGGTGAAGGAGTATTTGTCGCTGTGACTTTGGTTTTTGTTCTGTCACTTCCCTTGTTCTGTAACTTTATCTTTTTTATATATTTGAATGTATGTGTATTATATATATATATGTTTGTTATTATATATGTATGTACTAAACGCACTTCAAACTTCCACCAGCTTTAACATTATTTCTATCCAAAGGTTGCCTGTAAAAAATTGCATTTAGCGATAAGGCCGCCTCTTGAACCTACTATTCCATGTTTTTGTGATGTTCTTGTTTGATGATTGAGAGATTGTTATGAGGTACCAGTGGAGTAGAATAGTACCTCACACTGCACCAGGTGTCGTAAGAGGCAACTAAGGTATATCTATCCGAAACAGTGCACCTCAAATGCACTGGGTGGGGATGGGCAGCCCTATAGCGAAAGCTGCGCTTTACAATTGCCAACATGCTTGCCCGCCGTGGCAATTATTAATTAATAATTTATATTATAAAATCGTTTCCACAAGACAATGAAATATAGAGATATTCACACACACAAAGTCATCTTATTATTAACAAAATCAATTAGTAATATCTGTCTCATATATTTTACAGTTTTGGACACTGCTGGTCAAGAGGAATTCAGTGCAATGCGGGAGCAGTACATGAGATCGGGAGAAGGTTTCCTGCTAATCTTCTCGGTGGCCGACCATGCAAGCTTCGAGGAGCTTTACAAGTTCCACAAACAGATCTTGCGTGTGAAGGACCGGGATGAGTTTCCTATGCTGATGGTCGGCAATAAAGCCGATTTGGAGACACAACGAGTGGTGAGTTTCATTTAGTTACAGTTGACTTTGATTATATTTGACTGACTTTAACTTATAATTATCACCAGCCATTTAAGTGAAATCTTAATTAAAATCTATACTTATAGATAGATAATTTCTTTGGACAATTTAAAATCTGTGAGATATCTAGTTATATTAAGATATTTCCATTGAGTTTTATTGCAACTGCAGAGGCAGGCTTGGTTTTCTATGGTATTTTTAATTCGCATATCTATAATACAGGCATTACTTACATTCGACCGTCATAACATCAGTTGGATGTTCACTGCTGTTCATAAGTCTGGTCATGATTATTGGGTCGAATACGCTTTTTATTCAGTGAGATTCAGAGAAGGCCCCTGCAGTGCAGATATACAATAGCTAGACTTCATACCAAGATCGTCTGCATGGATACCTCACGACTCTTCCTCTTCCACCAAAATGATGCATCAAAATTTCTATGTAATGTGCCGTAATATCTTCAAGTCACAAGTTTCTGCGGTTTCATACTAATTTTGCATCCCCGTTTTACGCCTTTAGAGGGTGAAATATTAAAAATCCTTTCTCAGTGCTCCCCTACGTTAACAGAAACTCTCTGCAGAATTTCTAGGTTCTAACCCTTATAGTTTACAGTTTACCTATTAGTTGATATGTCAGTCAATCATTCAGTCAGTCAGCTTCATATATAGATGATGTTATATTATTGAATGATCTAAGATAAAATTTAGTAAATATACATGAATGCACCCAAAAATGCGTTTTAAATCGCGGTAAATTAAGCACAGATTTGTGAATCACGAATAAATATTTTGCTAATGCTTACAGGAATTAAGAATGAGTGTTATGTTATTGTACACTGGTTTTTATGCTGATTCACATGTTTTGGAGTTGAATAGTAAACATATTTTTGTTATATAATAGAACTTATGTAAAGGTAGACTGCATTACACCGCACTATCACCTATTTCTACAGCCAAACAGATGTGTTCTCATCGACATGTTTCGGTTTGAAAGGTAGAAAAGGAGAGGGAGGGAGAGAGAGAAATTTCTTTGTAATATGACGTAATATCGAGTGTGTGTGAAGTCACAATGTTGGTGATGCGTCAGTAATATCCTGGCAGTAACACGAGCCCTATAAGTTACGATGACGTTTGCTTATCGTCATGCGAACCGTAAGCTTGTCTGCTAAGTCAAGACCCCTAGGTAATGTGAACCTACAACATGAAGAATCAGTTGCGAAGTTTGAAAAAAATTAAAAACATTTTAAATTGAGCTTTTAATCACTATCACACCAGTTGTATACTGCTGGACATAGAACCCAGCCAAGAAAAAGGGATTTTGCCCATAATTACTGTGTGGTGATGAAAAAACAGCCACCTGTCGGTTCCGGTGCCTCTTACGACACCTGGTACAGGGGAAAGTACTATTCTGCTTTCGCGACGCTCTGTGTTTGCCAACAGCCAAATGGCTGGCTTGGCAACAATGGCCTGAACTCCCTCATACTGAACGATACTTTTGGAAATCTCTAGGCCCACGGCAAGCTCCTGTCTTTGTGATTTGAATTTATGACGTTGTTCCCAGGTAACGTTGGAGCAGGCCCACGCTCTATCCCGGCAGCTCAAGATTCCTTACATCGAGTGCAGCGCCAAGGCGAGGATGAATGTCGACCAGGTGAGAGCAGTCGCCATTTTTTAATTACATTTTTATTTTACCTATATTAGGTCCTTAGAAATATTTTCGAGAATCAAAGTGACTGTGCCCGTCTATGGTTTGACTGTCAAATATTATATAGCCAAATAAACAATGGACAGACAGACTTACATTACATAATATTAGTTGGACTGCTGAACATTATGAGATGTCCCGTTTTTAGCTGGAAATTGAATTGAATTAAATTACCAACAGCTACATACAAATCGATATTGATTGATTCAATTTGCTTTTAAGTGTTAATTGGCGAAAAACCAAACTAATTAACGGATTCAAATAAAAGGTTCGAGTAAAAATAATGATTATACATTATAAATTCACACACCTCCCCCATATATTGACCTGACTCCAAGGTGAGTCGCTGAAAGCACTTATGTTACGGATTTCAGAAAACAGAGGAATCAGAAATATACTACTGTAATACATACAACCCAGATACAGAACAAACAAAAATATCAAAATATAAATATTTGTCCGGTGTGGGGACCCACGATTTTGGTGCACAAGATAGGCTCTCAATGAAATATAAGATTATTTATATAAGATATAGATTTATTGCAGTTATAGAAAATAGATTGATTTTTCACTTTCATATAATTTTAAATGACTTATGAATTGTTGGAATTTTAAATGACATGAATTGTTGGAATTTTAAATAGGTAACTTATGAATTGTTGAAATCATTAATGACTTATGAATTGAATGAAACGGATGTCGTTATGTTTGAAATAAAATGTTATTTTAATAGTCATTATTTGCTTTTAACTAGTTATTCATATTGTGACGTGTTAACCTTGTCATAGCAAATGTATTTGTATAGCAATTATCCTTATATATCTCTAAGCATTCAGATTTGATTTTCTTTTGTATTAATCTGTGTTAACTTTTAAGATGTATCAGCACATAGTATAAAACAGAGTTACTTTTCGCTTTCTGTATGTCCCTTTGCTATGCTGTGATCTTTAAATCAACGCAACGAATTTTGACGAGATTTTTTCTAATAAATGATTTCTGATTCAAGAGAAAAATTTATGTGTATAATAATACATGCATGATAGAGTAGAAAAACACCGATTAATTTAAAGTTTTCTAATGTGATAAATAAACACATTTTGTTGCGCTTACATTGCAAACGCTGGCTGAACCCGACGAGATAGATCAATATAATGTACTACAATATTGTACACCTTAAAAAGGTCTACAAGAAGTTCTCAATGGTATAATGCCTCTATCTATTAGATGTAACCCACAATAACCATTTTTGGTCCGCATAGCTAGTGTTACATACATACGTTGAGTACGTATTATATATTTGCGTTCGAGGCGAAAAATAATTTAGATTCTTAGACCTCACACAATGGTCGTTCGCAATGGTACCTTAGTATATATCACAATATAAATCTACCCGCAATAGCAGTGTTCGCATTGCTGTGGTTTGAAGAGTGAAAGAGACAGTGAAATTACTGGGTAATATGACATAATATCTTCAAATCACAAAGTTACAAACGCGCTAGCGATATCCTTGTGATATAATTTTATTATAATGAGCATGGTTTAATTATGTATATATTTGTTATTTTGTTTCTGCAGGCCTTCCATGAGCTAGTCCGTCTAGTCCGCAAATTCCAAGAGGCAGAAAGGATCAACATCAAATCTGATTACAGTAGAAGCAAGAAGAGCAGATGTGTTATTTTGTAACAGATGGCGCGCGGATCACTAATACGACCCTGATAACACTGCCCGTCTCACTCAACTATACGTCAACACCTGTGTGTGAGCGAGACGAAACGATTCACGTTATCCTTATTTGTTCACGACGGCATGTCATAGGGTTGTCCAGTCGGCAATTGAAACTGCTTCGATACCCTTAATTGACACAGATATTTTTTTCAGTCAGTTTCCTTTGCCTTGTTGGTGCCAATTTGATATGCGGGCCTCTTCTATGCTGTCAATCAAGTTTATAGTCTAGATTATCAAAAAAAGGTCGTGGCACAATTCATTCGAAATTTCTAACCACTGCGTACGCAAAGCGACAAACTTATACAGATCTGTCAAAACGGCACAAACAATTTTAAACCCAAGGGCTTTATATTTTAGAGGTTAATATCGATTGTGACAGATATGTATAGGTTGACCATTTTGAACCCCACAATGAAGGTTACTATTCTCTTGCACATACGCACAAGTTATATAGAGAGCGGATTGTGAAATCCCTTCTTATGGTTTATCTTTGGATATTGTAATCACAATATTTATTTATTTTTCTTTTAGTTTCTCTCTATGTTGTGAATTTTTTATTATGACCAATATATTTGCAGCGACTGCCTAAAAAAATATTTTTATTGTTGAATATGTTATTAGGTACTTGTTTATTTGTATTTGTCATAGAATTTTGTTTTTTTCGTGATGAAAAAAGAATTATATTGAACAGATTTATTACTATGTATTTTTCTATATTTTTTTCTCGTATTACAACTTATGTGATAAGGTAATTACTTTTACTTATCTTTATAAGTATTTAAAGTAGGTTGTTAATATTTTCTTGTTGTTGTACGCGGGTTTTGTCATGCGCAATTTTAAATTTAGAACACTTCACTTTGATACGACATAGGCATAATTCAAACATCTTATGCCAAAAAAACTATATTTTAAATATAGTTTTTCTGTCATGGCGCACCCGCCGTTCATTCGCTACATTTGTGTTTATATTCCGTTGCACTTTTCGCTGTGCCATAAATCAACATTGTTATGACGTGCACACGCCCGCCAGATGTCGCTAGCTAAGGTTTCAACCAATCACAGAAGTTCACCACTGATAATTAAGAAATTTTAAAATTACCCTCGCGAAAATTAAAAAATCTAATAGACAAATCGGATTGATTTCTTTACCTGTCGTCTAATGCACGTGTTCATAAAAAATAATGTAAAGCCCCCTGTGTCCACACAGGGATTCCAAAGTAAATTTGAGGGGGGCCGCGTCCACCCCCTATCCAATTACAACGTAACTCGGTTGGTCCACTTTAATTATCGGCACCCCAGTAATTTAAAACCAACATTACCGGTGAAGCTTTAACTATATATTAGTTGTCCATTGTTCTATAACACAGGATAATGAACTGGCAAATAACTAGTAATCATTATTATCTATAGACCAGTGGTTCCCAACCAATGGTCCGCAGATTACAGTGGTCCCCAAGAATCGGAAGTGGTCCGCGTTCAATTCAAGATGCTTATTTTAACTGTTAAATTTCAACATTGACTAAAATCACATTGATTCAAAATCTGCCTGTTTGTTTTTATATTTTCTAAAATAATGTTGTTAATACAAGATACTGATGGGTTATAAGAATCAAGGTTTAGGTTCAGATTCAGTCAGTATTATTTCTCGCGCACCATGGTCTTTGTTGACGAAAAAGAAATCGACGTGGTCCCTGGTCTGTGGAAGGTTGGGAACCACTGCTACAGACAGACTTACACTTCGCACATTACATTAGTCTGTAATATAATTGTACTTGTGTATTTATATAATTTTCACTTGTTACCTTATTTACTATAATCGTGTCTTTAAAATATTTGTTTTTATATATGTAGATATATAAAAATACGTTTTAGATTATTTTTATGGCAACATCAAGACATGATTGCTTTCGCCAGTGCCGGGTCCAAGTCAATTATAATAACAAAACTGAACATTTGGTCGAATTTAATAGCAGATGTGGTTCTAAATTTGGTTTAGCGAATACGACACTTTCGATAAGTGTATCAATAACTTGAAAGATGTTTGTTTTTTTGTTGCATGGAATATCGGGTGTCAATTTGAAATCAGTGATCATTATTTGATTGCGTATGTTTTAAATGCCTAAAATAGCTATTGCCCACCGTTGACAGCTTCATCATTCTCATGGTAGCCTTTGAACGCCACTAGTAGACATAGGTCTCCCAAAGAAGGGGGACTTTTGCCCGTAATTGTGACAGGAATGCCGCAGCCCATCCCCAACCAATATAGGAAATCCCCAGGAATGTAGCAATTGAGCTACGCTGACTTTAATATATCTGTCTCCACCTGTCGGTTCCAGTACCTCAGTCGATTCTTACGACACCTGGTATAGGGGGAGGTACTATTTTAATTTGCCGGTACCCCGGGATTTTTATTTCACACAAAAGGGAGCACTATGATTATGAAAAAGATGAAGAAGGGGGTGCTGACACTTGGTAATGAATTCGGTCTCACTATTTTTGGACCAGTTGTTATGAAATTCGACCAATAAAGCTTTTCATCCGGTTACATAATCTGCCGCTTGTGGTGGTAAATTGTACAACACATTAATGATTAACCAAAACTATTTGGTATTGTGACTCATTGCTATGAAACTGACCGACTTTTGTTATATCTCATCGAATATTGCAAAAGTGACCAATTTTGTAGATATTTAATCATACGAGATTAGTATGTTACTTTATGATTTTTTTAGTCACATTACCATGGGATTTTCGATACAGGTGCAAAACACAAAGGCAATACTTACAAAAAGAATTGTAATAAAATAACATATAATATATACATATAATCACTTTTAACTGTGTGTATGTTGAATTAATATTGTTTAAAAAAAATTAAAGTCTAGAAACCAAATACTAATTTGTATTTTCGTTGTATTTTATTTTTGTTTCGGTTAATGAGCATTAATGGTAGATAAGCGCTAGATTTTAAAGTGGATGTAAGTCGTTTCCTTAGAGTTTACATATATCAGATGTTATAACTCTGGTAACTTTAAATGTCACCCAAATAAATACTGAATTTTAGTATTGGTTGCAATTTTAAAAAACAAACATCATTTGAAATTCCATTCAAATGATGTTTGTTTTTTAAAATTAGATTTAATGAATTCAAATAAAATGAATGAACAATATGTTGCAGTACACACAACTACATATCAGTCTTTACAAATCTATCAATATCTTTCAATTGATAATGTACTCTAATTGTAAGAGATTTTGACAGATTGCAGAATTTTGTCTTTACCGGCGTATACCTATATATCTAAATATATAGGCAGTGTTAATATATGCAGTTTAAAAATAATATACATATTTATACTTAATTAATTTTGATAGTTTAAAGTTACTCGAGTTTAAATAGTGTGCGGCTATGAAACTGACCGATTTTGCATTCGATTTTGTTTGTACACAAATTGTATCGTCATTTTTTTCAAAAATTACCGCCTTCAAAACTTATTTCATACATTACATGCTTATGGCAGTAGTCTTCGAGCGCTAAATGTGTAATAATTGCGGTATTCTCAACTATCAGAGACCCAATGAAAGACTAGACGCGGTAATCCGGCGAGCAATTTGGATGCGTCTCACATGAATGATTACGTCATATTATTGTACATGCTGCGTTTTGTTTAATAACTATCGTAAATTGACAGTATATACATACATAATATATCTTTAATTACCGAGTATAGCTAAACTGGTCAGTCCATAGCCGCACTATCTGCAGTTGCATTATCACTGCAGTCGCATAATTACTGCAGTTATAGGTATTATTACTGCAATGATGTTGTCATTGCATTCTAAGTATATGATTTAATTATCCGAGAATGTATTAGTAATAACTAGAATCACATTATCACTGCGGGACGCGAGTAGTTTTTTACAATTTAATTTATAAAAGAGATATACTATATATTTTTATACAGTTGTACGCATTTTTTGCTCGGCGACACACACTTTTTGATACGGTGTTTACAATTATTTAATATCTTTAGCTTTTAACGTACATGAGAGAATTTAGGTTTTATCAGCTTTATATTTTTATACGTACGGACAAACTTTGTGTATTGTATGCTATCCGTAATAATCAAGTTATTTATATATATGTGTATATAGATATAAACAAAGCAATCTATAAACTTACTTTAAACAAATCTGAGATAATATTTTCTTTAAAAAAAGCCTGAGGCTAGTTGATTTCTTCTATCAAAATTTCGTAATTAATTTTAAATTCTAAATATCAGCGAGTGCGAAATTAATTTGAGTGAGTTCCTTTATTGCTTTGTGTGCATTTACGGTAGTCGTGAAGTAGGGCCGCTTTCTCACTGTGTGAACCATCAAGCTGTTGAAAACGTCGTGGGATGTATATTTAAATGGAGGTGTTCATTTTTATATTTTTACTATGACGAAGGCTTGGCATAACATTTTCCCCAATAGTATCAGCTAGATATAATTGTCCAACAAACAAACTAATCGACACGACATAATGGGAACGCAGCTTTATTGTTGCGTCTTTTGCAGTATAACTTACACGTCATATGTGTGTATAATTTTAGCAGCAAGTGCGGCGATATTGCTGTCTCTGTTTTATTCTTGATATGAAGGTAATTCCAATATGCTGTGGCGACACATATAGTAACTCAATAAACAACGCGTTACGTCAACCAATTCCACCAATCACCAAGTATTCACGACGTTCCGAATATATACAGCATATAGCTGTCAACAAACGAAGGCCACTCACGTCGAGGTTCGTGCCGTAGAGGCGCTCTTGAGTGATCGCAGTCAGTCCCGTTCCGATCCCGCAAGTGCAGGCAGTTGCCCAGTGACGCTGGAACTGACGTCAGAGTCAGGCCAGCATTAGGTTAGTAAAAAAAAATGACTGGCCTGGGAGTTTTAACTATGATTTGTAATGTTCATACTGCAAAG
Source organism: Heortia vitessoides (assembly GCA_020976665.1). NCBI lineage: Eukaryota > Metazoa > Arthropoda > Insecta > Lepidoptera > Crambidae > Heortia > Heortia vitessoides. Next base: position 13,629,382 of record JACJUM010002477.1, read on the forward strand.
AACATGTCAAATTGTGCATAGCTTTATTTTTTTTGTTGTGTTGCTTATAGGATTACGAGAAAGTTTTCACTGTAAATATAATAGAAATTTTATTGAGAAATATCACCAGACTGAAAATAGTGTTCAATTTGTAACAAACTTTGCAAAAATTCGATATATGTGCAAGGCTTATGAAATCGACTGCATCTAGAGTCCAAGTAACCCCGTAAGATGAGTTTTTATATTTTCAGACGTTGGGTTTCCATTTGAGACCTCAGGGTTATTTCCGATGACATTTGATAAAAATATACATTATTTCAAATTTTGTTTTTTAATACATTTTATGAACTAAATTAAAAGATAGAAATTGGTCTATATTAAAAAATAAAGTCGGGATTTTTTTCTCTATTAGCTGAGTCAATTAGATGCCTTCATTGCATAGGCCTCGTTTAAATGTATAATTATATATATTTATATAGTAAGCGAAAGTTTGTCTGTACGTAATAATGGTTAGTTATTTACAATTGTTTTGGTAACATAATCGTAAGTGCAGTTGGTAACAGTATTCAATGTTGTGTTGTGAGTGCGTACAGTACCTTCTATGTATAAGGATTTATGTATGTATGTATACCCTTATGTAATGTCCAGAATTGTGTACAGGATGGTGCGGAATTTAATTTCTTTTGAGGTCTATGCCAAACATGTTATATTGAGACTCGGTCGGGTCTAGACATGTCCAGCGAAGTACATAAAGCAACAAATCAATCTACACGTATCTGTCTAGATTATACATTCAATTTTGAACTCTAATGTTTCATATTTAATGGTAAATGACGATTGGGAATTTGACATATCTGTGTAAGTAGATTTGTGTACGAACTTACTTTGTCATATCATATTTGCTAGTCTTCAGTTTCATAGAAATACAATCGAACCCCGGTAATCAGGCATATTGGAATTGTCATAAGTAGATGCACACGCAGAGGCAACTAAGTATGTACTCTGTAATCCGACGCGTGTGTATATAAGTTGTCGGATTACCGAGGTGAGGTATATTGTTCTGTACACAATTTTAATGTAGATAGTGAATAAATGCTATTCTATCACCCATATAGAAGTTTGCCTATTTAGTAGGTAGCTAAGGGTCGCAACAGGTGGCAACGTGATGTGTATTGTAGATACAGTTAACTTTGGCTACCCGACACTAATTTGTTTGGAAAAACCCAGGAAAAGAACAATTTTAATGGGGTTTTAGGTAAATGTCAATATTACCTACATTTGAGTCAAAGTTATCTTCTTCTCTACATTTTTCATGGAGTTTCCTTGGTTATTCCATTATTCCCACTTCAAGGTACTAGTCGATATTTTTCTAGAACAAATTTCATAAAATCTATATATTGCACTACTAGATCATAACTGCATCTTAATAATACATTTCCTACAAATTTAGGAACTTTTATACGAAATGTCAAATTCATTCAGAAAAATCATCAAGAGACATCTAAAAAGTAATTAATATAAATATTTTTTAACTGTCTATATAAAATTACTGCTTGATCTTGTTGCAGATTTCATCTAGGAGTGCTAGTATACATCTGAATATTCTATAATAATCCAAGAAAAACAGTTTCTGGTTTTGTCCTTCAGTTTGATTGTAAGTGAGCGAATATGCAGGCGGTGCGACTGCACTGCGACTCTGCCAAGGTGCAATGAGTTAAGAAGCTTTAACTACGGGCGTCGCCCGGTAACTGAAACTGACTACTGTTTTCCGGCTTGTATTGTATAATAAACGCATTATAACAATTAGCGTATTTCATTTAATTATATTTGTAATATAATAAATTTATATATATATATATATATATATATATATATATCTTCTATACCGACAGAAACCCTAGTCGACCTCGTACAAAGGTCGTAATATAATACTTCAATAATTTCTACCACGGTAGAACGCTGCCGTTCCGATTTAAAAAGTAAGAGAGGTTAATAACCCAGTAATGTCACTGCCTCTCCTCTTGTGATTTCACATCTTCAAGTCTATCTAATCTTTGTGCACGCGGACCGTATGCTTGTTGGTCGACTTTATAATATATTCATCGCCTTCGTAACTAAGAAATAAAGGATATTCTGTAAAATCTATCTATACCTTGGATATTCTAGGAAAACATTAGAATTGTGTACTACTCAGAAACACCATAGGTGCTACTGAGAACAACGCTGCTCCACAGCTGCTTAATTTAGAACGCCATGAAGTTGTCTAGTCCAAGCCATTAATCGCCGTGGCGCTAGTGTCGCTATATCCAAACAATTTTGCAAAACTCACGTTAAATTAATAGAAATATTTCATCCGTTTCGCATTTCGTATTCGTATTAAGTTCGAATTTCGTAGAAAAAGTAATATAATTTACCTGCACTGTGATACAAAATTGTTTTTTGACTAAATATACTGTTTATGGAATTAGGATATTCATAGTTTATTATTCAATGCCAACAATTAACTTAATTAAATGTAATACAATTTAGGAACTCTAAAACTAGGGTACTACACATACCTCAGAGGATTAAAATGTTAAATCTTAATATATAAAAGTATAAGGTCACTCATAACAATCTCAGATTCTACAAATTGCTTGAGATTTGAGAGTAGGCCTGTGTCCAGCAATGGACGTATTGTGGGTAATATGATGGTGATTAAAATGACTAAATTGATAGAAGACTCAAATTTTAGATGAGGGTTCTTTTAGGCATTTAGAAAAGTTCAACCCCAAAAGAAAAAGGAATAAAACTTCTATGCTGTGTACTACAAGTGATGAAAAGTTTAATTTATTTTTACGTTAATTGGGGATCATAGAAAACTTTAAATAAAACAGAATTTCTAATCACGATCTCGATTTAATTAACGGTACAATATATTACATAAATATCTACAGCGCCTACTTCCTGGCGGACAGCGCGGCCAGATCGGAGATGCAGCGGTCCAGGGTCTGCTTCTCTTGGTCGGGAGTGATAGCCTTGGTCACATTGTTCACAATCCAGTCCACCATGTGCTTCTGCGCCAGTCGCCTCTCAAGGCTACTCTTCTCGAATTGGTAGTCAAGGCGACGCTTCACCTGGAAAAATATACACAGATTAATATAGTAGAAAGAAAATCTATATTTACGGCTAATTTAAACCCAGTCTATGCCTATAACACATTTCAGACGTTCAAAGTAAATTTCGATGGACCCAATGGCACAGGTGGTATTGATATTATCTAGTGCGCCAAAGTTCGTGGGTTCGATCCCCACCCATATTTATATAATGACATTTGTTTTTGTCCTGTGTCTGGGTGTTTAATATATGTATTTAAGTATTACATTTGTGATTCCTCTGTGACATCAGACGATGTCTGTAATACAGGTGCCTTAAGCGAACTTTTATAATTAAATAAATATTTTAAAAAAATTACATATCTCACAAATTGACTTGACACAAACAACGATTAATCAAAATATAACACCGAACAGGAACATTCCTTACATAAATGTTTGTCTTGGTAAGCACCGGAATCCATGACGGTAGGTGCATCAGCATCATCAAACAAATCGCCAAATTATTAATCAAAGTTTTGGTGGTCTAACAACTGCATCTTCACAGTTAACTTGTACTGCAAAGCGCAATATTGGCACAGTTTATAGCAGATATACCAAAAATAATAAATTGCCCAAATAACACTATGATATATCCAGTAGAGTTATCTAATAATGCAAATGAATTCCCTTAAGATTAAAAAATAAATATTCTAAAATTTTATTTTAAGCTAGTTTATATTAGCTAATATAATAAAAAGAAAAATATTTGCAATCATAGAACTCGCAAAACTGTGAAGGGATTGATACATTTCAATTATTTTATAATTTTACATGGAAATATTCTTTGGAGGTTTTAAATTAATTATTTATTTAATATGTATAAATTTAGTGACACATGTTTGTTTGTGATTGGTTTATCTGTACATGAGACTCAAAAGGTCGTCCACAGTAACTGGATGAACAAGTCATAATTTTACCATATACCTGGACAATATAGAGGCAGGCCGCATATAACATGGCCCCCACTAGTATGAAATATTCAACTACGTACCTCGGTGTAGGCCTGCATGGCGCGCTCGCGGTAGGCCGCCTCGAGCTGCAGGAGCACATTCTCTTTCTTGGCCTCCATCAACAGTTCCTGGCCCTCGGCGCGCCATTGCCCCTTCTTCTCCTCAGCGATGGCGTTCTCCAGCCCTGTGATGGTCTGTACGCGGCCTTCGTTCCAATCTTTCTCAATGCCCTGGATTAAACCACGATACAAATTATAAAAAACAAGCAATCAAGTTATTCTTTCGGTCCAATAGCCTAACTTTTAATGTGCTCTAACTATAATAGGCAAAGCATAGAAGTGGTACGTGTGTAGCATTTACACTAAGCAGTTGATTTTATACAACTCATATTAGTAGAGCAATTTTAATAATGCAATGAATAATTTGTATATAAAATCTTTAGATTTTTATGTCTGAGATTGATTAAAGCAAATGCTGCTTGAAAGTTTATAGGATAGACTCAAAAACCGGAAAAAAGCAGCCACAACAAAATCGGGATAGACAACTGGATGCTAATAAAATATCTATTAGTCTATTATGAACAGAACTTTGAAACTATTATATATTGAAGTATATTGAATAAATAATACACTATATTGAATAACAAGCTATTAGAGATTTTAAAATGGGTGTGGTGAGACAATGTACCAAAGAAAACACTGATTCACTTCAGAAATGCAGGTAACACTTACATCAACTTCCTTGTCAAGCCAAGTGGCAATGTTGGGGCCCAACTTCTTCATGGCTACATAGACCATGATTAAGAGGGAGAGGCCGGTATAGTACTCATGCTCCATGACATAGATCTCCTTGCTGCACATGTAAGTGGCCAAGCCCACTCCAAAAGTGTATGGTCCAGTCACACCGGTCTTGGAGTGGAAGAATTGGAACCTGAAATATTTTTTTATTAATATGTTTAATTTATTTAACCTTGACATTCTTAACACTGTTAAAGTCATAAATCATCACCATTGGAAGACCACTGCTGGACGTGACACTCCTCAAGAAAGAGGAAATTTTGCCCATAATTGCCACACTGGGCAAGCGTTTTGGACATTGCAGAGCGCAGCTTTTGCAACATGGATGCTGCTGCCCATCCCTGCCCTGTGCATATCAGCTACATTGCTTCGGATAGATACACCGCCATCACTTCTCATTGATACAGGAGGATGTACTATTCTACTCTAACGGTACCTCATAGCTTTAGTCATAAATATCTTTATTTAAATAGGTTGTAAAATCTTAGTTTTTTTTTATTTTATATAAAAATGTCTATTTTAATATAAAAATAAAAAAAAATCCAAATCTGCTACACTCTATTTGTTATATTTTACTTTATTGATTATTTACAAAGTTGTTACAAAATGACTTACAACAAATTTACTAATTTATTTATTTAGTAGAAAAGAATGAAGAAATTCATTGTAAATTAAATTCTGCGAATAACAAATTTTTCTTGAAATTAAAAATAAGATCTAACCATTCTTCAGGTACAAATCCAAGCCTGACTTTGCCGGGCTCTCCCCTCACAGGACGAGGGAAGTTTTGCTCATCACGGACTCCAGAGACATCGCTGGCAGATCCTCGCGCCACCAATGCAGTGGAAGCAGACTGTCGGGCTGCAGCTGAAATAGTGAAATAATCAATTGATTAGTTAACATTTAGATTATATATACATGATGCAGCAAGTGCAACAACATTATATCTTTCTAGCTCTCCATCTGCAACTTTAATTTATGCACATCAAGAACATTACTTTAGCTATTATATACTTTAGCTACTATATTATAGATTCAAAAAATCTATCTTTTTTACTGGGGTTCATGATTTGTACGAAATCAGTGGAATTGTCATGAGTGAAGAAAGCAGGTAACTTTTTAATTAAGCTTTCATACAGTTTTAAAAGAATATTACACAGAGGTGGAGAGAATATGGTCATTATGAAGTTATAGACTAATAACTACTTTTACAATTAAATATGACTAACTTTATATATATATATATATATACTACACATTTTTTTATATGTATTCATAAAAATGGTCATTATACTTATTAATTATTCATACAGGTTACTTTTGTAATAATGATGTATCAAAGTATTGAAACAAATTTATACAACATAATGGAATCTTCCTCTAGGGAAATTAAAACTATTCAGTAATGTTAACAAATGCATGAAATTCGTGTGTGAAATAATTTTCTAAAAAATTCACGAATCTTATTAGATTATATACTAAAATCAACAGAATTGATGGTATGATTAGAATTCTTCATTATATAGTACCAGTAAAGAATACACAATTCATACCTCGGCATATAACTGCTTAATTTCATGTTTGATCTTATCCAATAAATCTTTACAGGCCGTTTAAATATCATATAAGAATACATACTGTGGAACGAGGGACCTTCAAGATAAATCACAATTATTACTTAACAACTTGAAGTATCAGAGTTAGCATTTAGACTATATATACACACTTATAACAAGAACACTAGAAAAAAAAATACGTAAAATATGAAAATTACAATTTAATAAGTCTTGTCAATCAGTGATTACATAAACTCCTGAAACTTAGAGGTTAAGGTTACTATATTATCCTTTTTTTCGGGCAGGTCTTCAATAATACAGAAGCTTATTGGATTAACACTTACCGGAACGCAAAGCTACACGAGATAGCATTTTAATAGTGTAATTTTATATTTATTTCAAGTTTGCGACAGCCCCCACGAAAAACGATCTTTTGCGTTAGTGTTGTTCCACAATCGATAGTTTGAAACACTCTAGTCGCTAAGTCAATACAGATTATAACGTGTTGCAAACAATAATTAAAAAAGACAATTTTCTAAAATTACGAATTTCAGTTTTACTTTCCAGATATTTGGTAGGTTTAATAACATTATTAAAGGAACTTTTAGCTATCAACAAATTCTGAATCTATTTTATGGTATTTTTCCCAATGGCACATTCCTATGACCTTGATATAGTTATGTATCGCTCGCTGTATTGATTGGTTCTATTCAAAACAAGTACAGTCACAACGCAGCAGAACGATTAGTTACGTTATAAATTTGTGAAACTGTGATACTGGTTTAATAGCAAATAATAAAGTAGAAAAGAAACAAATATAAAAATGGCTAATATATTTTCAATTTGGAGACGTGTGGTTAGTTTGTGTATTTATGAAATATCCTAAATGTCCTGGAATGGTACCAAATATAAAATTCAAGGTTTTTTTGCGTAATACCATTTTAATGCATTTGAAAGAAAATTAATTAACCAAAATATTTTTTTTAGTCTAGCATATTTAAAGCCATTTCAGAGCATTTTCAATATATTATATATAAGTGTATATTCAAAGTATTTAATATTATATGTTTATATTGTAGTAGTAGTCTATTTTATGCAATAAAAGTATAATTTATTGTAATATATACAATTTCAATATCTATATGTATATGTTATAAGTATATAATACTATAGGTAAATGTCAAGGATCGTTACTTCTAAATTGCGTTGTTAACAATTAACTAATGTACTCAACATTTTCAACTTACTTACATTTGTATGTAGCTATTCAATTATTTATTCTATGAATTAAATATGATTAATAATTAGTTATTGATTTACATTTACACAAGTCCAATTGAAAATAATTTATCTATTTATATTGCAATATACAATGTACTATAAAGACATCACTATCTCTTGTCAACATTGTCAATTCGATTGACATTTTTGACGTGACATTTGATTATTGGTTGGTAATAGATGATAAGAAAATAAGTTTGTTTTTCAATGAAAGGATAATATAGTTATTAAGTACACAATGGGGATTATAACATCCTGTTGTAGGCCTTCAGCTACCGATGTGTTGACGCCTGATGCTGTAAGTCTTTGATTTTTATGAACTTGTATCACTTTTTACAATCATATACCAGATGCTTTACTAACATTTTATTTTTACTTTCACTTTGTTAATTTGAATATATTTTTAGTGATTATGAGTATAGCCTATTATTTGCATATTTTGTTCTTGTTTGTTATGATGATAGAAATCAATTATCTAAGCATTAAAATCTTTCACTTATCTTTTTGCTTGTCCAGCATCTTTCGAGCCAAAGTTTAAATGTCTGTTTAACATACCGGAATATTCAACATTTGAGTATAAATTTATCTATTAGAACCAGTTTCATTGTATATATGTACTTTAAAGCACCACATAATCAAAACCATCATTTGACAACACAAAATGCATATAAAATTACTTATCTTACAAAAGTGTGATTATAACATACAAATACACAAGTTACATAATTAAAATAGTTGTGGCAATATAGCCATATTACTTGGAATAAAAAAAAGGTCTTTCTAAGTGTCATAACACATATTTAAGACTTTTCCATTGTAATACATATTAATGTACATGTAAATTTGTGATGTTCATAAGTAAGTTATGATTGCTATTATCACAATTAGACGCACTCTAACTTCTTATAAGTTGAATGGGTGAAGATTTCCGCTTATTTTAGTGATAGAATAAATAGTGAGTTATAGTCAATGTGTTAAGTTATCAATATTGTTGGGGAACAGGAGACTCGAAGGAGGCAGCAGGCTGAAGCAGCTGAGCGTCGGCAGACAGAGCTGAATGCGCGCGGTGTGAAAGATCCGGCCAAGGTGCAGCGTATGCAACAGCGGGCTGAGGAGATGGAGCGCAGGGAACAGGAGCTGCAGAAGGGTGGTGGTGCCAATTTGCGGGTTAGTCACATACTAACTAAATCTGCTAATATACAACATTCATAGACAGGCTTGGTGACTCAGTTGGTGCTCCTGTCCTATGCACCAGGGATTGAGGGTTCGACAACCACCCAGGACAAACAAGTGTATAATAAACATTTGTGTTCATTCTTGTTATTAAATTATTATAATTGTAATTTCTCTATTCTTTGATATCTGTAACATAATCACTTTGAGCAACTTAAGTGAAATTTAGGTCAATGTATGAAATTTTTGTGTAAATTATTCATATACCAATAAGCTAGTGGACTTTTAAATATACACATTATTTTAAAGGGAGAATTTTGCCCGTAATTGGCGCATTGGGTAAGCAGCACGGCAATGCTGCTGCCCACCCCTTCCCTGTGCATTTGAGCTACGCGGATTTGGATGGATATACCGCCATCTGTCGGTTCTAGTGCCTTAGTTACATCTTACGACACCTGGTACAGGGGGAGATACTATTCTTTTCTGCATCATTAAATCCTAATTTTTTCTTATCTGTTTACAGTGGACATCTGACTGAGATCAGGCCCCTGGCAGGGTCGCCCAAACACAACCACCAAGTAACATTAACGTGAATGACAAGTATAGATACAAGAACTAATCAGATCTATGCCCACTATTTCTGTTTTTTACAATAGACAAAAGTATCCACTTTTAACTATTGTATGGTCTAAAACAACTATAGATGTTTATAGAGCTGTAAATAATATATAATATTCATTAAAACAGCCATATTATGGTAAACATGCATGTAACATTATACATTTATTATTATATTCAGTTAAATAGTTATTATAACCCTATATGCTTTACATAACAGTTTAACATTAATTGTTTTTGGCTTATATTAAATTTTTTTTGATGATTTTATAATGTAGGCTTGTAGACTAGGAATTCTACTATAAAGTTTCGTATATAATATCGAGAAACGTTTTGAAACCATATTTTTCCCATAATATGCAAACATGTTCCTCACAGGATCATTTAGTATCATTTCACAGCCGATAATTACAATGCAAGTTGTGGGTTTTATAGCTCAAAGTACATGTGTTTACTGTTTTTTCGGTACTTTTTGGTTTACTCAATAGGTGTGACCGATTATGCACATATATAGTAACAAATATTCTAGATTTTAACATACCTATATGGCTATAGATTGAGTTGCAAATTCTAGTTTTTGTTTTTATTTGTATTATTTTGTTAGGGCTTTGCTTATAAGTATTCTTGTAGAGATTATGTATTATATTGTTGTTCACTTTTGTAATTGTTAAGATAAATTTAATCATCCCCCTAATTGTAGCATCCTATCACTCAACTAATCGATGTTAGCATCAGTGCTGTTTTCATATTAGTCTTAACTTTAAAATTACCTATAAAAATACCTACATGTTATTGTGTAATGTTAAGGTATAATCTTGCACATTTTTTAATGTTTATAAATGTTAGATACTAAATAATACATTCACACCTTTAACTTATATATTTTTGTAACTAAATGTACCCTGTTTTCTACAATGCCTGTTTCTATAGTTGTAGCTGTTAGACCTAGTTAGATTGTTAGCAGTAATCCCTAAATTCTTAAACGTTAAATTCCTCTTGGACCAAATTTTTTGAGCACTTTTGAGTATTCTCTACTGTTAAGTATTCTTATAAAGCAGTGATTACACAACCAGTATTTTATAAGCGGTATCCATCAATCTTGTAGTAGATTGACGATTTAAAGTCTGCACATCAGTGAAGGCATGAGTTAGAGTTCGACATCCAATATTTACAAGGAACGCACGATTTCTAGTAATTAATTATCACTAATGCGCTCTATTGTTTAATCACACATTCCGGATGGTGAAAATCCTACACAAATCTAAAAGTTAAAATCTAAAGTTAAAATGTTAATGCGTGTTAATTCAAACCTTCTAAAAATAAATACCTACATTTAGATTTCGATACCGATCTCAATGAATTATATAGGCCTAAAGTATATAATCTAGATGCATAATACGATATTAATGTAAATCGAATATAAAAACAAATATGAAGACTTTTGGATCTTACAAGCTATAACGATTAAATTAAGTTCTTTTACACACAGCAACAGATCAACCTACCCAAATCTGTCAAAACCTCGCAATCGATATTAATCTATAACTGCGAGGTATTGAGTTCAAAATTGACTGTAAATTTTTTTACAGGTTTTCGGATAGATTGATTTGTTGCCCACCGTACCCACCGGTTAGTTTCCATGCAATTTAACACAATGGTGACGGTATCATGTGTTTTATGGTCTATTTGAATAACTTGCGTGTTAGTCAATGTTCTTTATTCTAGGAAACAACACTTTATACTGCACTGCTTATTCTATATGTTGTCTGTGTAATCCATATTAGAATTTCTTGGTACGGAAAGCATTACTTACCTACCCAAATGTGTCTCTTTAAATCTATAACTTTTACAGTCAGTTTTGATAGATTTAGGTACACACAGCCACAGATCTACCTAACCAAATCTGTCGAAACGTGTCATTCGATATAAATCTATAAAAGCGAGCGATTTAACTCAAAATTGACTGTACAAATTTGACAGATTTGGGTAGGTTTATCTGTTATACCGTACCGATATAAAATTGAAATGCTTCGTTATTCGTTGTGTCACTTATAAGGAATCCTAAAAGAAATTGTTTCAGTAATATACGGTGTTAAAAATGCGAGTTCTTATACTGTCTTATTGCATGCTATATAGCTGCTGCACGATGAATAGTTAAGTGATATTTTGTATGCATATTTGTAGGTTTTAATATATTTTAAAGTTATCTTGATGTGCTCATATATATAACTATTTATGCGGAACGTAGGTTTTAAAACTACAAGGATGAAGATATTTGTGATTAAAAGTAGATATTTACTTGTAACTGCATATTATACAAGCAGCAAGTAATTTAAGATACGTATAGGTTACAAATACCCAATTAATGTAATTAAATATTAATATATGAAAAATAAATGTTAATGTAGCTATGTGGAACACTGATTTGTTTTAATAACCTAATTTCAAGATTAATCTAAAAGTTGAAGCCACCCGACAGTAGCACTTATTTCAATGCCTCCCTCAGTAGCCCTCTCACTGCCCTTTCTCATTCCTCAAACACGAAAAGTACACCACACATACTCGTTGAATAATATATCGCAGCGCGCTAGCGCCAGCGAGTGTGCGGTGAACTTGTCATCACAAAGCATTAAAGTAGTAAATAGGAACTGATTATGTGTAAAAAAATAAGTGTGACAATTAACAAATGGTTCAGTATTTCATTGAGGTATCGGAAGGAGAAAGAAGTTAATAACCTAATAGGTTGATAACTCCTCTCCGCAAACGCATACTTGTAATGATATTTATTTATGTCTTATTCCAATTCAAAAAAAACTATAAATCTCTTTTAGATCAAGTCATGCCTATTTCAACAGACTCCGAATATGTATAATGACCAAGCAGGTTCCCGCCTTACAGGTCTAAGTCTCGCATACCCAGAGGTGGCTTCAAGGCTCGTGTTAGTCTCACAATGAATCGCGTATTAACGAAAGACTGTTACTGGAATTGCCATGTTTAAGAATAAGCTTCCTTAAAACTTGCTACACCTGTTAGTGATATTTCCTTTCCTCTAGTTTAATCTATAACCCCGTTGCAATACAATGTTGGGTCTGATGGCGCAAATAGTAGTGATCCATTTTGATCGCCAAAGGTCGTGTGTACGTGGGCCTAAGCAAATATATATGTGATGAATATTTGTATTTTTCTGTGCCTGGGTGTTATTTATATGTATCTGAGTATTATATTTGTGATTACTCTGTAGTCTGATATCCCTAACACTTTATGCTGCTTATCTCGAAGCCAGATTATTGTACCTATATATTTTTTTATTATACCTGTAGTAAGTCACTGTAGACGCTTGTAATATCTCAAGGACATCACTAGCGCATTTACCTTGTGACTGGAAGATATTATGTCACATTACCCAGTAATTACTAATTTGTTAATTGTCACACTTATTTTTTTTGGATTGGTTTACAAGTAATCTATTTGACTGGAGCAGTATCTCAGAGTCAGTAAACTTATGAGTGGACTCGAAACTATCAATTTTGGTATCCCTCAAGGCAGTATTTTGGGTCCTAAACTGTATATATTATATATGACCGATGTTTTAAATGTCGTATTAAGTGTTATGCTGATAATACTGTGCTAATATTTAAAGGCATAAGCTAGATCGACACTACAGAAGGCTGAATAAGGGGGAGCCAAAATATTTGAATGACTTCAGAATAACCTATCATAAGAAATACGAGTATAACTATATAGTATTTTATAATTTCCAAAATAATATATTAGTTTTATTATCTTTATATCACGTGACCGAAAACGCCAGCCGCCATACTTTTTTCGTGAGTGACTTCAAATGAGTAGCAACAAACAAGTAACTTACAACAACAGAGAAAGTTTGATCTCTTTAATTCGAATTGATGGCTTGTTACATTTTTGCACATTTAATACTATAATACTTACAATGGAGAACAGATTCCCGATAATTATATTCAAACATTTCAAATATTAATGTCGTTTGGAACTCTGATAAATAACTTTTCTGAAATCTTCAATGTAACGTTGTGACAATTGGGCACTATACACCAACGATACGTTAAATGAAAGCTCATTATTAAGTTTAGAACAATATGAAGTTCAACTCACTGCACTCGACACTTTATCCGTTTCTGTTCATAATAATGGCGGCCAGTTTAGGCGCGAATATTTATTGTTTAAATTTACACTTTTTTTCTCTTTATAAAGCGATATTATATCCAGGAAAAAAATACTATTTGGCTATTAATTCGAAACGAACATTAAAAAATTTAGTCTTTTTTAACCTAGCCTATTGTACAAGGTAGCAGGAATTCTAAGCGTCTACAAGTTGCATATATTTCATAAAGGTATATATGCCCATAAGAAAGTCAACAAAACGGATTAATACTATGGCAAAAAAAGAGTTATTAAGACTTCTTTTGTGCGAGTCAAAAGAGCGAAGCCACATTCCAGCTGCAGTCATTCAATCAAGTTCCAGAAACAAATCGGTCCTATTTATAATTATTTGTTTTAGGTTAGATTAGAACGATGACTACAACGTAAGAGCCGAGCGAGCGAAGCGAGCGTGCTTCGGCAGCGGCGGGCAAAGTGCTAGAACCGATTTGTTTAGGGATAAAAGCGATATAATAAAAAAAACAGTTGGTGTTAAAATATATTTACATTAATGATATTATTAATTACAATTTTCGGAAACATGATTGTTATGAACATCGCCGGTAGCGCCCCAAATAGTATGAATAAAAACTAGGATGAAAAATTGTAGGAAGAGTGACCATTCGGATTACAAAGCATTAGAAAGATCAATTTTGAATAAAAAAATTTCGGTGAGCCTATATGGAAAATACAATCATGTAAGAAGTGATCGTGGGCAGCTGTGCTAGTATTAAATTGTGTTACAGCTGCCTGCATCTTTCATCATGTTCAATATAAATTTCATAGCACAGCGCATACATTTTAAATAAACTTAAAACTCCGGTTGTTACTATCAGTGCGTGCATGAAAAGGAAAAGAAATGTCTAAATGCGAGGAATATCTTCAGTTTACACAGCCAGTTCCTAAGTTGTTCCTTGCATTAATGAAATGGTAAAGGGAAAATATTTCGTGCTTTATTGGCAGCGTTATATAAGTAAGAGCTAATGACGAAATGATGTCGCTTCGCAAATGATGTTCTACAGGTTGAGAACGGTTAAGCAAACATAGGTTTTATTGTGTCGTTGGCATATAGGTAGGTATTTTTGCGTAGTACACTATTCATTATAATGAGTTGTCTAATGGAGAATACGGAATGTAATATGATAGATATGTGTGTATATGTACATACTTGTTTGTAACTATGTGTATGTACATGTGTGTGTGGATGTATATATGTATGTATAATAATATATATCGTAACCTTCAATTTGTAAATTGCAATAAAGTTGGAAATAAATTTTTGTGTTAGTAAATTTCCCTGCACACATATTTACTAATTATAAATACATACGACATGATTGTAATTTTGTTCTGTATTTTCATGATATATATATAGTTATAAATATATATCATAAAATATAACATAAAGTTACATGTCAGAATTGAAGATATTTATTTATTTTAGTTTAGGTACCTAAGTATCAAAATGTATTTTAGTTTAAGATTCCTTTTGTTGTTGAATAAAGTTATTATTATTATTTCAATTACTAAAAGGGATCATTACAGGATATGATGTATTTAAACAAAATCTATTTCTATCAAATATGGTAATTATTAATATACTAAATTCAATATATGATTTCAATAGGATTTGTAATCTTAATCGAACAAAACGCAATAATTTTCCAAATTTTGACATATTGCGATTTTGACAATCACCTGATTGTCGCCGCCTAAACGTAAGCGAACTCTTTTATAAAGTTTAACAACAGTTTTATTACTGGAGTAAGCCATGGCCGATAGCAGAGAAGCAGATAAGAAGGTAATAAGTAGTTTTATCTCTAACTCAAACTAAGTGCGATAGTCTGTACGATGTTATTGTCAACGTGATATAATCGGTCTGTGCGTCGTATTTATTTATCTTGGCGACCTTGTTGTTTCTTAGAGGTCACGCGTGGGTCACCGTAGTCTGCCTACTAGAAGAATAACTATAAAAAATAACTCGTTTTTTATACAGATTATTGCACAACTAAGATCGAACCTAAGAATCGTTAGCTTTTAAAATTAACTTACAAACAATAGAGAAATTTGTTATCATTTAAATTTTATGCGCAATCATTTATAGATGAGAGATCATGAAATAACTATCTGAAACTAATAAAAATTTTATTAGTTTCAGATCCTTATTTGTTTCTGATTGGGTGGAACACTTATTTATGTATTAAGAATGTGATTACACAAGTTCATTGATGTATAACTCAATTGTTGTACAATTATATTTAAAAAAAGTAGGTATAAATTTACTACCAAAAAAATATGTAGCATACAAAACACATACTTACAGAACAATAATTTTTTTATTGTAGTATATAAGATGCAGTCATTTTGCATACTCCGAAAATAAAATAAGTAAGTAGTTTAGTTATGTCCAGGCTCTATTAAGCTATATGTGTCTATGTAGTATTAGATGGCTTGCTCTGTCCTTCTATTTCTTATCTATGCTGAGAGCAGACTTCACGCCAACTCTTAGTGCTAACTAAACACAACTTAACAACTTACAGGAAAACAACAACAGGCTGCGGCCAGCGGTAAGCTTTAACTTCTCTGGTAGTTAGGCAGGCTTTGGTCTCTAACCACATGTATTTCGAGGATCATATGTAAACTACTTTATGTAAAAAATGCTTTAAATTCAAATTGATACTTGAAAGCACCTAAGTTTGAAGTAACCTATTAAGTCTCTAATTCATATTATCATATATTTTTTTATTTATTTCATTCAGAGTCACTAAACAGAATTACAGCACAACTAAACACTAAGGATTTATGGATTCTTGGCAAGCTGTGACTTGCTTAATAATTTAGTATCGACTTTTAGGTATGGCTTGTATATATAAGGTTATCCATAAAATGTTTTGAAACCTTGTAGTTTCTTCTTTTGTGAACTATTTGGAGTTTAAAAAGTAACAAAATTAAATAATAATAAAAGCAGATAGTTAAAGTCAGGGGTTATCAACATTTTTAATGTAATTTATGTATGATTCCGGTATTATGGTTCAGCAGTAGATTTTATATTATTAACTTTCTTGCATGATAACCATTATGTTAGTTGAAGTAGCAACTACTTATACATTATCATTACATTCAGTCCTTCATTACATTTTTTACTTTAACATTTTTGTTAAATTCATTGTGTTTTGAAGCCGGTATGGAGTAGTTTTATAATACATTGCTTAGTTATAATGTAAATACAAATATTTTGATAAAAATGGACTATAGGAGTAAAGAGTAGATAAAGAAAAAAAATTTTTTATTAGATTTTTGTAGATACCTATGCTATTTTAGTAGGCAAATTGAAAATAGACAAAATTTTATAGATAGTCATTAACTCTAGAAGAATTTATAGATATTTTATTTTTGTTATTATTAGTTATTTAGTGCATGATTGATTAGTTATATTTATTAATGTTAATTTAAAATTTCACATAATTATAGATAAACTTATGGTATGCATGTAAAACCAAATTATAGGTGGTGCTTTGAGCAAATATACCTAAAGTATAAAGTCTAAACTTTATTGTAAATGTTGTATTTGCAGGTGTTATGTAATTATGAACTATGGTCTTAATTAGCTTACATTTGGACCATTGGCTTAATGTCGTTTTGTTCATGTTGCATTTGAATTATTTAGATAATCATAACACAAATAGTTATTGCTCATAAATATTGTCAATTGGGGTCATTAACGTTTTCTTGAAACAATTATGAAATTTTTTTTTTTTTATAACCTAATTCAGTTGCCTTTTATTATACACACACACGTTTCTTACTTTGACCTGACTCTGAGATTAAAACACGTGTGTTAGAGATATCAGGCAATAGGAATAACAATTATAATCTATATATAAAATTTAAGTGTCTGTTTGCAATTCGAAATAAACAGATTTTTACGAACAAAAAAACATTGTTTAAATTTTTTCCCTGTTTGTTGGTTTGTTTCGGTTAATGTCTGAAACGGCTGGACCGATTTTAACGAGACTCACTGCCAGATAACAGATGTTAGTATGAGTAACTTGGCTATTTTTATTATTTATTATTCTTACATGAAATATTAATATTGCTAGAATATATTTTTTTACTATAACAAATACAAATGTTCTGAGCGGGGTTCGAACCTACGACCATCGGCGCACAAGATAGGACCTCTACCGATTGCGTCATCGTGCCTGTACTTATAACCTCAGTATGTACTTAAAAAAATACTGTTAAACAATTCTCAATTGAACCATTAAAATTCTATTAAATGACAAACGTAAAGCGTTTAATTTAACAGACGTTGTCATAATATTTAGGTAAATTTATCGTTAAGTGACAAAGACGCGAAATGCTGAGTAATAATGAGAAGTTATTTTGTTTTGTAGAATGGTTTGAATTTTTTTTCGCTATTCATGTTTTATATATTGCCGACGTAATGTAACAACCATATTCAGAACTAGCTTTTTCCCTGCCAGGTCTTTCATAATCTCTTCGTTATTCCGAGAAAAAGTAGTGCAGATTCCCAAAAACCAGATCTAACCCACGGGAACGTTTTTGGGGATAAAAGTAGCCTCAATCAATCATTTAATAATCTCTGTACCAAATTTCAACCAGATATTTCCTGCGTGAATAGAGTCGTTCCTGCGTGAATAGAGTCGTTCCTGCGTGGTAGAGTTACAAACATATATTTATATATCCATACATCATACAATCACCTTGATAATTTTAGTAAGGATACTACTCTTACCCTTTGTAAGGATTTGACATTTTAAGAAGATCACCGAGCCAGTTGGTGCATGTCTTAAATTTTATATTTGTGATTATTGATCTCTTTTAAGCGTCTTATCCCGGAGTCAGGTCAATGTATCAGATTTTGGGTAAATTATTTATAACAATCAATCATATTAAGCTGTAGGTCATCCACTTATGAACGGTGAATCACACCGAGGTTTCGTGACCTATGCCCGCCCAGTCTTGCTCTGTTTTTTAAAAGGGCGACTTTTACTCGTAGGGAATTTGTCCAAAATTGCGCTGGGCGAGCATGCCACCATGCTCGCCCATCTCCGAGTGTAGCTTCGCGACAGGAATGCCGCTGCCCATCCCCGCCCTGTAAAGACCTCCCAGTTAAAGTCGCGGGCGGAAAGCTAGCAAGTAACAATTATGTTCATGGGAGGTTGTTATTGATTACAAACGCTATATTATATTATTACTATGACGCGCGTTGTAAAATCACAAAAGCGTGGAAAAATATTGTGAATATACTACCTATTATTTCTAATGACAATTAATATTGTAGAAAAAGGAACAGGAATAATCAAAGAAAATATTTACTAGTAAAATATTATTTATTAAATTAGGCTGTAGTTGCTGTCAGTTGGTATTTTTCAAGAAAATAATAAATAAATAAATCTTTTTTTAAATGGCCAAAAAATATGGTATGATATTATTTTTACTTACATTTTTAGCGTTTTTCAATGCTTAAAACCTCCGAAATAGATTTAACAATGTAATCACGTGAGGAATAGGATAATAGGCTGCAGTACTAGTTCCTTAAGGTTGACATGAGGTCAACCTAAGGTCAAAGGTCATCTAGATTGGTACCTCACGCTCACCTATTTCTACCGCCAAATAGTGTTCGTTTTGCTGTATTCCGGTAAGAAGGTTGAGAGGCCGTGAAATTACTGGGCTGGATAATGCTGGATGCTTGAGGCTGTTCTAATTTTTTTTAATACTTAATTTTTGAATGTTCATACCAATTTGATAGTCAACTGGTATTTTTATTTCCTGGAAATAATATCGTTTTATACAAAAAAAAACTTTTTAAATTTAAGCAATAAATATTCGGCCCAACACTGGCCAAAACGACAACCGCCATTATTATGACGTCACATGAACAGAAACAAATACAGTGGACCCCCGGTAGTCCGACAAACATTTTGCAGGGCAGTGGCGAACTATCGAATTCTTCGGATTATAGAGTACTGCCTAAGACCCCCTATAGTCCGGATTTTTTTTACAAAAGAGTACCTTGTAATCCGGCAAATTACAGATCCAATGATAAGATTCTTTAAACATATTATATATACATATATGTACTCTGAAGTACAAATCATACTTGTAGACCATGTCGGATTACCGGGGTTCACTGTAAATGTCAAACGTACTATTGCAGGGAAGTGCAGTCCATTAAACTTTATATTTTTTTAAACTTATAATGAGCTTGAATTTGACGTATTGTTGGTGTATATTAAGATTTGAGAAATGTTTGGATAGAACTATCAGGACGAGTTCCATCAAAACTCTACAAAATGACTTCTAAACCTGTGTAAGGATCACTTTAATGTAAAGTACGTAATTATCCTCTGTCATGCCTGAAGTATTTAATTGTAAAGGGTATTTCGTATACTGGTATAGGATTTAACTTAGATATTGAGGTTATGTTGTCTATAAAACCCATGTATTAAAGTGTTTATTTACCGTACGCAGTAGCGGTAATAACCGTACTCCATTGTAAATAATAACGTATTAAATGTGGAAAAATATAACAAGCCACCAATTCGTATTAAAGAGATCAAACTTTCTCTGTTGTTGTAGGTTACTTGTTTGTTGCTACTGATTTGACGTCACTCACGAAAAAAGTATAGCGGCCGGCGTTTTTGGTCAGGTGATATACAGATAATAAAATTACAATTTTATATTGGGAATTATAATTAATCCGCATATTTATGTAACAAAATAGTTATATTCGTATGTTTGTTATGGTAGAAGGAATATAAATAACTAGCTGTGCCCGCGACTTCGTTCGCGTGGTTGTCGGAAACTCTATTGATATTATTTCTGATTGCTCACGTTGGTTTATGTTATTGTATAATCGTGAATAAGATTCTTTTTGAATAATATGTAAAAAAATAATGTTTTTAAAATAATAATGGGTCGAAGTACTTCGGCATAAATTATATTTATACTTTTGTTTAAAATAAAGCACACTGTATTCAACCGTTCAATTCGCGAGTTGTAGTGGCAAGCACGACGGTGGGGCGAGGCCCACCCCCGCGCCTCACCCGCCACCGCGCGGCCTGCTTGCACATTATAATGGTAGCAGGCCTTTTTCGACAAATAATGTTATTATGAGTAAATCTTGAGAGATAGACATATACTGTCGCGGACTTTTTTATCATTAAAAGGAATAATTCTTTCATACATAGTTTTTGAATAACTAAAACCGTTTATGCAGCGCATGCGACGAAAGACCTCAAATGTGAATAATTTTCCCCGTTTTTGCAACATTTCTCACTGACACTTCGCTCCTATTAGTCTCAGCGTAATGTTATATAGCCTAAAGCCTTCCTCTATAAATGGACTATCCAACAAAAAAAGAATTATTCAAATCGGACCAGTAGACCCTGAGATTAGCGCGTTTAAACAAACAAACAAACTCTTCCGCTTTATAATATTAGTATAGCTAGCTATAAGCTTTCATAATTGAATTTTGAGAGATGAAAATACCCTATTGTTAATGGCAGGGTATCGAGAACTACGCGGGTGAACCCGCGCGGCGATCCTAGTCCCCGTTATATGTTGCTGGAAAATTTCTAATCAGTTGTGTGGCAAATTTGAGCATAGACATAATTATTATCTGTATGTAAAGTTGATACTGTGGTCGGGGAGTAATTGCATGAATTTTCTATGCTTGCTACTTAAATGTTAAGGGTAGGTACCGTAGCGAATAATGTTTTACCTCCCTATAAATAATAATAGAAATAATAATAATAATAATAATAGATATAGCCCGGTGGATTTGCAAGTTAAAGTAGAAGTCTTAGTGTAGTGTGTGCAAGTAGAAGTGGGCAGGGCACTTGAACGCGCGCAGAACCGATGAACGATGGATACAAGCGTAGCGTTGGACGTCCACTCATAAGGCGGACAGACGGTCTAATTAAAGCCGCAGTATCTCGCTGTGCGGGCATAGGCCACCTACGATCGGTCCTACTGGAAATCACTTGGAGAGGTCTTAAATACATACATTTAACACCCAGACACAGAACAAACACAAATACTCTCGTATAAATATCTGCTCTGGGTCGCAATCGAACCCACGACCCTTGGCGCACAATATAGGATCACTATCGCCGCAATTGGGCCCTTCAAACAATTCAATTACACAACATCTCATACACTGACCTGAGTCCGAGATAAGTAGCTAAAAGCACTTGTGTTACGGATCAGATAACAGATACATATTTATAACAGTCCAGACATAGAATAATACAAATTTTTATCAAAAAATAATTGTCCTGGCTGAAGACTGAACTCTACCTTATGCGAGGCCATTAAATGCGCCTAATTGTTTTATCATTAAGCCGTAAAGTAGAAAAGGGAATATGTAAGTTACTCGTATTAAGAAAGTCCACATAACAGACATGATTCGCGTGATAATAAGCGTCACCACAGACTCTAGACCTCCGTATTATCACAAGGATATCACTAGCGTGTCGCCAACCATGTGAACTGAAGATACTATTTCACATTTACCCAGGAATTTCACTGTCTCTTTCACCTTCCTAACCGGAATGTGAGTTAGGCGGTGGAATAGGCGAGAGTAAGGTACCAACGCAGACGACATTGGTATAAGGTGTACTTCTAGGTAACTTCTTAATTCTATGAGCTGATTGATGAAAGCTTCATCAATCTTTCAATGTCAATAAATGTCGTGTGCTACTCTCAAATAATCTCAATAGTGCACTCTCGACACCTAGACCATTTCTAGAAGTAGTTTCATAGGAATAGTGAATTGTGTTTTGACCATAAATTGCGTAATGATCTATAAAACGTTGCATGAACGAATCACTTAAACATTTAAAGAATGATAAAAATGTAAAAAAAATCCAAGTCAAAAAACAGTGTCGTATTGGATCTCATTTCATATTCTCATCTATATATTTATATAATATTTTATTTATAGTAAACAAGTAACTATTATATATATAAGCTTCCCAATGGTAAAGGAATCATTTAAACCGGTCGAGTGTTGGTTTCGAATTAAATCCTGAAAATTCTTTTTGAATTTGAATTAAATTCAATTAAATTACTATTTTTTTTGAACGCGCTAATCTCAGGAATCGCTGGTTCTATTTGAAAAATTCTTTCAGTGCTGGATAGTCCATTTACCAAGGAAGGCTATGGGCTATATTATATTTTCCAAAAACTTAGGGATCCATTTTCAAATAAATAATCCCTAAAAGTTACACTGTCAATATCTTATATTAGTTCAAAGAATTGAAATTAGCTACAACTATAAAAAAAACGACACAATTATAATAGCGCAAACTCTATTCTTAAAAAATACATTAAATAGTAATTAAGTAAATCGTATGGCCCCTTACGACGCCGGTGATAAGTTAACTGCAATTACCAAAAGTTATTTGAGTAATTATTTGTTAATACAGTAATCAAAGCGATTGGTCCATCCGTCAATTATCTGGTGTCCATAGTAGTCAGGTTAAAGGCCCTCGGGTACGTTATCAGTGTAGTGTCATCCAGCCGGCAAGTCTGTCGTGCAATCCGATCGCGACCGTACACTGTGCACATTCATATAGTCTGTGGTTTAAATATAATGGATCTCCTTAGCAAGGTGAGTCTATGATTTTTTTTTATTTTACTCAATTTAAAATATGCATTTTTATATTAGGAATGAAACTGCAAAAAATACTGACGGTGATAGATTTGTTTTGTGGGTCGATAGTTTCTACTAGTTCGACGATCGAACAAATGTGACTTAAAGTTCGCTCTAGTTCGTCAATCGAAATTTTATTTGGAACTAGTGAGAACATGAAGAGGGAACGCTCCAAGCACATTGAGATCGATAATACATTGTTGGATTCGTATTCACAATGATTATATATATTATTTAAACACAATAACATTTGTATAAATAATATATAAATAATATATGTATTATGTAAATTATTTGTAACCACAAACACAATTAAACAACAATGATTCATTTTGTCCTTTTGATATTGCTGTGCATATCTAGTATGTTTACCGGAACATTGTAAGTTAAGAAATGCACATTCAAGTGAAAAAATGAATTAAGGAAATAACTCGTGTAACTTTTGCTTGTAACCGGATGTACTGAATAAATTTTCTAAGTAATTCAGTATATATCTATTAAATGACCAAAATGAAAATCGAAACACTGACTTATTTTCGTTAAGACTCATAAATTATCATGTTAAATTTCGTCGTCGGCCTTTTTAAATTGAATATTCCCGCTTGTTACTTAGTTTTCAGTCAATATGATATTTTCTGATCAATTTAATAGTTTTCTTAATATTTAAGCCAATTTATAGAAAACTAATAAATTATAAAACTAAACCATTACATAGTGAGAATCGTTAGAAATTCCGTTCACTAGTTTTTGACGAATCTTTGTCTACGAGTATTAATATTTTTGACACATCACCATGGATCTTACCAAATATAATGTCAAATAAAATATACAACTTTTGTACATAGATCTGCCTAAGGAAATGGGGAATTTTGCCTATAGCAGACCGAATCTTCGCGTCGGGGTCGATGCTTCTCATCCCCACACTGCTGCATAGGTGTCGCACCCTTAGTACCAGGTGTTGTAAAATGCGACTGAGGTACTGAAACTGACAGATGGCGGTATTTCCACCCATACCTGCGCATTTCAAATACAAAAGGACCGAGATGGGCAGCAGCATCCCACTCCCTGGCATTCCTGCCCTGTGCATTTGAACTACACTATCTGATGGATATACCGTCATGTCGGTTCCGGTGTCTTAGTCGCCTTTGACGACACCTGGTACAGAAGAGCCGGTATCTCACGGCTGTTAATGTGTGTATGTAGGTAATTATAGAGGTCTCCGAACTGGTTTAAAGCTCACTGTAACGAGATGAACGGGATATAATTATACAATGTAATTAATTTACATTTGACAAAGCGTCGCATAAGTTCTATCATCGCGTATATCAAAGTTGGCCACTTAATAATTAAGCCCAATGATAACACGATATTACATTTCTAACGCTGCAGTGAACGTTTTATACCGTGTATTGTTTAAACGAAATCTATTTTGCACTTACTAAATGCACAAGCAATTAGTTTTAAAATGATTTTATGAAACGTGAGCAATGTTTTTCTAATTATACAAAGTGTCAACATTTTGACTTACGCTGTGTTAGACTTAAACGACGATATGTACTTACACGCTTACTATCACGCAGACTGCGTGCTGGTTGATCGATCTGGTCTATTAAAAAAAAATATGTGTATACTTTAGTACATCCTTTTTTTTTCATAATGAAAAAAATTTTTGTAACGGCTTGTATTTTTGTTCGTTGTTGCGGTTTCCTTGCCCTTGTTATTCTCAAGATTGCGGAGAGACAGAGTAGTGAAGATTTATGAGTATTTTTAAGTTTACAATTACTGATCTTATATGCCCTCACTAATTATATTATTTCCAGTCTCAAACCCGTTATTTATTATAAATCATCATCAAATCGGCCATAGAAAGTTCACTGTGGGACATTGTAGGGAGAATTTCGCCCATAATAATTACCAAGCGTAGTGGCAATCGCAGAGCACAACTTTCGCGACAGAGATGCTGCTGCCATTCCCCACCCTGTATTATTTGAGTTGCCTCCTCTTACGACACCTGGTACCGAGGGAGGTACTATTCTACTCCACCGGTACCTCACGGCAGTATTATTATAAATAGTGGCCGTGTAAATATAAGAAAATATTATCAATTATTTTATTTGCTATCGTATATATGATAACCAAGATTGTATCCTTGTATAAATACAAGTCTGGATGTAGTTAAATTTCAAATAGGCTGCTGCAAACGCGTCGTATTGCCGATAATTGAAATGTGGAAAATTATAATTAACGGGGTCGTTAAAGTCGTTTTATTGCTATGAAATAACATGTTTATTGTGAGTATTTAATCACGTTTCATATATAAAAAGATATATCACTTGTTTATGGCAACAAAATTAGTTATTGACCCTGGCTGGAGAAATTAAAATATTTAAATCAAATTAAAATGTTCTTTATTTCGAATAGGCCCATTACAAGCGCTTTCAAATCGTCAAAAATCATAAATAGAACAATTTAAATTTTGAAATCCGGAACAGTACAGCTCTAATGCACAGGGTGAGGATGGGCAGCGTCCCCGTCGCGAAAGCTCCGCTCTGCGATTGCCAACACGCTTGTCCAGCGCGGCAATTATGGGCAAAAAACCTCCTGGGTTATTGAAAATTCAGGGGTCTAGTTTTATTCACGAAGTTATAAGGGGGTCAAAAAATGACCGAATTGCTGAAGGATGGTACGGGCATGCGATTTTTTTTTTACTTGTCGAGGACATGCCATCCCCCAGATGTCGCTCTCTTATCTCTTTCCAATTCTATAAAAGCCAGGTCTATCTCGAAGGTACATATTTTCGGGATAAAAACAAGCAGATGTATGGAAGACTTATCAATAATTTTATTAGCAAATCTCACCTAGAAACATCTAAACATCCGACCATCCATTTATGGTATGGTATCAATAAAACATCTCTATGCGATGTTGTGGCTAGTTAGCTATACATTGGCACATTCGCATCGCATGCTCATGTGCGATGACTTGGCGGAATCGTGAAGTAGCGAATTATTTTATCTTTGTTTGTAGTTTCAAGGAAGCTAGTAACGCTGATAGTCTTGTTAATGACTACACATTAAATATATTCGTATTTACATCTGTACGTTGACAGCGATCGAAAACAAAAAGGGATGTTACGGATATAAAATTTTAAATCCGATGGTTACGGATATCCCAAAACTCGATTATAATCCCAAAAAGGAATGAAATGAATCCCCATGAATTTGAGCAGGCATGGAATACTGAGATGGTAAACAAACGTACTTTATTCCAATCCTTTTATTTTTCCAATCTTTACTGTGGTGTGTGTTTAATAAAACATGTATATATCTAAAAGTTAAAAATATTTATTTTATATTTCTAAAGGTTGTTCACTAGGTAATGAATTTGAAATAGCGAGAAGTGACGGATAGACCAACAAAAATTAAGTTATATATATATATCTGACTACCTATATATATAAAATGGGAAACTGACTGACAGACTAAATGAAATATCAACGCAGGGCCTAAAACTATAAAAGGGTTAAAATTTTATAACGTAAAAATATTTAATAATTTATAATATTTTAGTTTTTATTATTTAGTATTTTATTATTAAGTTATAATATTTTATAATTTATTAACTTTAATTATTTTATAACGCAGGGGAGCGCTAAGAAAGAATTTTTGGCTTGAATCACATTTTCACGGATGTATTGACTGTGTACGGACATTACATTAATTGAAACTGTATTCAACGGATTTCCCTTTTCCGTATATAACAACGGACGAGCCCGATGGCGCAGATGGTAGTAATCCTATCTTGTGCGGCAAGGGTCGTGGGTTCGATTCCCACCCAGTGCAAATATTTATAATATGATATTTGTGTTTGCTCTGTGTCTGGATGTTTAACATATATATTTATATTTAAGTAGTATATTTGTGATTACTCTGTTGTCTGGAGTCCGTATCACAAGTGATTTAAGCGACTTACCACGGAGTTAGATCAATGTATGAGATGTGGGAATTTATTATTATTTATTTATAAAAAAAGGACAAAATTCAAATGCTCTATTTTCGTTGCGATCTGTTTTTAATATCCGTTGAATACGGATATTCAGTAAATATTTACTCTGAGGTGTACATCACTATAAACTATATGCTGACCGCCACTGTCCATAGAGAAACAATGACTGCGTAGTTGAATACAGAAGGCCATACTAATTTGTCCACCGAGACATAATTGACGTGTGGTCCAAACTTTAAAATATATGCACTTAGTTTATCGATGATAAGTTTATATATATATACCGCCACTGTCGGTTCCGGTACCTCAGTCGCCTCTTACGACACCTGGTAAATAGGGAGGTATTCTGCCGGTACCCTACAGAAAAAAGTTATGAGTGCCAGCAGTGAAAGTATAAACTAGAACAGCACCTTCGGTATAAGATTTTGTAAATGCCGATTGAGGTACCAGAACCGAGGGATGGCGGTATCTATCCGAAGCAGCATAGCTCAAATGCAGCAAAGGTATGAAGGATGAGCTACAGCATTCCCAAAGCGACGCTCTGCAATTGACTTCATGCCTGTCTAGGTAATTAATTAGGTTCATATGCAGTGGACGTCCTAGGGATTATATGATCTAGTTTAGTAGATCTGGTACTAAGACCAGAATATCTGAAATAGCATCTAGAAGTCCTACTGGTTTATTGATTTATCCTGTTGGGAGTATCTTTTCGGATGCTTATATCCATCAGTGGATATCCTACGGTTAATATGATGAAGATTAGGTTCCAAATACTTTAAGAAAGAATTCCGTCCATAAATTTTAGTCGTTGTACTCATTGAAATCGTCCATTGTAACAATTTTATATGGTCTTGACGAGCGACTGTTAACGAATTAGGCTGCATTTACACAGTACACGTGGCGATTTATTTATATATCCTTAATAGTATTGTGACCGATAAAATTTGTTAGGAAGAATTGAAACTATTAAAACTTTACAATGTCATAGCTTTCATCATACCAGCCATTGTAAGTCCACTGTTGGGCATATGCCACCCCAAGAAAGGGACAATTATGGGTAAAATTCTCTCTTTCTTAAGAAGGCCTATGTCCAGCAGTAGATTTCCAATGGCTGTAATGATAGTGATGATGATGATATATAATTAAGTAATATATTTGTGATTCCTCTATTGTCTGGTGTCCGTAACACAAGTGCTTTAATCGACGCGTCACCGAGTCAGGTCATTGTATAATGTGTTGTATGTTTTTTTGTACCTGACCAATCGAGTAATTGATAAGAAGTAAGTTGATAATAACTACGAATCATCCACGACTTCATCATGTGTTTCGTTGAACACAATGACTGGCCTTGTCTACTTGTACGAATTTGAGGAAAATACTTGGGGTGTGGTCGTGTCTTGCTCACGACCTTGTTTTACGTTGATATGTCTACGCAACGTAGGATCTTTGGTATAAAACGATCTATTTGTTATGATCTATAATCCTATAAGGTCATCAGGGTCATCGGTCATTTGTGTTATTAATTGTTTGGATATAATATCTAATATATAAAATTCTCACATAGACACTCTCAAATTGTCACGGTGTTAGTTACCATACTCCTCCAAAACGGCTAGAACGATTTTTATGAGATTTTGTATAGGTCTGAGAATCGGCTATTATCAATTATAAATACCCCTTAGTGGTAGAGGTTATCTAACACTGACATTTTTAAAATTGTTTATCTGTCTATTTGAGGTTAATTCAGAAACGGTCGGACCGGATAACTAATGTCACAGACAGAAGACACTTAGGTTAGTTTAGTTTGTATATTATTGTCACGGGAACTTCTCAGGTGAAACAGCAGTATGTAAATAAGTCTATTGCCAAGATAGAAAAATTTTCGAAAAATATCTTACGCGAAATTCTGTATGAAAATACTGAATTTCATTCAAATGACTTCAAAAACGGCATGTTTTACACTAACTTTGCAACCTCGTTTTACCCACTTTAGGGGTGCATCAAAAAGCCTGTCTTAGGGTTTCCTTGCGAAATTAAAAGAAACCTTGTGCAAAATTACAAGTTTCTAAACCTTATAGTTCAGGCCCTACGTTAATATGTCAGTCAGTCAGTCAACTTCTTATTTACAGAGATCATAATATAAGTGGTATAGAAGACCACAGATGTTTTATTACTTTCAATTATTTTTATAGGTTCATTTTGAGTGGCTCGCTTAATGACCCTACGGTAAGCTTTGTATAAGACCCTTCTGGAACCGGCAGTTAAATAAGCAAGACCTATATAATGTTAGGCATTTGGTACATAGACCGATGGCCGTTCCGGGATAAAAAGCAGCGTAGAACGTCATGATGAACAGGCGATGTGACTAAAACACATACATGGTCGTAGAGATCACTTGTGGAGGCCAATGTCCAGCAGTGATGATATGTGAGGCGACACTTCCATTCCCTTAGGGTCATCAGAATCATCTATATTATAAAGCTGGGTTTTATAACTGAGTTCATAGAAAAAATGTGTTATTTGCTTGTAATGGACCTACTTGAACATAGTATATTTGAGTTACCAATGTAAATGATATGTTTGAGGAATGGTTTATTTGTTCTTTTAGCTATCAAGTGGCGTAATTCTGAATTACACCGCTTGATAGCTAAAGGTACAATAAAGATGTAGGTAAATGACACTTAGTAGATATGACACCGAAGTGTTTATTAACTAGATTTTGTTCTGATCAGTATATCTAATGGCTTCCACTATTGTAAAAAATAATTAAGGATGGTAGGAGGAAGGATATACTGTCTTCCATGTCATTACATTCTATGTTTCGGGGAGCACCCGCGATTTTACTCACTTTTAAATTTTAATGTTAACTTTTCACTCCCCGTTCACGCCCTTAAGGGATGACTCTTGAACGAAATATAACATAACATATGTATCATGACTTTCAATAAAGAACCTTTTTTCTGAATTTAATTTAAATAACTTCAAGAACAAAACAGTTGCTTACCAACTTTGTACCACCGTTTTACCCCCTTAGGGGGTGATTTTTCAAAAATCCTTTCTTAGTGCTCCCCTACGTTACAAAAGGCAACTTTTTGCAAAATTTCAATTTTCTATCCCTTATAGTTTAGACATTGCATTGACATGTAGTGTCAGTCAGTAAGCTAGTCAGCCAGCTTTATATATCTAGATTTCTAAAATAAAGTAGCCCTAGACATTTTTTATCATATCAATTAATCTGTATTGTGTAATCGCTGTAATGTACTCATAGCATTCATACATTTAAAATCAACTGAATCAAGATTCGTCAACGGATGATGGTGTGAGAGGCGGATAGATAACACCTCAAATTATCAACAGCAGTCAGTACGCTTCTACGCGCTTCCGAAGCACGACGTACCTACGCGCATTAATAGTGTACAGTGATATAAGTGTTTAAAGAAGCATTGGTATTTGTAAAATGGCGAGGGACGACATATTCAGGTCTTTCGTATGTATTTCCTTGTATTTATGAATTCGTTTATTAATAAATACGTAGTACGAAGATTTCTTTTTCCACGTCGTATTTATTATGTCGCATATCCGTAGTTTTCATGTCTAAATGGTAATGTGTTACCTATGTTGTGATGTTTACCTGGTTGTGAAGTCAGTACTAGTAACGGATCGTAAGTCTCACCCGCGAATTGTTATTTTTTACTTGCATTTGCCCCCGTCTTCGGGCGGAGTACATTCGGAGAGAACACAAAACGGAATAATATTTTAATACGCTACTGTCGACGAAATTTGTTGATCTTCCTACCTTAATAACTGCGTATAGTTACACAAAAATATCACGCTCTATTTTAAGGGGTTGGAGGTTGAATTCCAAAAAAAAAAATTATGCACGATTTTTTTTATCACCAATAGTTCGCATTCCAATCTTAGCTTTCTACCTTGAATACTGCGTAATGCTCCATGCAAACTACCACTCTGCGTTTTAGGGAAGTCAGGAATTACAAAGAGACTAAATATAGCCTATATCAGTGTCCATAATTTCAGCTGTAACCTCTAAAAAAATTACGTCAATTCGTCGCTCCGTTTTGTCTTGAAAGACGTACAAACAAACAGACACACACATACACTTCCATATTTATAATATTAGTATGTATCTTCACGGGAACGGGTTCCCGTAAGAATTTAATAAAATGAAAATAGCTTCTGTTACTCCTTACAGGATCAGTTATCTGTCTGTGGAAGCTCTGTTAAAATCGGTCAAGCCGTTTCGGAGTTCAACTCAAATAAATAAACAAAAAGTAAAAATGGAATCTTATTTTGTGAACTGTATTCGAAAAAGTTAGTCCATCACAACCACAAACAAACAAATCTTTCAATTTTATAATATTAGTTTAGATTGTTAAGGGTGAAATCCTTTATGTGTATTTTAAAAGTAAACATCGCAGGGATGGGAAGCTACTTCTTGAAGAGACGTCCATCCTGCCCAGTCCATCAATGGACGTCCAACCGCTGAAATAATAACGATTAATTAATAAACACGCGTCAACAACTAAAAACTAAGAACCGCATTTTTAAATTTTGGATATAATGTTTAAGAAGTTTAGTTAATTAATGAATATTAATTAATTAATGAGCATTTGTTAATTAATTGACATTAATTAATAATTTCCATTTGCTAATTCATATTAAGAACAATGCAACAATGCCGGAAATATAATGGCTGTAGCTGAATATGTCGATTTTTGTTTGTGTTTTTCAAATTGACAAGCTGCTATGTCAAATAAGTTATTTCTTTTAAGAATCGCGATTAAAAAAAGATATAAAATAAAATTAGATGGAGGAAAGGTTAAGACAGAGGGGGAGAGGAAATAGGTTTTTTGAAGCCAGATAAAAGACATTGTCATAAATATCAGGGTAATAAAAATAGGTATGAGCTTGATGATACTCTATGTCCTATTCTCATAGCTACCAAATATACATATAAGTTATGAAGGATTATATATATACAGGCTAAATTCAATAAGGAATGTAGGAGGTCGATCTAGGTGCACATATATTAACCGGTACAAGAGGTATTAAAGAAGGGTCAGGTCAGAAGTGCCATGAATAAACTAGCGTGTATGAAAGGACTTGCAAGTGAGGTATGCCAAGATAGAAGTTAGTGAAGATCCATAGTCTCTGTCATCATCATCATTACAGCAATTGGAAATGCACTGCAGGATATAGGCCACCCCAAGAAAGGGGGAATTTTGCCCATAATTGTCGTGCTGATGTTGCTGCCCATCCCCACCCTATGCATTTGAGGTACACTGTCTCGGATGGATATACTGCCATCTGTCGGTTCTGGTACCTTAGATATATTAAGTATACTTCTGTATATACAATGTAAGTGGCAACTTAATTACTAGACTCGCGATATACCCATTCGAAATGCAATGTAATGCATAACAATGCAATGTAGCTTTGCGAACCCCCTTTTTTGGGAGATGTATATTCATCAATGGAATATAGGTATGACGATGCTAAAGATTTGTGCAACCATTTTTCAATAATAGTAAATTTCCACAACATGTCATACTTCGACCTGATTCTGTGGTAAATTAGTAAAACGCTTGTGTCACCGGCATCAGAAAACAGAAGAATATACAAACTATATAACTTAAATACATATATGTAACACCCAGTAAACAGAACAAACATAAATATCATCATATAAATATTTGTTATGGGTGTGGATCGAACCCACAACCTTTGGTGCACAAGACAGGATCACTGCCGGCTGCGCCATCGGGCGTCAAAATCAATAATTAAGAAAATATGTAATCTGAGTCACGAAGGTAACTTTAAGGCTAAGTCTACATACGTATAGAGGAAAACGGATAAAATTAACTGTCTGTCATAACTATGTGTTTATGTAGACAATGGGGGTACGGGCAGAGTAGAACAGTACCTTCCTTTGTACCAGGTACCGTAAGAGGCCACTTCGGTACCAGAACCGATAGATGGCAGTATATCCATTCGAAGCACTGCAGCTCAAATTCACAGGGTGGGGATAACCTACAGCTTCCCCGTTGGGAAAGATGCGCTCTGCGATTGTCAACACGCTTAACCAGCGCGGCAATTATGGTCATAAAACCTCCTTTCTTGGAGAGGCATATATCTAGTGGTAGACTTTTAATAGCTGGTATGATGATGAAACAATCAAACAAAACTCTTCGGTTTTATAATATTAGCATAGATATCAAAATATGTCAGTCTGTCTATTTATTACTAGCTTTTTTCTCGGGCGAGAGGGTCTTGTCAAATAATATGCAGTCTGATGAATTCGACCTCACGTTCGTCCCAAGCAATGACGATTCATTTAGGCTCACAGCAACTCTATTGTGAGGATGTCGCATGTCTACATTTAACATATTTAATACTAGAAATTTTAATATTATATCATGATGTAATTCCTCTTGTGTCTGGTGTCCGTTACGCAAACATTTCGCGACTTATCTCCGAGTCAGGTCAATGCTCTACATAAATGTTGTGTAAATTAAAAGTTAATGTCAAACAAAATTTCATTTAAATCGATTTAATAATTTTGGTAGGGGTAGGTGGTATCGGCAGAGGCAAATAAGGTGCCGGAGCTAACAGGTGGCGGTATATTCATCTGGATCAGAGCAGCTCAAATGCACAGGGCGGGGGTGGGCAGTAGCAACCCCGTCGCGAAAGCTGCACTCTGCAATTGCCGACGCGCCTGCCCAGCGGCAAAAAACCTCCATTCTTGGAGAGACCTATGTCCAGCGGTGGACTTACATTGGCTGATATGATAATCAATAAATTTGACACGAAAACACGATAAATAGACAAGAGTTAGTTACCTTACTTTCGCATTTATAATATCAGTAAGATTCAGTATTTCATGTGCCTGGGCAATTTTCTTAAACGCTTTGCGACTTTAAATAACAAACAGTCTAGGATGTATGCAGTGATGTTTACTATGAGTTCAATATACATTTATGTAAATCAACTAATTGTCATGTAATACGCAATACACCGCCTGTGTTTACTAGTCGGAATTTATAATATTGATTATCTAATTAACCCGACAGACGTCTCAAGTTGTATCAAACAGTAACTAATTGCGCAAAATCTTTATATATAAATCCTAGCTGACCCGGCAAACGTTTGTTCTGCCATAAAAATTATATAAAATTATTACATTACTAAAATAACTATTAAAAATAAGGGTTGATGATAGAAGGGTGAAAATTTTGGGTTGCATGTATTTTTAATGTCACATTATAAAAAAAATTGAAAAAATAAATTGTTTTGACTCACTTATCACTTAGGGGTATGAAAAATAGATAGTAGGGATTCTCAGACCTACAGAACATGCATATAAAATTTCATAAGAATCAGTCAAGCCGAGAATTTTATATATTAGATTACGTGTTACGTTGTTTGTCCGGGATAAATTTCTAGATATTTTATTAATTTAGAACGATTTTAATACATTTCTGCTTACTGTATACAGCTTGATGGAACTTCAGATGTAGGCTATATCTTAATTTATCGACGCAATAATTTCTTTATGATGAGCATGAGAGAGCAATGCTCGGAGTCTTCGAGCGATCAGATCAGAAATGGGGACATCCGTAAAAGAATCAAAGCTGAGGTGGCAGTGGGCAGGGCACTTAGCCCGCAGAACCGATGGATGATGAAGTCGTAAGGTTCTGGAATGGAGACCACGTCTAGGCAAGCGCAGTAAGACGTCCGAAGGTGGATAGACGATCTGACTAAAATCTTAGAATCGCGATAGAAGCAGGCCGCATACAACCGGTCCTATTGAAAATCACTTGGGGAGGGTTATGTCCAGCAATGGATGTCGCACGGCTCATATATGATGCACGATGAAATATATATACTTGAAGTTAGTACATATGTATAGATACTATGTATAAAGCAATAAAAACTTTAGTAATAATTATAATAGTGTTAATATTTGTTTGGTTGTGTATAAAATTGTGTTTGCTAAACATGTGCATCTAAGTAGCAATGAAGAACTTTGTATACCATTGTTTATCGCAAATAAATAATAATAATTATTATTATAACCGTGTATTGATATAATTGTTAAACATTGCGTTTATTTCACAATTGCGGTAACAGATGAATATACGCGTAAAAATCTGTGTAAAAAATAACATTTTATTGTTGCCGTGAGGTACCGGCAGAGTAGAATAGTACCTCCTTCTGTACCAGGAGTCGTAAAAGGCGACTTAGTTACCAGAACCGACAGATGGCGGTATGTCCATCCGAGACAGTGTAGCTTAAATCCACAAGGTGGGGATAGGCAGCAGCATCCTCGTCGCGAAAGCTGCGCTCTGCAATTGCCAACACGCTTGCTCAGCGCGGCAATTATGGGCAAAATTCCCCCTTTCCTTTGGCAGGCCTATGTGCAGCAGTGATTTCTATGGGCTGTAATGATGATGATGACACAGATATTTTATTACATATCACTAGGTGTCCAGGTAAACGTTCTGCAATATCAATTATTTAAAATAGCTTTCTTTTCACACAACATCCCATACATTGACCTGACTCCGTGATAAGTCGCTTAAAGCACTTGTGTTACGGATATCAGACAATAGAGGAATCACAAATATACTACTTAAATACATGCATTTAACACCCAGACACAGAACAATATCACTACCATTGGTGATGAAAGGGTGAAAATTTACGGTTGTGTGGATATTTTTAATGTCACATTATATATAATTTAGGGGTGGGTCAACCCTTATTATATACGGGTATGGGAAATAGATAGTAGTCGATTCTCAGAACTACTTACTGCACTTAAAAAGCCGTTTTGGAGGAGTACGGTAACTAGCGTACGTAACGTAGAGTTGCGCGTCTACCAACCATTTTTCTAGAACTGGATCACACTGGATACAACCGGACCTATGTCCACCAGTGGACATCCAACAACTGATATGTTATCGATGGATAGGGATTTCGTATTTTCACTATATTGTATGGTGACACTGTATGATTAAAATTACTGATACCAAGTTATCGTTAGAATAATCTAGTAAAATGTTATCAACTTAATAAAAATTGTATCAGGTCTGATGTTACAGCGGTGATAAATCTTTATCTTAATATGTAGCACATTTAATAATACATGGATATATGATATCTTTAATTAAAAATCAATAATATCAAAATTAATTAATGGTGTACTGCTGGACCCAAAGAGGATTTTGCCAACAATTGCCGGGTTGGGCAGGCGTGGTTGCAATCGTAGTGGGTAGAATCGTGATTGCTGATGTTCGTCCTAGCCCTGTGCATTTGAGCTGCACTGTTTAAGATGGACATTCCGCTCATCGGTTCCTTAGTCGTCTATGCAACATACTGGAACCGCACACTTCAAATAAAATCCGCCAACCCACAGTGTCTTCATTAGTCACTTATAAGGAAGGCCAGTGTCTAGTCCATTGAACAGGCTAATATATAATTTGTTTATTGAATTATAAGAAAAAGCGAAACGATTAAAAATAAAATGTTTAAATAAAGGTGTTTACATTATTTTTGTTAAGAATTGAGGATCGTCGGATGGTTGTGTGGAAGGTAGTCATTTATTGACATAATTAAAAAGTATAGTTTCCCCGGAAAAGTTAAAATATATCCGTTGCACGTTTTTGATGAGGCGCCTATAAATTTATTAAAAGGCTTCTCGTCTTGTCTCAGAATTCTTGTTGATTTTTTAAAAAAACTGGTCCAAATTCCTCTTTCTTAATACACTTATTAAGTAAATTGTGTATATGTTAAATCACTAGAAAAAGATGCATAATATGAACCGTGACGTCACCGCTTTAAGATTCGTCCACGCGTGTGAAACAGCAATATTCTCTCGCTTCCATCCTAATATACCCAGCTTAACCAACATTACAATAGATTTTCTTGACGAGTTAATTTAAATATTTATTTGCAGTGTTCGCTCGCTCGCTGTAATGTAGGTATCTGTAACTTAGGTACTTAAGCGGTTTTTCCCGATATTTTTTATTATGAGGCAAGCATACAGTCCGCGTGATAGCGTCACAGCAGCCTATAGACGCTCGTATTATCACAAGGATATCACTTAAGCGTTGCCAACCTTGTGACTTGAAGACATTATATTGTTGCATTACTCAGTAATTTCACTGCCTGTCTCACCCTTCAAATCAGATGCGCAGGCGACCTTTGTAATAGATCTACCTCATATTAAGTGTTTATAGAATTGACCTGAGTTTATGCACTGCAACTATACTGCAACTACCGATACAAGACAGATTCGTCTATTTATTGGGCCTTTCTGAGGCCTCCAAAGAGTATAAATAAACACTGTTTGTTCGGCAGCCTTGTCTTTATTTGTTCAAACTTCAACAAGACCCTGCGTCGGGTCTATAGACATTTTAAAATCTGTTTTGTTCGTCTTATTGACACTGATTAACGAACTTGACTCGTTTTTTGATTTTGTTCCGTATTTATTTACCAACAACATCGCATTTAACCCTCGTAATTCCTGTTCCTGTGACAATATGGGATACAATATGTTACGAATGTCATTTGCTGATAATGTCACTTTCTATTGATGAAAGTGATTTTCATATTTTTTCGAATACATAACATAGTCTATATATCTCGGTAAAGAAGTAGCTCTCTAATGGCAAAAGTACATAAAATACATCACATTGTACGTGTAAAATTTTAAAATTACTCTCGATTCGATTCGATTCGATCTCGAATCCTAGTAAGGATTCATCAGATCCTCCATTCATCATCAGATCGTGATTTGGCGCCAACGGGTCCGTCTCGAGGTTATACCCGTTCGAATAAAAAATATTTTCAAAATCGGCTTACAATTTTCTGAAATATCGAGTAACATACATACAAAATCATTATTATCATCGTAGCAGCCGTAAAACGACCACTGCTGGACATAGACCTGCCCAAGATTTTATATTTAATTACCAATAAGTAATGGCCCATAGTTGCCGTGCTGGGCAAGCGTGATGACAATAGTAGACCATAGTTTTGTGTCGGGAATGCTGGTCTGCCCACATCTGCCCTGCCGCATTTAAGCTACTTCGCTTTGGATAAATATATCACCATCTATCGGTTCTGGTGCCTCATTCGCCACTCGGCAATCATCGCTAATAATATTATAAATGCGAAAGTAACTCTTTCTGTCTGTCTGTTACGCTTTCCCGCTTTAACCTCTCAACAGATTTTAATGAAATTTGGCACAGACAATTTTTAGACCCTGAGAAAGGACATAGGCTATTTTTTAATTCTAAATAAGGGTTGTAAGAGGTCAAAAGGGGGATAAAAATTTGTATGGAAGTATCGCTATTTTTAGAGCTATAAACTTGAAACTTATTTTTCAGGACATTGATTCGATATAAATAAACATGACATTCATAGTTTATACAAGTTCAGGAAAAGAGGTACCATTGGTACCCAAAAAACCCAATCCACGCGGACGAAGTCACGGGCACAACTAGTATAAAATAAATCAGTTGAATTTAGAACCTCCACTCTTTTTTCTTCTGCTTTTTTGAAGTCTTCTAATAACAAGCAATTTACCCAACTCATCAATATGATTATTATTCCAGATCCGCAGCCACCAGCGCACGCCATCAGGGTCTCGCGACTTCAAAGAGGCGACCAAGCGAGATGCCCTCGCCCGCCTCGAGGTGGAGCTCGAGAGGTTGGTGACATCACTGCCGGAGGCCAGGCGCAACCTCGTCGAGAAAGAGTTCAAGGGGTTCAAGAATTTGTTCGCCAGATTCTTAGCTGAACGTGAGTATCATCAAACGATTATAAAGCTCTTTAATGATTAATGGAAGAGTTGGTATAAGACGAGGAGACAGGAAGAAGATGTACCAAAGAAGAAAACTCATAAGTATCAAGAATAAAAAAGTTTATATGAAATTACTGATGCGAGTAAAGGAAGCTAGAGGGTATATGAGTAGGTATGCTAAGACCGTGGCAAGTGGAGATTTATAGTTTCTGTCTATCCGATAAGACATAGATGTGATGTTTGTATTAGTGGATCCACGTCAACCTGGTTAATTTTAATAATTATCATAGCGAGAACTTGTGCGAGTCCGAGTGCAACTGAATTTAGGAATGTAAGAGGAGGTCATACCACGTCTGCGTTGATAAATAAAATAATAATAAATTCACAAATTTTTCTCATACCTGACCTCGAAATACGAGGCTTAAAGCACTTGTGTTACGGACATCAGACAATATGAGAATCATGTAAATAACACTCTAATACATTTTTAACACCCAAACACAGAACAAATACAAATATTCATCATATAATTGTTTGTCCAGTGTGGAGATCGTAACCACGACCAGTTGCGTCGAATAAGTAGAAATCATATCAGATACGATTATCCTGGTGAAATGAAACTTGAGGTTAGCATAATTTCTGCATATGTCAGGTCATGACCTCTATGATTGTGGTATGATATCGATTGTATCAATCCAATTAAGAGGTCAAGGTCAAGGTCAACGGTTTAACTATTAATCAATTTTAGAGATTAAACTTTAAACTTTTGAGATGAAGTTAATTACAATCAGAATACCACGTGTTTTCAATGTCACCGTCAAAGTCATCGTTGCTCACGAACATAGAATTGTTGAATAATTAATTCAATGTAAGTTTGGCGTCTCTATAATGTTTCACGTTTAAATCGTCATTACTATAAGAAAATATGAGTATAGATTTACACGAATGACCGATGACCCTGACAACCATATGGTGTTATAAAGATCATTTAAACAAATAGGTCATTGAGTGCCCTACTTTAATACTAGTAGGCCGGCACCAGACGGGTCTTATAAATAAGTTTATAGCTGGTTCAATACGCGAGCCACTAGAAAAAAACCTGCCAAAAATATAGCATTACATATATACACCATAACACCTAATGGTAGGTATTATTGAAACAATTAATCAGATCATCAAATAAGAGAATTTGGAGCAATTAATCTCAATCCCAAGCAGTTTCATCATTAATATTATCTTTCAATTAAGATTATATAGACTATATATTAAAGATATATACATTGACCTGACTCCGAGATAAGTAGCTTAAAGCACTTGTGTTTCCGATATCAGACAACTCATACTTAAATATATATTTTCAACACCCAGACACAGAAAAAACACAAATATGTATCATGATCAATGTTTGTCTTGAGTGGGAATCGAACCCACGACTCTTGGCGTATAATATAGGATCACTAACGACTTTGCCATTAGGCCCGTCATTATATATTTATGACCTATAAATTTACAAGGAAGAGAAGAGATTTGTTTGTTTGCTAATTACCCTTATAAGAATTTGATGAAATTTGGCAGGTAAAGTCGTGAAAGCTTTGCAAACGAATTTATATTTGACACCTTGTTCGCTCGTGTAAAACTATTTTTTCAAACAGAGGGACCGTCAGTAACATGGGAGAAGATCGAGAAACTTCCAGAAGGCGCCGTTATCGACTACTCCACCCTCCCGATCCCCACCACAGACAACGTGCACCACATGCTGGACAAACTGGTGGTGGTGAAGTTGAACGGCGGTTTGGGTACCTCCATGGGTTGTAAGGGTCCCAAGTCCGTGATTCAGGTCAGGAATGAGCTGACATTCTTGGATC
Source organism: Heortia vitessoides (assembly GCA_020976665.1). NCBI lineage: Eukaryota > Metazoa > Arthropoda > Insecta > Lepidoptera > Crambidae > Heortia > Heortia vitessoides. The sequence continues at coordinate 13,670,431 of JACJUM010002477.1, forward strand.
TCACCGTGCAGCAGATTGAGGTAATTTGATGATATTGTTTAGAAAAATGCCGTGAGGTACCGGCAGAGTAGAATAGTACCTCCCCCGTTCTTGGTGTCGTAAGTGGCGACTAAGATACCAGAACCGACAGATGGCGGTATATGCATGCAAAAAAGTCAGCTTAAATGTACAGGGTGGGGTTGGGCAGCAGCATCCCCGTCGCGAAAGCTGCGCTTTGCGATTGCCAATACCCTTGCCCAGCGCGGCAATTATGGGCAACATACCCCTTCTTGGCGGCCTATATACAACAGTGGAATTTTAATGGCTGGTATCATGATGATTAGAAGAATATATTGAAGTATCCATATAACATAGAAACATAAAGAGACTTCTTCTCTTCTTTATGTTTCTATGAAAATAAATAGGCTTAAATCATGATCATCATAATAGCAGCCTTAGAACGACCACAGCTAGACATAGGCCTCCCCAAAAAATGTTTTTACCCATAATTGCCGCGCTGGGCAGGCGGGGTGGCAATCGCAGAGCGAACCGTCGTAGACTATTCATTTCAGCTGAGATTAAGGTTTATATCGATTGCAAGAACTGTTTTCATGGTGAATCTGAAGTAATATTTAAAAAATAATATTATTCTATGAAAAAGAAAGATCAAAGTTACCGGGACAGTGCAATGTTACTCTTATTGACTGTAATTGAAGAAATCCTTCGTGTCAATCGTAACATTTAGTAGTCTTTATTCGATAATTTCAAAATTAAAAACAGTGATTGCATACCATTGAAGAGGTTTTTCTTTACTTTTTATTTTATTTCCCATAACATCTCATAATATATTACCACAAAGCACTTGTGTTACGAATGCCTAACAACAGAGGAATCACAAATATACTACTTGAATACATGTAATTATGTACCCATACACCCATACACCCAGACACAGAACAAACATAAAGATCATCATATAAATATTTGCTTCGGGTGGAAATTGAACCCAAGACCCTTGGTGCACAAGATAGGATCACTACCATCTGCGCCATCGGGCCCGTCATTGCACATGCACATTTTAAGGTGTTACAGTATATAACAGTGGTGTGATACTTGACCCTCTCAGGGTGTCACAAAACAAACTTAAAACTAATAGAATTGAACTTAAAACTAGTAATTTCGCATGCATTCGATCTATATGAGCTTTTTCTCCAAGAATTCGTTTATAGTATAGCACGATTTGTTGATGAGATATCAAATTGCTATCCGCTTGTACACTTTCTTCATCCAAAGATTGGAAAAAAGTTCAGGTTAATCGAAAATAAGAACTTAGAACTTTATTTTAAGACACATTATCAAGCTTTTCTTTCATTTGTATCTAGGTAATTATATATATAGACTCTCGGCTAACCGTGTCCCAAACTATTTACGCAGCATCTGAACAAAACATACAAATGCAACGTCCCCCTCGTGCTGATGAACTCGTTCAACACCGACGAGGACACGCAGAAGGTGATCCGCAAGTACCAAGGCTTGAAGCTGGACATCCACACGTTCAACCAGTCCTGCCACCCTCGCATCAACCGCGAGTCCCTGCTGCCCGTCGCCAAGACTGGCCAGGTGCACGCCGACATTGAGGCGTAAGTTGATATATACTCCCTTAAATATTGTTTTATAATATTAGAAATAATTATTAATGTTAGAAACAGAATGCGGTGTATGGATTAAGTCTTTTTCCTGCGCTGCATAGCCGAAAAATGCCTTGCAAAAGTTTAAAAGGTCTATTGTGCTTTTATTGACTTAGAAAAGGCTTATGATAGGGTTGTGTGAAAGGAGTTGTGGAAGATTATGTCTGTATATGGGGTGAATGACTAATCTCTTACAAGGATTCTGCTGCTTGCGTTAGAATAAACTGTGCCTACATTGAAGGGCTTGATATTGATAAACAGACAGGGATTTGTAGCATCTCCTTGATTATTTAATTTATTTTTAGACAACTGTCTGTCGGATTTGAACGCTAGTAAATGTGGATTAAGGATGGATGGGTTACTCATCAAATGTCTTCTTTGCAAGATGATTTGATGATCAAGTAGTGTTAGCATCGTCAGCTGAAGAGTTGCACGAGATGATAACGACTTTACAAAATTTCTTTAAAAGTAAAGCTGATAGTGATGGTGATTGAGAAGGAAAAAGGAGGAAGGACAAATTGTGAAATTGTGATTGATGACAAAAAAAGTTGAACATGTAGAAGAGTTTGTGAATCTGGGAAGTGTTTTAACGAGAGATGGAAAGTATGAAGAAGATATTGAACGGAGAATGAAAGTTGGTAATAGTGTCAATGGGGCCTTAGATGCCTTTATGGGCAGAATATGTCAAAAAGGGCACGACTGGCTGTTTATAGAGATGTGTCGATTCCAACACTGACAAATGTTAGTGAATGCTGGGTATGGCAGAAGAAAAGTGATATAATAGAAGCGTAGTACATATACATATACGTGGTACATATTTGACGTAAATTTCATTAACGATTGATCCTGCCTCTTTATCTTATCTCCTCTATGTTAGAAGTATATACTGGCAGGTATTACTTGGAATACAGGTCTTGATATTAAAATACCTTTTTCCAGCTGGTACCCACCAGGCCACGGCGACTTCTACGAGTCATTCCACAACTCCGGCCTCTTAGAGAAGTTCATCAAGGAAGGCAGAACCTACTGCTTCATCAGCAACATCGACAACTTAGGCGCCACTGTCGACCTGAACATCCTCAACCTCCTCCTTAACCCGGACCCTCAAAAGCCGGTGTCTGAATTCGTAATGGAAGTCACGGATAAGACGCGAGCCGACGTCAAGGGTGGCACCCTTATTCAGTACGAGGACAAATTGCGACTTCTTGAAATTGCTCAAGTGCCGAAAGAGCATGTGGATGACTTCAAGTCAGTCAGCCAGTTTAAGTTCTTCAACACAAACAACTTGTGGGCGAAATTGGACGCAATACAAAGAGTGGTTGATCGAGGATCTCTAAATATGGAGATTATCGTAAATAATAAGCACTTGGCTGATGGCCTAAACGTGATACAGTTGGAGACAGCTGTCGGTGCGGCCATGAAGTGTTTCGATGGGGGCATCGGGGTCAACGTCCCGAGGAGTCGGTTCTTGCCGGTGAAGAAGACCTCGGACTTGTTACTGGTGATGTCCAACTTGTACAGCCTCTCCCACGGGTCGTTGGTGATGTCACCGCAGAGGATGTTCCCGTCGACGCCGCTCGTGAAGTTGGGGGACAACCACTTTGCGAAAGTGAAGGAGTTCTTGAATCGGTTTGCGACGATCCCGGACCTGATTGAGTTGGATCATTTGACCGTGTCTGGGGATGTTACGTTTGGCCGAGGAGTTGCTTTGAAGGTATGTGTCATTAATATATTAAACGAAAGCGTGATGAACCTTAACTTAGTTTTAAGTCTGGTGTAGGTAGACTAGTTTTAAGTAGGCCACTCAATGACCTATTTGTTTTTAATGACTCATAGAATCCTACAAGGTAAACAGGGTTGTCGGTCACAAGGTTCATTAGGGTCATTTATTTATGAAATGACTTATAACCCTATAAGGTCATCAGGGTCATAGGCCATTTCAGTGATATTGTGATTTGTAAATCTGTATTGATCTGAAAGTGTCTATAATATGCCTATTTGATTTGATATGGAAATAGTTATGATGGTATTTTGTTTTGTTGCGGGATTCGAACCCTCGACCGGCCTCGACCTCGACCTCATATCACTAGGCTATACGTGTCATCAACATTAATTTACCTAGGTATCATTTAGCTTCATTAAAACTAGAATCTTTTTAGCTCAGGAGAGGAGCCTTGGCTGTATTTGCATAAAACGATTTAGCTATTACCCTCGGCTTCGCTCGCGTTTTTCCAAGTACTCGTTTAGGTGTAACATATAGGCATTAGGTATACAGGGTAAATTGGGTTATATTTATAGTAAAAATCATAACTTGTAAATTGTCATGAAGGTTGGTTGAGAAGACAAAAGCGTGAAGAGATCGAAAAATTGCAATTGGATTGGGATCATCATCATATCAGTCATTGCTAGACATAGGCCTGTCCGAGAAATAGGGAATTTTGCCATAATTGCCGCACTGGGCAAGCGTGTTGGCAAACGAAGAGCGCAGCTCCCGCCAAGTGGACGCTGTTGCTCATCCCCGCCCTGTCCATTTGAGCTACACTGTTCCGGATGGATATACCGCCATATGTTAGTTTTAGTACCTTAGCCGCCTCTTACGACACCTGGTACAGGGTAGGTACTATTCTATCTTGTGTTACCTTGCGGCAAATTTTTGGATTAGGATGCTCTGATTGTTTTAGCCGACACTCGAGAGCGCGTTTCAAAATCGTTCAGCGCCATCTATTATTATTTCTTTGTACTAAAATCATATCAAATTGGGAATAGTACGATTTTCGGGATGAAAAGTGACTGAAGTAATAGTTGGGTTACTAATGGGGTTGGGGTACAAATATTCAAGAAGATGTGGGCGTATATAGGCTAATATACATTTTTAGCTTGTACATATTTATTTTACGTGTCGTGGGGTATCGCCACAGTAGAATAGTACCTCATCCTGTACCAGATGTAGTAAGAGGCGACTGAAGTACCGCAACCGACAGATGGCAGTATATCCACTCTAAGCAGTGAAGTTTCAATGCAACTCTGCGGGGATGGGCAGCAGCATTCCCGGCACGAAGCTTTGACTTTTGCCATCACGCTTGCCCAGTGCGGCAATTATTGGCAAATTTCACTCCTTGGGTAGGCCTATGTCCAGCAGTGGACGTTATACGGCTGCTATGATGATGATGGTGGTGATAGTGATGACGATGATAGTTTAAGTTTTTTATATGTCTTGTCTTCTCTTTCCAGGGGACCGTGATAATAATAGCGAACCACGGCGACCGTATAGACATCCCGTCCGGCGCGGTGCTGGAAAATAAAATCGTATCCGGCAATCTCCGTATCCTAGACCACTAGTGCAATCTAAAATATACCTTATTACGTATGGAGTAACGTATCCGTAAATTAATAAAAAATAATATTATACATCACAACACTGGGGTTCGAACCGCGCTCCTCTTGATTGCGTGTAGGATGTATCCTATTGTGTTATGCGTGAGTAAGAACTTTTTAACTTATCCCTGAGACCAAGTTGGTCGGTTGTATAATAGAAAGTTTCTCAATTAAATAAATTGATGTCAATAGTACAGTAAATCACCGCACAAGCCTACATTGTATGACCTGTTTTAACATTAATACGTACCATATTAGCGGGTATCTATAGCCTTTACGGGGTATCTTTGGCTCTTCTAAACGTTCATATTATAGATATACGTAGTCACTGTGATGGATTTTTGCCTGTCCGTGACCATCATCTGCGGAAGCAGTAATGATTTCTTTGATTTACGATTGGCTTTAATTTTTTAGTGGAACGATAACACCAAAACTGTACCAACATTTCTTATCTTCAGTTCTTTGAACTGGCATTTGGTTCTCACAAAGTACTATGTGTTACTTTGATAGCTATGTATGTATCTCTTTCTTAGACAAAGTTGTATAATGGGTAGCCTATTCTCAAGATAAACATTTAGTTCGTTTTTGTATCGCTGGCGATAATAAGAAGCCTTCAAGAATACACGAGGTAGCTACGCCATAACTTAAATGGATAAACAACCGTGCGGTAACCGTTTATATGGGTTCGAATCCCAGTATTTGGTAAGGGCGATATTATATCTTTATACGTTTTAAGTATAAAATTAAATACATTTATCAAAAACTAGTAATTTTTCCCCAATACATTTAATATATTCTTATTGTATGTAGTCAATTAAATAAAATAATAAATTATAAATAACTATATATAATGTAATCTATTTAATTATTTACATAGAAAGACAGCCCTCCCAAGAATTAGTTAAATATATCTTTATTTAAAAGAGGTTCTATTTGTACAATATATATTTAAATTAATTTATATCTTAATATTCTTAGATTAAATCATTTATTTTAATTCTATCTGTTAATAAGACATAATATATTTGATATTACATTGTAGCCACTTGCCTTAATAATTATTATTTTGTAATGTAATATAAATATTTATATATTTACTTAGTCGTAATTGGATTGGATTCTGTTGTGTTAAAGTTACCAAAAATATTTGTTTTGTTATGAAAAACGTCGTGGTATGTGATTTTCTACGTATTTTTTATATTTGTTTGTTGTAAGTATTTGGTTATTAGTTAATGTTATTATACGTATTAAGAATAATATGAGGGTTCTAATAATTTTTTTTACAAATTAAATTATCAAAAAAATAATTTTATAGATATTGTAAAAAAAGGAATATAGGAAATAAATTTTATTTATATTGTCAATTAAAATCTATACTTTTTCTATGACTTTGTTTTGAAGTACAATCATGTAGTGTTTAGTTTTAATACGTTTCCATTATTCGTGATTCGTTGCAGTTAGGACTGCATGATGAAGAGTATTTGTAATGTATTGTGAAATGGAAACGCGTGTAAAGGCTTATTCACACGGAGGAAGTTCACTTTGGTAAAGTAATTGTGTACACTGGTACTCAGTGTTGTAGCTAGATGTGGGTGAAGCGGCCTCGCATTTAAAGAGGCCTAGCAAGAGGCTTTATTGGGAAAAAGTAAGGCAACTACTCTAGTAGAACCCCTTGTTTTAATTCCCTAAAAAAATACCTGCTGATAATGAGAAATAATAACATTAGAAATTATACGACATGTCTGTAGTCCTCGGTAGCATAATTGGTTGTGAATTCCTCCGGAAAGGGAAGGGTACAGGTTCGAGTCCCTACTGATATTAAATACGTTAACTTTTCCTACAAAAAAGCGTATTGAATCAAAGACCCTAAGCTGATACTGTAAAGGCGTACCAGTTTTCATAAGTATTCCATCATCTGTGAACGAAGTAGGTAAGTATGTTGTATGGTGTAAGCGGTCAATGAACCCAAACAGCTCAGGTACATTGACCGCTAAAATTGATATCAATGTGAATATACACAAGCATTCTGTCTACAACGTAAGGAATTAAATGCATAAAAACAAGTTAATTACATTGACGGGCAAGATGGCGTATTTAATAGTGACCCTATCTTAGCTTTATAAATATTTATGTGATAAACCATTGTTTTTATTCTGTCTGGGTATATATATATATATAAATCCCATAAATAAATTCCCACAATATTTCATACATTGACCTGATTCCAAGATAATTCGCTGAAAGCACTTGTGTATCAGTCACTGGAGAAATCACAAATATACTAATTAAACACATATATTTAACACTCAGGCACAGAACAAACACAAATACAAATAATTGTTCTGGGTGGGGATCGAACCCACGACCGTTGGCGCATAAGACCGGATCACTATCATCTGATCCCTATGTATTTAAGTATTATATTTTGAATACTTCTGTCTGATATCCGTAACACAAGTGCTTTAAGCTACTTATTACGGAGTCAAATCAAGTTTTAGAAATTTAGAATATCGTGAATGTTGTTTCAATTAGTCGGGGTTCTAGACATGTCTATATATTAGTTATAACCAGTCGTAAAGCGTCAACTGCTGCACTTAGGCCTTTCTAAAAACGCAAAAATTGCGCAGTGCCAGGCGTTGCGACGGATATGCACTACTGCCATCTCACTCGCCTCTTACCTGGTACTATTCCACACTGTCGATACCCCGCGAGAGGTAGTCATTTTGGCTGTATAATAACAACGTATTTTTGAAGTTAAATTATTTGATTATTATACGTGTTCTGAACATGACTATGTCGACGAACAAGGATACAGTCCGCGTGATAGGAAGCGTCACCGCAGCCTATAGAAATATCACAAGGATATCACTAGCGCGTTGCCAACCTTGTGATTTGAAGAAATAATGCCATTATCTAGTAATTTTACTGCTTTTTTCACCCCTCAAACAGCAATGCAAACACTGCTATTAGTTGATAGAAATAGGTGAGAGTGAGGTAGCTACCAATGCTGATGACCTTTGTGTGAGGTCTCCCTCTAGTGTGAACAAGGCTTTAGTGTGTATTAGATGCTTGTTAATCGTATGTGCCATTTAGTTAATTGTTTATAAAATTGTTATAAGAAAATACAGATTGATGTAATGGTTAAACGAAGTTTTATTTTTTATCAAACTACCCAAATATGTTAAATTTTCACAGTCAATTTTGAACTCGATGTCTCTCGATTAAGGATTAATATCGATTGCGAAGTCCTGACAGATTTGGGAAGATTGATATGTTGCAGTACAAACATATCAAAATAAATACACCAACGTTTCTTAAAGCTAGCTATTTACAATATTTATCTTTATTTAATTATAATTTTAACGGGCCCGTATCTTATGTGCACAAAGGTCGCGGCTTTGACCCGGACTCAAGACAAAATGTTTATGCGTGGAGTAGTTGTGTTTGTTTTTTTGGGTGTTGAATATTTTGTGTAGTATTTTGGTGAACGCGAGTAGTTTAATTGACTTGTAAACAATTTTTATTTATGATATAAAGCCAGCAAACAACCATACGGTCTGCATAATAGTAAACGTAACCGCAGCTTCGTTATCACGAAGATATCACCAGTAAGTCGCCAACCTTGTGAACTGATGATACAATGTCACATTTACCCAGTAATTTCATTGCCTCTCTCACCCTTCAAACCGGAACACAGAAATGCGAACACTGCTATTTGGCGGTAGAAACAGGTGAGTATGGGATATCAATGCAGGCGGTAGTGACCCTATCTTGTGCGTTAAAGGTCGCGGGTTCGATCCCCGCCCAGGAAAAATATTTATATGATGATATTTGTATTTATCATGTGTCTGGGTGTTGAATACCCTCTCTCTCATGTGGATTTCTCGAAGTAAATAAATAAATACGAAAATATGTATTCTGTTCGTATTTACAGTGCTCAGACTTCTCTTTTTTTTAGGATTATGATTGTACGCAAAAGAACAAATGTAGGTTGCTATACAAAAATATTAAAAAAAATCAATTATTATAACTCGTTGTCTCCTTCTAATTCGTTGTGCGTGCTTGAGGGGGAGTAGGACAGCCTGCTAGCAATTAGACTGACCAATGCTGAGAGCAGAGCCAACGCGGCGCTGACTGCAGCCATTATGTAGATTGAAGGGAGGTGGAACACGCAGAGCCCCTCGTTAAACAAAGCGCATAGGAGATCTGAAATTTAAATAACATTTACTCATCGTCATATCAGCAATTGTAAGCCCACTGTTGGACATAGTCCTCTCCAAGGAAGGGAGAAAGAGAAATTTGCCCATAATTGACGCGCTGGGCAAGCGTTTTGGTAATCACAGAGTGTGGCTTTCACGACGGGGTTGCTGCTGTCCATCCCCGTCCTCTGTATTAAGGTTACACTGTTTCAGATAGATATACCGTCATCTATCTGTTCTGGTACCTCAGTCGCCTCTTACGACACCTGGTTTTCTACTCTGCCGGTATTTCACATTCAATGGCTGTAATGATGATCTCATACATTGGCCTGACTCAATCACAAATTCAAATTTAACACTCAGCCACAGAATAAGTACAAACATTCATCAAATTCATTTCTTGGGTCTGGATCAAACCCACAACGTGTGGTGCACAAGATAGGAGCACTATCTTGTGCGCCAGGGGTCGGAGGTTCGGGCCCCACCTAGAATATTTATATAATAATATTTGTGTTTCTTCTGTGTCTGGGTGTTGAATTTTAAGTAGTATGTTTGCGATTATTCTGTTGTCTGACATTTGTAACAAGTGCTTTAAGCTTCTTATCACAGAGTCAGGTCAGTATATAAGATGTTGCAGGAATCTATTATTACTCCGATTTGCACCATCGGGCCCTACTTATAAAATCCTACCTCCATCTGCAAGAGGGGACTGCAGTTCCTGAACTGGTATCGAGGAAGATAACATTTTTCTCAGCCAGTACAGCGACGTGTATTGCTGTAATACCAGTGTTTGTGTGAGAGACGGTTTGTGAGACGCCATGATGATATGAGAATCTACTCACGGCTTATAAGCATGTATAGGAGATGACCCAACACGTGTGCGGTCACCGCTATGATAGCGAACATGGCGCCAATCGCTGTCGGCTTGTCGTCGTCCCTCGCCGCGCGAAGCACCGCCATTCCCTGCATCAGCATCGATGCTCCTGTAACATATCCAGCGTGATCATTAGTGGTAGACTTTGGTCAGTCAAACTTTAGATAAATTAATAAACTTTGATTAGGAAGGAACACATAGGAAGTGGTAAATAATTAATAAATACGGTAGAAGACCACTACTACCACGTATACAACTCCATAAGAAACAGAAATTTGCCCATAATTACTGGCCTGGGCTAGCGTGGTGGCAATCGCAATAAAATACTTTAGTAGCTTCTGGTAAAGGTAGAGGTACTCTGTCGGTAACCCACGCCTGACCCCTTCAAACAATTATAACATTGAGTGCACTTGTAGTACCTTCTTTATAATTCATTACTTTTATCATTTTTTTATCCAATTATGCCTAACCACAGGCCGGTGATATTGAAATTGCATCTTGAAAAAAAAATTAACTCCTTGTTTGTAAAATTATCTTTTGGTATACATTTTTTGTTAAACTCTACTACTTTTTGTTAAAAAATAGTAAACTCTAAGAGATAGTCGACCGGATTTAATATATTTTTATTTCTTAATAATATTCGCACTTCTTTTTATAAATTGATACAACACTTGTCTCACGGATATTAGACCACAGAAATATATAAACATATATAATACTTAGATACATATCAAAAACATCCAGACACAGAACAAATACAAATATTCATCATATAAATATTTTCTCTGGGTGGGATTCGAACTTACACCACCTGAGATATCGGGGCTGCCAATATGTATAATGCCCGGTCAATTTGATTAATTAATTATTACCTACTAACTAATTGCACTCTCATATTTTACTTGACAAAATGAATGGTCATTATTTATAAAGGCTAACTTATTTTTGTTCATAGCATATAAATTCGCAGCGTTGTAAAAACTTTGTAAGTGCGATGCGGGATCTGTGTAATAATAATTAAAGTCATAAATTCAAATGTCGTAAGAGACAATGTGCAAGTCTACAAAAAGAACGAAAAAGAAAATTGAAACAATTCATTTCTGATACCTTAATTATTGGAAACTGTATTTTTAATTATGCTTTAGCTGTTTTTAACAATGCAATTTATATTGCGTCCTCTTTTACTTAAAGCTATTAACAATAGTTATAAATAAATAAATACAAAAAGTGTGCCGATATGTCCCCTAGGCCAATTGAAATTATGGCCGTCGATATGTAGTTATCGTGAGTGTTGTTTATTCTGTGCACGAAACTATATAAATCGCCACACTGCCAACTATTCCAACTAGCCAAGTCACCAAACATAATAGCTTGACAGACAAGTCAGTTTCGCCGGACATTAGAAAAAAAACGACGGGCACTTCACAATATTGACAGACAGATTTTGAGTTGCAAAATTAATAGGTGCGACAAAAAGTTGTCACGCATCTTTGTGCCTGACAACCATCTGCACATTCTATTCGGACGAAGACATCGGCTGTTTGCGCCTCTGCCATGTCGTACTGTAGCGCGTGCGCAATCACCTTTATGCCGCATGCAGCAGGCACTTAACGCACTCCTTGTGTTTCACCCGAACTTTGACGTATTTGTCGACAACGTAAAATCATTAATAATAATTAAACTCGATGTAGAATAAGATGTAATGGGGATAACCCGTATTATTATGTTAATAAATAAATAAATATGTTCGTAAAATCACACGTAAAACGACACTTTATTTGAAATTAAATATATTTGAAATTAAAGTGCCTAACTTTATCTACTAGCACCGCTACTTCCAGCAAACACAAAAACAGACAAGCCCCTCCAGCTCAGTCATTTCCACTATGCTCCAAAATGCCATAACATAAGCTCCTAGATCTTAGTCCTGATTAATTCCAATACCTATGTAATATATATAATGTATCTATGTAGAGTTGGCATACTGACCTGTGACTGCGAGTATGACAGTGACCAGCACTTGGTAGATGGAGTACACGAGTTGGCAGGTGGGCAACGTGCAAGCCCCGCGGACCATACGTCCCGGCTCGCACGTGCAGTTGCTCAATACCCTGATAATGGTAAAAAAGAGACTATTTATGTCAAACAGTGCCATTTGCCGTGAGGTACCGGCAGAGTAGAATAGTACCTCCCCCTATATCAGGTGTCGTAAGAGGCGACTAAGGTACCAGGACCCGACAGATGGCGGTATATCCATTCGAAACAGTGCAGCCCAAATGCACTTGACGGGGTTGGGCAGCAGCATCCTCGTTGCGAAAGCTGCGCTCTACGATTGTCAACACTCTTGCCCAGCGTGGCAATTATGGGAAAATTTCTCCTTCTTTGGGGAGGCCTATGTCCAGCAGTGGACTTCCAATGGCTGTTATGATGGTGGTGATAGTGATTTTGAGTGCCATGCCGCCGCGTTCCAACCGCGTTCTTCTCGCTCGTAATATTAATTTAATTCAAAATGTTCTTTATTCAAGTAGGCCCATTACAAGTAATTAAGAATATATTTCAGAAATATGTAGTACTAAACTCTTTCATATCCATAATACTGATAACCCTGATGACACCACGGGATTTTAAGAGTCATTTAACATATTAATTAGGCTTAACTTATAAACTAAAATAAATGATCATGATTTTCCAAACAATGATAGAATCGCACGCGCCATTCTTATAAACATATGACTGTTATGGTTTTAAAAAGAAATAGATAGCTTCTGGATATCCTCAGTAAGTTTCAACCATTGTTGACTATTTTTTTACATCTGAAGAAGTTTTCTGAACATTCGGGCAGTGTTAGAATATCATCGAATAGTACCTACCCCCAGAACTAGAAAGAAGATAGCAAAGAATAGTACCTCCTCATGTACCAGGTGTCGTAAGAGGCGACTGAGATAATTAAACCGATAGAAATACCACTATCTATCCAAAATAGCTGTAGTAGCTTAAATGCAGAACTGCCCGCTACGCTTTACTTTCTTCTTTCGGACAAACCTATTGCTGGACTATTCAGACGTCAATTCCAGTGCCACCGACAAAAGAGGGCGTGGCCTCTCATAGGTGAGAGATCCAATGCCTATTTTCAGCCTGCGTACCCCGCGCCCGCAAAACTCACGAAATCTGAGCTTTACGTTTACCATCACACCATCCCGCGGCAATTATATGATTATGAAAATGAAATCTGCCATAAAATGCATTTGATTTGGTCTCAGACAAAAAATACGCAACTATGAGAATAAACTTTGAAATGAATTGTCTTGAGTCACGTCCGTAACTGACCTTTGTATTCATCATGGTTCATTGCTGCACTGAATACAATTTAAGATCGCCAATCGTTTTATTCGTTTACCGAGGCTGTTCTATATTCCATTCTCCAATAATAATAATAATAATAAATTCCCACAACATCTTATACATTGACCTGACTCCGTGGTAAGTCGCTTAAAGCACTTGTGTTACGGACGCCAGACAACAGAGGAATCACAAATATACTACTTAAATACATATATTTTACACTCATACACAGTGCAAACACAAATATCATCATATAAATATTTGCTCTGGGTGGGAATCGAACCCACGACCCCTGGTGCACAAGACAGGATCACTACCATCTGCGCCATTGGGCCCGTCTATGATGAGCATATCCCATAATGTATGAGCAAATCATTCCGTGTATAGAATGTGCAAGGAGTATAATAATTTGGAGCATCCAAGAACATATTCCTACATAGATTAAATGTATTTAAAAATATGGTAAAAAATCAGAATTAGATTATAACTTAGATTATAATTAGGTTTAAGTTTGATTGTTGTATGCGTTTTTTTTGCCATCAAAGCTTATCTTTTAAGTAAAAGGTTGTCAGATTTTAACAAATAATATGTTTAAGTTTATATTCTATCGCTATAGTCTAACAGCAATAACTGTTCTTATTCATTAAAAAAAAATAAAAATTACTTTTGATCTTACTTGTGTGGAATATTTCCCTACTTATTTGACCTTCTCTAAAACTAGCACTGCGCTTTATCTTTGCTTATTCAGCTTCTTGATGGACTTACAAGAATCCATTGAGGTCTTCATAATCGTTACATCCAGCGTTACACGGAGAGAAGTAGGTGGTGGCCGTTTCCAATGCACATACTGGGGTGAAACCGTGAGACTCGGGACTGCACCTGGAAAGTGGGTTACAGGTTTATCAGTATAGTAACCGGAATTATTGGCACGCTCTCCCACTATCGGGCATAAAATCCCAACCAATATTATTAATGCGAAAGTAACTCTGCCTGTCTGTCTGTCTGTTACGCTTCCCCGCTTAAATTTCTCAACTGATTTTGATGAAATTTGGCATAGACAATCTTTAGACCTTTAGAAAGGACATATTTTTTAATTCGAAATAAGGGTCGTAAGGGGTCGAACGGGGGGATGAAAAGTTGTATGGAAGTATCGCTATTTTTAGAGCTTGAAACATGTTTTTCAGGCCGTTGATTCGATATAAATAAACATGATATTCAAAGTTTATATAAGTTGGAGTAAAGAGGTAGTATGATATTTTAAAATATATATAAAATAACGTACTTCAGAAATAGGGTTATAAAGTTAGAGAAGCAGCATCAGTAAATAAAGTACGGAGAAAACGTTTCAGGATAAATTTGTTTAGGGATTGCTTAATATTATATCTTTTTTTTTGCCCCTATAAAGCTGTATAATGTTAGTCTAGAAGTGAAGTATTTACCCGCAATCCCCGCTGCAGCTAGGCGGACTCAATACCCCTCCGTCCAACCCGCTCACTTGTCCGTCCCCGCAGCTCAGAGCGCCCAAAGCCGCGAAAAGCACAGCGGCTACGACGGCAGTAATCCCGCCAACACGAGCCGCAGTGTTAGCCTTCACGCCGTCGCTGCGGCGTACAGAGAAACGCACGCGGAATATCTGATCAAGACAAATATGAATATTTCGTTACATTTAGTACATTGGTTGTGTGTGCAATGAATTGCGTAAAATTCGGTGTGTAAAACACGCAATGCATATTGATCTTTTAACTGTATCTGATTGTGTGTTTGTTTTTCCGTGATGTGGTTGATGACCATTTGATACCATATCAGCAGTATCACGTCCACTCTTGAACATAAACGTAGTGAAGAGATTTCCAATCTGATTTATCATCATACCAGCCATTGGATGTCCACTGCTGGACATGAAACTCTCTAGGAAAGGAGCTTTTTTGCCCATAAGTGAGCAAGGCGCAGATATAACGACGGTGATGCTGCTGCCCATCGCCACACTGTGCATTTGAACTGCACTGTTTCGGATGGATATACCGCCATCTGTCGGTTCCGGTACCTTAATCGCCTCTTACGACCCCTGGTGTAGTGGGAGGTACTATTCTATTTAGCCGGTACCTCACGGCACTGATTAATATTGAGAGGTTATTGCCCAGAAATTGCGTCAATCACAGGGATGTTATTGCCGATATCTACCCTGTGAAATTTGATCAATTCACTGTCGTATCCTAGCAGGTGGTCAGGAAGGTGTTGCAAGACTTGGTATAGCTGGAGTCCTTTACTACAACTGACGATACGATTATATAATAACAATTACACTTTATGGGCGGACCTTTTTCTGATACAGTCCAGTTTTCTGGAGAGGCTCTAATAAACATAAAATAATAAATAGCAAATACAGGTTCTGCAGACAGTTCTTTAATATAGGGAGAATATTTTTCTCTTGCAATGCGGTGACGCGCATTAATTGAATTGCATGAGTCCATAGGCCATGATGAACGCTTACCACCAGGTAGACCGTATACTTGTATACCACTATCATAGGGTAAAAGAAATTTTGGCGCAAAGTCAAGTTCACAGATTCTAGTTTAAGAAAAATACTTCGTATATTGTTCAGGAATTGGTAATTAAAAAAAAAATTAAGAGGATATCTACCATGATGAAGAAGATGATGACGAGCGGCCTGAAGATAGTGCCGACAAGCCGGGGGCTCCGAAGATCCTCGCGGATAACCTCTACGTGGAATCGCGCCTGCGTGTAGCCGCTGTCGTAGTGGAAGAAGCCGAAGAGAGCCGCGTTGAGGAATCCTAGCGCACCCACTTGTAAGACTATGAGTTTGTTGGAAAGAACTCGACGGAGGGATGACATAAATCCTGGAAAATAGACATCATTATCATTATAGTAGTAGTAGAATGGCCATTGCTGGACACAGGCCTTCTTAAGAAAGATGGGGTTATTACAGATGGATATATGCAATCTATCAGTTTCAGTATCTTAGGCTTCTTTTACGAGGCATGGTGCGAGGAATGGTACTATTCTACTCCGCCGGTACACCATGGATTTATAAAAGCATAAGGATCAATAAAAAAACCAACTTGTTAAGGTGTTACAGAATTACATCGCTCTACGAGTATGTGATTTAGTAGGTAGACTACATTGTTGTTATTCCAAGATTGTGAAACATGTTTAATTAAATCTTATTAATGTGTTATTTTGTTACTCTTACAGCGAAGTGTCAATTGTATAATGAAGATTAGTCAGTATAAGTTCATTATCTTACCATAATCCTCGTTTTTTTGAACTTTTCCATCCTTTTTCTTGGTAAAGAGGATGAAGAGTATAGCAAACATGAGAATCAACATGGCTATGGAGAGGTGCGCCTCCCACCAGTCGTCGCGGATGGCACCTGCCATCAGCCAGTTCTTTCCACTTAGACCCAGGGATAGCTGAATCGAAATCAGGATGCCTAAGGAGCAACAAATTCTGTAAATGATTGGCAGTATAATTATAATCTTATCAGCCATAGAAAGTCCACTGCTGAACATTGGCCTCCCAAGATAGGGGGATTTTTGCCCATTATTGCCGCGCTGGGCATGCGTGGTGGCAATCGTAGAACACAACTTCGCGAAGAGGACGCTGCTGCCCATCCCCACCCTGTAGTGTTTAAGTTGAGCTGTTTCGGATAGATATACCGCTACTTGCCGCCATGTCACTTTACATAGTAATTGTACTGCCTCTCTCACCCTTCAAACCGGAATACAGAAATGCAAACACTGTTGTACGGCGGTAGGTGGTCTACGAGGTCTACCTCTAGTAAAGTAAATTTGATTTTTCATACCATAGAAATACGGTCCATTTTGAGGCTCATTGTCGTCAAGGAAGGTGAGCCCGTGCGCCCAGATACTGATTTTGGCGAAGCCGCACAAAATTGCAGTCGCAATCAGGAACACTGTGCGGGCAGCGACTGACGAGTCCAGCAGTTCGTGCTGGCGCAGCATTGAGATTTGTTGTCCTCCGCATAGTTCTGGAAAATACTGGAACAGTTAACAGTTGTCGACGGTTATGGCAACGCAATAATTACTCCAGCTTTGTAACGGATAATTACAGCATTATAATTAAAATAATGTTAGGTAATGAAAACATAAAATAATAAATTCATAAAACATGTCACACATTGACCACACTTTGAGTCAAGTCACTCAAAGCACTTGTGTTATCAATCAACAGAGGAATCATAAATATAATCTTAAATACCTATTTAACACCCAGTTACGAAACTAACTTAAATATATTGACCTGGGTGAGGATCGAACTTTTACAACACACTTTACACACGCGCATAATAGGAACATTACTGCGCTGCCGTGAAAGTATCGAAAAAAGTTGAAGGTGATTGAAAAAATGCGGAGAATAAGACTCTTTTCGGAAAAAGTAAGATGGTCACTATCAACCAAGATAGTTGCAATCATTAGAAACATAAAAATAGCAGATTAAGTACACGTCAATAATTTGTTGTTGTTTTAACAATAGAAGAATAAGTGCTCCTACTTACTACTTTGCCTTTAATTTAGAAGGTCCTGTTCCGACGATAAAAAGCTTACAGCTCACAGAGGGCTTCAGCATTAGAGCTTAGTCAATTTAAAAATGAGAGTACTGAAAAAGACATGAGGGTGACCCTATATAAAGTCATGGTTGGATCAGTTATTTTTAAAGGTTGGTTGAACTCTCTCGTCTTTTAAGTGCTAGCACTGATCATACCATGAGTTTCAATAAAATAGGAGCAGCCTCAACGTGTCATTAGTATCAGATATCCCCCATCGCAACCACAGCCACGATATGCTTCGTGAAGCTAGAACTACTGTTAGAGAGTTCATGGGACTGCCATACCAAACACGAAAAAGTTTTAGTACGAAAAAGGCAACGAACTGCTGTTTTTTTTATAGCTAAAGGGTACATATTTAAAATGTTACAGCTATTTATAAAACTAAACTAAGGCTTAGACTGCCAGAAATAAGATTTTAACTGAATTCACTTATTCGCTAAATGTTACGTCAACTTCATCTTGATAATAAGCAACATTGCATACACTTTTCTGATCTAGGCTATCCAAATTTTTGTGTTGCAAATACATCAATAATATAAATTTTTTGTTTTATAAATATGTCTCTTAAACGTGGTTAATTTTATTCAAATATTTTAGCAACAAATCCAATACATTATTTGGAATGCCTATCTACATGGCACTATCTATTAACCTGTTTAATTTTTTTTTTAATGCATCTTTTGTTTATGTCACTAGTCTTGTTGTCATACGATAGGACCTATTAATTTCTTTTAAGTTTTTCTTATATGTCTTTAGCTTCTGATGTGTCTGGTCCTACAGGGACCAGGGATGTTCTGGAATGAAGAACACGTATCGGCAAACGTAGCGTAAAAAGTCCATCCACAAGGCCGACAGACAATTTGACTAAAACCGCAGGCTTACGCTGGACGCAGGCCATATAGAACTGGTCCTATTGGAAAACACTTGAAGAAGTCTATGTTCAGTAGTGGACGTCCTTCAGCTAATATGATAATAAAGATCAGATCAGTCAGAAATACACCTAAACCGAGCACTAGACACTTACCAACTGCAGGCAAGATGGGTTTCGTGAAAGGGAATGCTAGAACTAACAACCCTGAGAGAGCTGTAAGCGCTTGCTAAACATAGCTGGACGACGCAAGGCCAGCTTAGCACGCAGAATTGATAAACGATGGTGTCGCAAGGTTCTAGAATGGAGACCACGTACCGGCAAGCGTAGCGTATGATGATGATGACACATCCAGTTAGAAATACACCTACCTCGAGCACTAGACACTTACCAACTGCAGGCACGATGGGTTCCGTGAAAGGGAATGCTAGAACTAACAACCCTGAGAGAGCTGTAAGTGCTAGCCACGTAGACAACGCGAGGTTGCGACGGCCCCGACCACACCACGCCAGGAACGCTCCCAGTAGGAATTCCACACCAGCTGCGCCCATTATGACCCAATCTAAAAGAGTATACACTAATTTATAGGTGAAAGTTTGTAATTGTTGTGTTTGTTACTCTTTTATGCAAAAACAACAAAGCAGATTTTGCTGAAACTATGTAATAATATTCCTAATACATCAGAATAACATATCGGTGATATTTTTAAGATCTATCCAAAATATAACGATAAGTGTTGTTTTCTCCGCAAACGCCTGCCAAGTTCCATCTGCAAGTACGCTTATCATACTGTTGTGTTTGCGATTTATACAGGAGCGAAATTTTTCAAGTGCCTGTTTGTAATCAAATGAATAGCTTTTCAAAATAGGCATGTGAAAGTATGTGAGGTTCATATAAAGTAAGCTTTTTATTTTATTTTCTAGCTGTTAGAATTCAACTTCGAAAAGGCTAGACCGATTTTAATGGTAACTTCACTCCGGTTAGTTATGTGTTCAAGTAACATGGCTACTTTTATTATTTATTATTGGCACCGCGTGGCACTTAACTCCATATTTTGCATACCTTGAATAAGCTGTGGTGTATGGCCAGTGTCAGCATCTCTCTTCAGCAGTAGCATCACATTGTGCTCCATTAGAATGACCATTAGCAGCGAGCCCTGCAGGAACAGGTCGAACCGCGCCGTGGTCAACACGCGATTCCGCAGGAACCCCCATAGCTGGTACACCACTGCAAAATAATAATGCTTTAATATCTACAGACGCTGTGTATCCTCAATATCCTAGTTTGATCGTATATTGCTGGAGATATGGTAGTTATCAGACTAGTTTGTCACGACTGGCTTAGACCTCAGACCTCGTACAAAGGTCGTCTGAATTGACACCTCTTTCATCTACTTCTACTGCTAAACTGCAGTGTTCGCATTGCTGTGTTCCAATTTGAAGGTTGAGAGATGCAGTAAAATTACTGGGTAATATGACATAGTATCTTCAAGTCACAAGGTTGACAACGTGCTAGTGATATCTTTGTGATATTACCAGAGTTTATATAGCATTAGGCAGAGTAGAATAGAACCTCCCTATGTTGTAAAAAGCTACTAAGGTACTAGAACTGACAGATGACATAGGATGAGGATGGGCAGCAGCATCTCTGTCCCTTAAGCTAAGCTCTGCGATTGGAAACACGCTTGCCCAGCGCAACAATTATGGGCAAAATGTGTACTTCCAATGACTGTAATTACGATAATAGGCTCCGGTGACGCTTACTATCACACGGGCCGTATGCTTGTTTGTTGACTTGGTTTAAATAGAAATTGTTTAGGTAGATAGAAAATTAGATAGAAAAAAGATTACCTACACTTGTACCAGCTATAAGGTCTTTGTGCCTAGAGTAGAGTACCTGGGCACAATTATTAATGTTAACTATAACTACAGGCAGACCCAAAGGCTGTTCATTTGTGGAATGCACTCCTGCTTAATATTAGATGCACGCAGTCCCTACCGTTTTTAAACGGTTGGTGAAGGATCGCTTTCTTTCATTATAGTTATATCTAATTATATTTCCTTAAATACAATCTATTTTCTATTTATATTATGTATATTTAATATATTTTTCTATCGATCTCATTGACACCTCTTAGTACCTCGTTGTATCATTCACTCTTTGCATCCAAAGGTTGCCTGGAAGAAATCGCTATTTGCGATAAGGCCGCACATTGTACTTTAGAATTAAAACTGGTTTTTAATCATGTTTTTTACGTTAGGAGTCCTCAAAATTTTACAAAATCCCGTCTTATTGAGCTCCAACGTCCTAACAGGAATCCCCACGCAAAGTTTTAGAATACTAGCATACTTCTAGCATTTTGGAATTTCGTGACGAGTGACCTTTCACTTTTGTATATTAAGTGTTCAATGTAAAAAAATATTGGTTTTTCAATAAACTGCTCCAACCAAGGGGCAATTTATTGTGAAAGGGAAAGCAAATCAAGGGGCGTCCACTCGCCTTTTAAACCTCTAACTCCGGCTCTGACCGTAATTTACAAGTGCGGACCTTAAGTTCGTACGTTCGTTCGTTAACCATAAGTTCTAGCTTTCCGTACTAGTCCGAATAGTATTATTTTCATTTGCATGTTACTAGTTGGGGGTATTAATTAAGAATTAATTATGTCTTAAGATTACAGCTCATAAGTAGCTTATCTATCAGATAATTGTCAATAACATGATAAAATTATTTGCACTTGTTATCATTATGTAACAAACAAATCACGTTTCCTACAAGAATAAATTATTTATACTCGTAACATTGAAATTTTCCTTGGATAGTGATTGTTTTTGCCAAATATCTATGATTGGTTTTACTGTCTCACTGTATACCTCGCTGGAATGTCATACTGTATACCTAGCTGGAATGTCTCACTGTATACCTCGCTGGAATGTCTCACTGTAAATCTCGCTGGAATGTCAAACTGTACATCTCGCTGGAATGTTTCACTGTATATCTCGCCAGAATGTCTTACTGTATATGTCGCTAGAATGTCTCACTGTATATCACGCTGGAATGTCTCACTATATATCTAACTGGAATGTCTCATTGTATACCTCACTGAAATGTCTCACAGTACATCTCGCTGGAATGTCTCACTGTACATTTTGCTGGAATGTCTCACTGTATATCTCGCTGCAACGTCTCACTGTTTATCTCGCTGAAATGTCTCACTGTATATCTCGCTGGAATGTCTCACAGTATATCTCGCTAGAATGATAGATGGCGCAGACGGTTCTCTTAATCTTGTGCACTAAGGGAGTTTGATCCAAGCCCGGGACAACTATTTAATATGAGTTATATTTGCGTTTGTTCAGTGTGTGGCTGTTATATATGTATTTAACGGGCCTGATGGCGCAGATGGTAGTGATTCTATCTTGTGCACCAAGGGTCGTGGGTGCGATGCCCACACAGAGCAAATATTTATGTGATGATATTTGTGTTTGTTCTCTCTGGCTGCTGTATTTATATTTAAGTAGTGTATTTGTGATTCCTCTGTTGTCTGGCGTCCGTTACATAAGCTGCTTTAAGTGACTTATCACGAAATCAGGTCAATGTATGAGATGTTGTGAAAATTTCTTATTATTATTATTTAAATATTTAATTTGTGTTAAAGTGTTACAATGTGAGATTATTCTTGTTACGATTACATAAAATTGTTTCCAATAATTAATCTATACGGGAATTATAATATATATTGATTCTTTTTTTTAATTTTAAACACTCATTTGCTAAAAAAACGGACGGTGTTGATTTTAATTCTTCATTAAAAAAATACGGTACCAAAATGATTTCAATCATTTGTACATGCTACTGGCCGGTTTTAAAAATGTCTTGGTGTTTAAAACAGTACATTCTAAATTCAAATTTTCGTTTGATGCTCGTTTTTACAGAAAACCACTTTTTATTCTACATTTTCGGTGCAAAGTTCCAAAAGATAATATCGGTTTTCATAACTTTTAGTCAATTTTTATGAATTTATTTCATACTCGTCATTGTCAAAGCTGCATTTATTGCTTCAACAATGTTAGAGAAAGTGGTAAAAGCTACCAAAAGTATTGCGCTGCTCGAAGAGGGTTGCAGCTAATGCTTCGTGGCCCAGAGGCTAAGTGTGAGTCGCTTGACGGTTCAAAAGACCTGGCAGCAGTATCAAGACACCGGTTCAGTCAAGAGAAGACCTGTTTCTGGAAGAAAACCATGTACCCAACCACGGGATGATCGTTTTCTTGTGAGTCACGCATTGAGAAATCGCAAATCTTCGTATGTGGACCTTAAGAACAACTTTGAAGAAGTAAGAAATGTGCATATTAGTCTATGGACGGTCAGGAGGAGGCTTCACGCGGCCAATATACGCTGTCATCGCCCGGTCCGCGGTCTGAAGTTACTCCGTGAGCACAGGGTTGCCAGGCTTAGGTTGCTCGAAATTGTGAGTCAAGGACTCTAGAAGACTGGAATAGGGTATTATTCTCCGATGAAGCCAGGACATCTCTGTACGGTGAAGATCGACGTCGGCGAGTGCTACGAAGACAAGGAGAACGCTTTGCAGAGGTTTGTTTTGAAGAAATCACACCTTATGGTGGGGGCTCTGTTATGTTTTGGGCTGAAATAAATTCAATGGATCGTACAGAATTAGTCTTCATTGAAAACGGCTCACTGACTGGACATCGATACATAACGGAAGTTCTAATTCCTCATGCACAACCCGCATTGGCTGCTTTAGGCAAAGACTCAATTTTTATAGACAACAACGCTTGCGCCCACTGGTCTGGCGAAGTGGAAGCGTATGTGCAAGAGGTCGGCGTTCATTGTTTGGATTTGCCAGCTCAAAGTCCCGACCTCAATCCTATAGAGCATGTCTGGGACGTTCTGAAACGACGCGTGAGATCAGTACAACCGGCTCCGCAGACCTTTATAGAGCTGAAGACTGTGATTTCCGCGGAGTGGGAACGTATTCCGCAAGCAAGTATCCGGGATATCCTTGCTAGCATACCCAGATGAATTCAAGCCGTGGTTTCAGCTAGAGGGGGTCACACTGGATACTAATCATTTATATAAAAAATAAAATATGAGATTGCTTTGTTTGATTAGAGGTGGCATCAAAGGTCATAACTCTTTATCTATTTCTAATTTCGGTTCTTTTAAAAAGGAATTGGATTAAACCTAAATCTAAAACATTCAATTTAGACTTCCTCAATAAAAAGCCATCCTCATTCTGAACACAATTTAACAGCAAATATAAAATAGTTGCTATTTTTTGTGAATGTGATAAAAATTTTATGTTAATTTATATTGACAAGACCGGTGGCGAATCTTGTACCCCAGGGGTTATGGATTCGATCCCCATCGAGGACAAACATAATTATGTGATGAACATTTGTTTGGTTTGTGTCTAGTTGTTAAATATTTATTTATGTATTATATTTCTAGTGCCTTAGTGGGATAAATAAAAGGAAAGGATACGTAAGAAAAATGTTTTATTAAATTCATCTAATCATTTAGAAGTCAGATTAAAGGATGATACATAAGTTAGAAATTAATAAAAAAATATATTGTGAGTGGTAAAGAATAAAAAAATGTAAAATTAATTTTAAACCACCTCTCGAAAGTTTATTTTTTCACTTATATTTCGTCCTGCGGGAACATTACTGGGATTTCAAGTGCCTAGGTCCCTAGGGATCTAACTATCTATACGTCTAATTTAATACTCATGTATATTCGAGCGGGAATGTGATAAATAGTCTAAGGTCGAACATCATTATAGCGATTTGGATTTCGGTGGATGACTGGTATGATGATGATGAAGCGTATAACTTGAGAATGACTTGACCTATTTACCTTAACTCACATGACCAGTTTTAATAAATAGAAAAATATTAATGGTACAAATTATTCAGCTTAGGGACACTTCTCTTTCTATCAAATCGTTGACGTTAATTGGCAATGTATATCTAAACAAAACGAATAAAAACTCGCAACTCAATGGGGTCAACAGAATAAACGAAGACAGGAAAATAAAATATAAAATTCCACTTACCAGGCACTTGTTTAAGATGCATATTGATTGTATTGATCACACACTTCCAAAACTTACATGATAAACATTTAGGGCAATGTTAGTAAAAACAAAACACTTCGTACAATAAAAAAATATATTAAAAGATCCGTATCAATAAATGTAATTGTCACTATTTATATAAAGTTATTAAACAGAAAAACGCTTTACATACAACAATGCAGAATTAATATAAGCCGTGTTTATAAGCCGTTAAAACGTAGTGTTTTTTTATCGTTGTTTAGGAACGGCGCGGAAAAAACGTCGAGGTTAATCGAAACCTACGGTTTCACTGTATTTTTATCGGTGCGCTGTTTATCGCGATCTTTTATCAATACAGCGTTATAAAGTACTAAATCTAATTGAGGATTTTGGTTGGTATACTTTACTATTTGCGTACCATTAAGCATTATTATAAATAGTTATTATATCAAGAATGTTACTGATGGGTATGAAATTACGTATTTCGATGATCATATACTGTCAGACAACAAACCAAATGCAAATAAAATACTTAAATACATATTTAACACCTAGACTCAGGACAAACACAGATATTCATTTTATCTATGTTTGTGGTGAGTGAGGGGCGAATCTACAACCCTTTAAGACAAGAGAGGATCACCACCAGCTGCGTCTTCGGACCCGTCGGCCTCAGTGTCTCAAGTGTGATACCAGCGATGACATCCTTCTATTATTATAAACGCGAAGTTTGTATGGATGTGTGTATGTGAGGATGTGTGGATGTGTGGACGTGTGGATGTGTGGATGTGTGGATGTGTGGATGTGTGGATGTGTGGA